>JBBDGP010003901.1:0-350000 GCA_037952835.1 Lithobates septentrionalis
TACATATTATCCCCCGCCATACATTCCGCACTCCTCTCCTGTACATATTACCCCCCGCCATACACTCCGCACTCCTCTCCTGTACATATTACCCCCGCCATACACTCCGCACTCCTCTCCTGTACATATTATCCCCCGCCATACACTCCGCACTCCTCTCCTGTACATATTACCCCCCTCCATACACTCCGCACTCCTCTCCTGTACATATTACCCCCCGCCATACACTCCGCACTCCTCTCCTGTACATATTACCCCCCGCCATACACTCCGCACTCCTCTCCTGTACATATTACCCACCATTATACATTCTGCACTCCTCTCCTGTACATATTACCCCCCGCCATACACTCCGCACTCCTCTCCTGTACATATTACCCACCATTATACATTCCGCACTCCTCTCCTGTACATATTACCCACCGCCATACATTCCGCACTCCTCTCCTGTACATATTACCCCCCGCCATACATTCCGCACTCCTCTCCTGTACATATTACCCCCCGCCATACACTCCATACTCCTCTCCTGTACATATTACCCCCCGCCATACACTCCGCACTCCTCTCCTGTACATATTACCCACCGCCATACACTCCATACTCCTCTCCTGTACATATTACCCACCGCCATACATTCCGCACTCCTCTCCTGTACATATTACCCCCCGCCATACACTCCACACTCCTCTCCTGTACATATTACCCACCGCCATACACTCCATACTCCTCTCCTGTACATATTACCCACCGCCATACATTCCGCACTCCTCTCCTGTACATATTACCCCCCGCCATACACTCCATACTCCTCTCCTGTACATATTATCCCCCGCCATACATTCCGCACTCCTCTCCTGTACATATTACCCCCCCGCCATACACTCCATACTCCTCTCCTGTACATATTACCCACCGCCATACATTCCGCACTCCTCTCCTGTACATATTACCCCCCGCCATACATTCCGCACTCCTCTCCTGTACATATTACCCACCATTATACATTCTGCACTCCTCTCCTGTACATATTACCCACCATTATACATTCCGCACTCCTCTCCTGTACATATTACCCCCCTCCATACACTCCGCACTCCTCTCCTGTACATATTACCCCCCCGCCATACATTCCGCACTCCTCTCCTGTACATATTACCCACCGCCATACACTCCGCACTCCTCTCCTGTACATATTACCCCCGCCATACATTCCGCACTCCTCTCCTGTACATATTACCCCCGCCATACATTCCGCACTCCTCTCCTGTACATATTACCCACCGCCATACATTCCGCACTCCTCTCCTGTACATATTACCCCCCGCCATACACTCCGCACTCCTCTCCTGTACATATTACCCCCCGCCATACACTCCGCACTCCTCTCCTGTACATATTACCCACCGCCATACATTCCGCACTCCTCTCCTGTACATATTACCCCCCGCCATACATTCCGCACTCCTCTCCTGTACATATTACCCCCCGCCATACACTCCGCACTCCTCTCCTGTACATATTATCCCCCGCCATACACTCCGCACTCCTCTCCTGTACATATTACCCCCCTCCATACACTCCGCACTCCTCTCCTGTACATATTACCCCCCGCCATACACTCCGCACTCCTCTCCTGTACATATTACCCCCCGCCATACACTCCATACTCCTCTCCTGTACATATTACCCACCGCCATACACTCCGCACTCCTCTCCTGTACATATTACCCCCCCGCCATACACTCCATACTCCTCTCCTGTACATATTACCCCCCGCCATACATTCCGCACTCCTCTCCTGTACATATTACCCCCCGCCATACATTCCGCACTCCTCTCCTGTACATATTACCCACCGCCATACATTCCGCACTCCTCTCCTGTACATATTACCCCCCCGCCATACACTCCGCACTCCTCTCCTGTACATATTACCCCCCGCCATACACTCCGCACTCCTCTCCTGTACATATTACCCCCCGCCATACATTCCGCACTCCTCTCCTGTACATATTATCCCCCGCCATACATTCCGCACTCCTCTCCTGTACATATTATCCCCCGCCATACATTCCGCACTCCTCTCCTGTACATATTACCCACCATTATACATTCCGCACTCCTCTCCTGTACATATTACCCCCCGCCATACACTCCGCACTCCTCTCCTGTACATATTACCCCCGCCATACACTCCATACTCCTCTCCTGTACATATTACCCACCGCCATACACTCCGCACTCCTCTCCTGTACATATTACCCCCCCGCCATACACTCCATACTCCTCTCCTGTACATATTACCCCCCGCCATACATTCCGCACTCCTCTCCTGTACATATTACCCCCCCGATATACATTCCGCACTCCTCTCCTGTACATATTACCCCCCTCCATACACTCCGCACTCCTCTCCTGTACATATTACCCACCGCCATACATTCCGCACTCCTCTCCTGTACATATTACCCACCGCATACATTCCGCACTCCTCTCCTGTACATATTATCCCCCGCCATACATTCCGCACTCCTCTCCTGTACATATTACCCACCGCCATACATTCCGCACTCCTCTCCTGTACATATTACCCCCCCGCCATACACTCCGCACTCCTCTCCTGTACATATTACCCCCCGCCATACACTCCATACTCCTCTCCTGTACATATTACCCACCTCCATACATTCCGCACTCCTCTCCTGTACATATTACCCACCGCCATACATTCCGCACTCCTCTCCTGTACATATTACCCCCGCCATACATTCCGCACTCCTCTCCTGTACATATTATCCCCCGCCATACATTCCGCACTCCTCTCCTGTACATATTACCCCCCCGCCATACACTCCGCACTCCTCTCCTGTACATATTACCCCCGCCATACATTCCGCACTCCTCTCCTGTACATATTACCCCCCCGCCATACATTCCGCACTCCTCTCCTGTACATATTACCCCCCGCCATACACTCCGCACTCCTCTCCTGTACATATTACCCACCATTATACATTCCGCACTCCTCTCCTGTACATATTACCCCCCGCCATACATTCCACACTCCTCTCCTGTACATATTATCCCCCGCCATACATTCCGCACTCCTCTCCTGTACATATTACCCCCGCCATACACTCCGCACTCCTCTCCTGTACATATTACCCCCCGCCATACATTCCGCACTCCTCTCCTGTACATATTATCCCCGCCATACACTCCGCACTCCTCTCCTGTACATATTACCCCCCCGCCATACATTCCGCACTCCTCTCCTGTACATATTACCCACCGCCATACACTCCATACTCCTCTCCTGTACATATTACCCCCCGCCATACATTCCACACTCCTCTCCTGTACATATTACCCACCGCCATACACTCCATACTCCTCTCCTGTACATATTACCCCCCGCCATACATTCCGCACTCCTCTCCTGTACATATTATCCCCCGCCATACATTCCGCACTCCTCTCCTGTACATATTACCCCCCCGCCATACACTCCGCACTCCTCTCCTGTACATATTACCCCCCGCCATACATTCCGCACTCCTCTCCTGTACATATTACCCCCCGCCATACATCTGCACTCCTCTCCTGTACATATTACCCCCCGCCATACATTCCGCACTCCTCTCCTGTACATATTACCCACCGCCATACATTCCGCACTCCTCTCCTGTACATATTACCCCCGCCATACATTCCGCATCCCTCTCCTGTACATATTACCCACCATTATACATTCCGCACTCCTCTCCTGTACATATTACCCACCATTATACATTCCGCACTCCTCTCCTGTACATATTACCCCCCGCCATACACTCCATACTCCTCTCCTGTACATATTACCCCCGCCATACACTCCATACTCCTCTCCTGTACATATTACCCACCGCCATACATTCCGCACTCCTCTCCTGTACATATTACCCCCCGCCATACACTCCATACTCCTCTCCTGTACATATTACCCACCGCCATACATTCCGCACTCCTCTCCTGTACATATTACCCACCATTATACATTCCGCACTCCTCTCCTGTACATATTACCCCCCGCCATACACTCCATACTCCTCTCCTGTACATATTACCCACCGCCATACATTCCGCACTCCTCTCCTGTACATATTACCCACCATTATACATTCCGCACTCCTCTCCTGTACATATTACCCCCCGCCATACACTCCGCACTCCTCTCCTGTACATATTACCCACCGCCATACATTCCGCACTCCTCTCCTGTACATATTACCCCCCCGCCATACACTCCATACTCCTCTCCTGTACATATTATCCCCCGCCATACATTCCGCACTCCTCTCCTGTACATATTACCCCCCCGCCATACACTCCGCACTCCTCTCCTGTACATATTACCCACCGCCATACATTCCGCACTCCTCTCCTGTACATATTACCCCCCCGCCATACATTCCGCACTCCTCTCCTGTACATATTACCCCCCGCCATACATTCTGCACTCCTCTCCTGTACATATTACCCCCCGCCATACATTCCGCACTCCTCTCCTGTACATATTATCCCCCCGCCATACACTCCATACTCCTCTCCTGTACATATTACCCCCCTCCATACACTCTGCACTCCTCTCCTGTACATATTACCCCCGCCATTCACTCCATACTCCTCTCCTGTACATATTACCCCCCGCCATACACTCCGCACTCCTCTCCTGTACATATTACCCCCCGCCATTCACTCCATACTCCTCTCCTGTACATATTACCCCCCGCCATACACTCCGCACTCCTCTCCTGTACATATTACCCACCGCCATACATTCCGCACTCCTCTCCTGTACATATTACCCCCGCCATACATTCCGCACTCCTCTCCTGTACATATTACCCCCCTCCCATACACTCTGCACTCCTCTCCTGTACATATTACCCCCCGCCATTCACTCCATACTCCTCTCCTGTACATATTACCCCCCGCCATACACTCCGCACTCCTCTCCTGTACATATTACCCCCCGCCATACATTCCGCACTCCTCTCCTGTACATATTATCCCCCGCCATACATTCCGCACTCCTCTCCTGTACATATTACCCCCCGCCATACACTCCGCACTCCTCTCCTGTACATATTACCCCCCGCCATACACTCCGCACTCCTCTCCTGTACATATTATCCCCCGCCATACACTCCGCACTCCTCTCCTGTACATATTACCCCCCTCCATACACTCCGCACTCCTCTCCTGTACATATTACCCCCCGCCATACACTCCGCACTCCTCTCCTGTACATATTACCCACCATTATACATTCTGCACTCCTCTCCTGTACATATTACCCCCCGCCATACACTCCGCACTCCTCTCCTGTACATATTACCCACCATTATACATTCCGCACTCCTCTCCTGTACATATTACCCACCGCCATACATTCCGCACTCCTCTCCTGTACATATTACCCCCCGCCATACATTCCGCACTCCTCTCCTGTACATATTACCCCCCGCCATACACTCCATACTCCTCTCCTGTACATATTACCCCCCGCCATACACTCCGCACTCCTCTCCTGTACATATTACCCACCGCCATACACTCCATACTCCTCTCCTGTACATATTACCCACCGCCATACATTCCGCACTCCTCTCCTGTACATATTACCCCCCGCCATACACTCCACACTCCTCTCCTGTACATATTACCCACCGCCATACACTCCATACTCCTCTCCTGTACATATTACCCACCGCCATACATTCCGCACTCCTCTCCTGTACATATTACCCCCCGCCATACACTCCATACTCCTCTCCTGTACATATTATCCCCCGCCATACACTCCGCACTCCTCTCCTGTACATATTACCCACCATTATACATTCCGCACTCCTCTCCTGTACATATTACCCCCCCGCCATACATTCCGCACTCCTCTCCTGTACATATTACCCCCCGCCATACACTCCGCACTCCTCTCCTGTACATATTACCCACCATTATACATTCTGCACTCCTCTCCTGTACATATTACCCACCGCCATACATTCTGCACTCCTCTCCTGTACATATTACCCACCATTATACATTCCGCACTCCTCTCCTGTACATATTACCCCCCTCCATACACTCCGCACTCCTCTCCTGTACATATTACCCCCCGCCATTCACTCCATACTCCTCTCCTGTACATATTACCCCCCGCCATACACTCCGCACTCCTCTCCTGTACATATTACCCACCGCCATACATTCCGCACTCCTCTCCTGTACATATTACCCCCCGCCATACACTCCATACTCCTCTCCTGTACATATTACCCCCCGCCATACACTCCGCACTCCTCTCCTGTACATATTACCCACCGCCATACATTCCGCACTCCTCTCCTGTACATATTACCCCCCGCCATACATTCTGCACTCCTCTCCTGTACATATTACCCACCGCCATACATTCCGCACTCCTCTCCTGTACATATTACCCCCCGCCATACACTCCGCACTCCTCTCCTGTACATATTACCCCCCGCCATACATTCCACACTCCTCTCCTGTACATATTACCCCCCGCCATACACTCCACACTCCTCTCCTGTACATATTACCCCCCGCCATACATTCCGCACTCCTCTCCTGTACATATTACCCCCCGCCATACATTCTGCACTCCTCTCCTGTACATATTACCCCCCGCCATACATTCCGCACTCCTCTCCTGTACATATTACCCACCATTATACATTCCGCACTCCTCTCCTGTACATATTACCCCCCGCCATACACTCCATACTCCTCTCCTGTACATATTACCCCCCGCCATACACTCCATACTCCTCTCCTGTACATATTACCCACCGCCATACATTCCGCACTCCTCTCCTGTACATATTACCCCCCGCCATACACTCCATACTCCTCTCCTGTACATATTACCCACCGCCATACATTCCGCACTCCTCTCCTGTACATATTACCCACCATTATACATTCCGCACTCCTCTCCTGTACATATTACCCCCCGCCATACACTCCATACTCCTCTCCTGTACATATTACCCCCGCCATACACTCCGCACTCCTCTCCTGTACATATTACCCACCGCCATACATTCCGCACTCCTCTCCTGTACATATTACCCCCCGCCATACACTCCGCACTCCTCTCCTGTACATATTACCCCCCCGCCATACACTCCATACTCCTCTCCTGTACATATTATCCCCCGCCATACATTCCGCACTCCTCTCCTGTACATATTACCCCCCCGCCATACACTCCGCACTCCTCTCCTGTACATATTACCCACCGCCATACATTCCGCACTCCTCTCCTGTACATATTACCCCCGCCATACATTCCGCACTCCTCTCCTGTACATATTACCCCCGCCATACATTCCGCACTCCTCTCCTGTACATATTACCCCCCGCCATACATTCCGCACTCCTCTCCTGTACATATTATCCCCCCGCCATACACTCCATACTCCTCTCCTGTACATATTACCCCCCTCCATACACTCTGCACTCCTCTCCTGTACATATTACCCCCCGCCATTCACTTCATACTCCTCTCCTGTACATATTACCCCCCGCCATACACTCCGCACTCCTCTCCTGTACATATTACCCACCGCCATACATTCCGCACTCCTCTCCTGTACATATTACCCCCCGCCATACATTCCGCACTCCTCTCCTGTACATATTACCCCCCTCCATACACTCCGCACTCCTCTCCTGTACATATTACCCCCCGCCATACACTCCGCACTCCTCTCCTGTACATATTACCCCCCGCCATACACTCCGCACTCCTCTCCTGTACATATTACCCCCCGCCATACACTCCGCACTCCTCTCCTGTACATATTACCCCCCGCCATACATTCCGCACTCCTCTCCTGTACATATTATCCCCCGCCATACACTCCGCACTCCTCTCCTGTACATATTACCCCCCGCCATACATTCCGCACTCCTCTCCTGTACATATTATCCCCCGCCATACATTCCGCACTCCTCTCCTGTACATATTACCCCCCGCCATACACTCCGCACTCCTCTCCTGTACATATTACCCCCCGCCATACACTCCGCACTCCTCTCCTGTACATATTATCCCCCGCCATACACTCCGCACTCCTCTCCTGTACATATTACCCCCCTCCATACACTCCGCACTCCTCTCCTGTACATATTACCCCCCGCCATACACTCCGCACTCCTCTCCTGTACATATTACCCCCCGCCATACACTCCGCACTCCTCTCCTGTACATATTACCCACCATTATACATTCTGCACTCCTCTCCTGTACATATTACCCCCCGCCATACACTCCGCACTCCTCTCCTGTACATATTACCCACCATTATACATTCCGCACTCCTCTCCTGTACATATTACCCACCGCCATACATTCCGCACTCCTCTCCTGTACATATTACCCCCCGCCATACATTCCGCACTCCTCTCCTGTACATATTACCCCCCGCCATACACTCCATACTCCTCTCCTGTACATATTACCCCCCGCCATACACTCCGCACTCCTCTCCTGTACATATTACCCACGCCATACACTCCATACTCCTCTCCTGTACATATTACCCACCGCCATACATTCCGCACTCCTCTCCTGTACATATACCCCCCGCCATACACTCCACACTCCTCTCCTGTACATATTACCCACCGCCATACACTCCATACTCCTCTCCTGTACATATTACCCACCGCCATACATTCCGCACTCCTCTCCTGTACATATTACCCCCCGCCATACACTCCATACTCCTCTCCTGTACATATTATCCCCCGCCATACATTCCGCACTCCTCTCCTGTACATATTACCCCCCCGCCATACACTCCATACTCCTCTCCTGTACATATTACCCACCGCCATACATTCCGCACTCCTCTCCTGTACATATTACCCCCCCGCCATACATTCCGCACTCCTCTCCTGTACATATTACCCACCATTATACATTCTGCACTCCTCTCCTGTACATATTACCCACCATTATACATTCCGCACTCCTCTCCTGTACATATTACCCCCCTCCATACACTCCGCACTCCTCTCCTGTACATATTACCCCCCGCCATACATTCCGCACTCCTCTCCTGTACATATTACCCACCGCCATACACTCCGCACTCCTCTCCTGTACATATTACCCCCGCCATACATTCCGCACTCCTCTCCTGTACATATTACCCCCCGCCATACATTCCGCACTCCTCTCCTGTACATATTACCCACCGCCATACATTCCGCACTCCTCTCCTGTACATATTACCCCCCCGCCATACACTCCGCACTCCTCTCCTGTACATATTACCCCCCGCCATACACTCCGCACTCCTCTCCTGTACATATTACCCACCGCCATACATTCCGCACTCCTCTCCTGTACATATTACCCCCCGCCATACATTCCGCACTCCTCTCCTGTACATATTACCCCCGCCATACACTCCGCACTCCTCTCCTGTACATATTATCCCCCGCCATACACTCCGCACTCCTCTCCTGTACATATTACCCCCCTCCATACACTCCGCACTCCTCTCCTGTACATATTACCCCCCGCCATACACTCCGCACTCCTCTCCTGTACATATTACCCCCCGCCATACACTCCATACTCCTCTCCTGTACATATTACCCACCGCCATACACTCCGCACTCCTCTCCTGTACATATTACCCCCCCGCCATACACTCCATACTCCTCTCCTGTACATATTACCCCCCGCCATACATTCCGCACCTCTCCTGTACATATTACCCCCCCGCCATACATTCCGCACTCCTCTCCTGTACATATTACCCACCGCCATACATTCCGCACTCCTCTCCTGTACATATTACCCCCCCGCCATACACTCCGCACTCCTCTCCTGTACATATTACCCCCCGCCATACACTCCGCACTCCTCTCCTGTACATATTACCCCCCGCCATACATTCCGCACTCCTCTCCTGTACATATTATCCCCCGCCATACATTCCGCACTCCTCTCCTGTACATATTATCCCCCGCCATACATTCCGCACTCCTCTCCTGTACATATTACCCACCATTATACATTCCGCACTCCTCTCCTGTACATATTACCCCCCGCCATACACTCCGCACTCCTCTCCTGTACATATTACCCCCCGCCATACACTCCATACTCCTCTCCTGTACATATTACCCACCGCCATACACTCCGCACTCCTCTCCTGTACATATTACCCCCCCGCCATACACTCCATACTCCTCTCCTGTACATATTACCCCCCGCCATACATTCCGCACTCCTCTCCTGTACATATTACCCCCCCGATATACATTCCGCACTCCTCTCCTGTACATATTACCCCCCTCCATACACTCCGCACTCCTCTCCTGTACATATTACCCACCGCCATACATTCCGCACTCCTCTCCTGTACATATTACCCACCGCCATACATTCCGCACTCCTCTCCTGTACATATTATCCCCCGCCATACATTCCGCACTCCTCTCCTGTACATATTACCCACCGCCATACATTCCGCACTCCTCTCCTGTACATATTACCCCCCCGCCATACACTCCGCACTCCTCTCCTGTACATATTACCCCCCGCCATACACTCCATACTCCTCTCCTGTACATATTACCCACCTCCATACATTCCGCACTCCTCTCCTGTACATATTACCCACCGCCATACATTCCGCACTCCTCTCCTGTACATATTACCCCCCGCCATACATTCCGCACTCCTCTCCTGTACATATTATCCCCCGCCATACATTCCGCACTCCTCTCCTGTACATATTACCCCCCCGCCATACACTCCGCACTCCTCTCCTGTACATATTACCCCCCGCCATACATTCCGCACTCCTCTCCTGTACATATTACCCCCCCGCCATACATTCCGCACTCCTCTCCTGTACATATTACCCCCCGCCATACACTCCGCACTCCTCTCCTGTACATATTACCCACCATTATACATTCCGCACTCCTCTCCTGTACATATTACCCCCCGCCATACATTCCACACTCCTCTCCTGTACATATTATCCCCCGCCATACATTCCGCACTCCTCTCCTGTACATATTACCCCCCGCCATACACTCCGCACTCCTCTCCTGTACATATTACCCCCCGCCATACATTCCGCACTCCTCTCCTGTACATATTATCCCCCGCCATACACTCCGCACTCCTCTCCTGTACATATTACCCCCCGCCATACATTCCGCACTCCTCTCCTGTACATATTACCCACCGCCATACACTCCATACTCCTCTCCTGTACATATTACCCCCCGCCATACATTCCACACTCCTCTCCTGTACATATTACCCCCCGCCATACACTCCGCACTCCTCTCCTGTACATATTACCCCCCGCCATACACTCCATACTCCTCTCCTGTACATATTACCCCCCGCCATACATTCCGCACTCCTCTCCTGTACATATTATCCCCCGCCATACATTCCGCACTCCTCTCCTGTACATATTACCCCCCCGCCATACACTCCGCACTCCTCTCCTGTACATATTACCCCCCGCCATACATTCCGCACTCCTCTCCTGTACATATTACCCCCCGCCATACATTCTGCACTCCTCTCCTGTACATATTACCCCCCGCCATACATTCCGCACTCCTCTCCTGTACATATTACCCACCGCCATACATTCCGCACTCCTCTCCTGTACATATTACCCCCCCGCCATACATTCCGCACTCCTCTCCTGTACATATTACCCCCCGCCATACACTCCGCACTCCTCTCCTGTACATATTATCCCCCGCCATACACTCCGCACTCCTCTCCTGTACATATTACCCACCATTATACATTCCGCACTCCTCTCCTGTACATATTACCCACCATTATACATTCCGCACTCCTCTCCTGTACATATTACCCCCCGCCATACACTCCATACTCCTCTCCTGTACATATTACCCCCCGCCATACACTCCATACTCCTCTCCTGTACATATTACCCACCGCCATACATTCCGCACTCCTCTCCTGTACATATTACCCCCCGCCATACACTCCATACTCCTCTCCTGTACATATTACCCACCGCCATACATTCCGCACTCCTCTCCTGTACATATTACCCCACCATTATACATTCCGCACTCCTCTCCTGTACATATTACCCCCCGCCATACACTCCATACTCCTCTCCTGTACATATTACCCACCGCCATACATTCCGCACTCCTCTCCTGTACATATTACCCACCATTATACATTCCGCACTCCTCTCCTGTACATATTACCCCCCGCCATACACTCCGCACTCCTCTCCTGTACATATTACCCACCGCCATACATTCCGCACTCCTCTCCTGTACATATTACCCCCCCGCCATACACTCCATACTCCTCTCCTGTACATATTATCCCCCGCCATACATTCCGCACTCCTCTCCTGTACATATTACCCCCCCGCCATACACTCCGCACTCCTCTCCTGTACATATTACCCACCGCCATACATTCCGCACTCCTCTCCTGTACATATTACCCCCCGCCATACATTCCGCACTCCTCTCCTGTACATATTACCCCCGCCATACATTCTGCACTCCTCTCCTGTACATATTACCCCCCGCCATACATTCCGCACTCCTCTCCTGTACATATTATCCCCCCGCCATACACTCCATACTCCTCTCCTGTACATATTACCCCCCTCCATACACTCTGCACTCCTCTCCTGTACATATTACCCCCCGCCATTCACTCCATACTCCTCTCCTGTACATATTACCCCCCGCCATACACTCCGCACTCCTCTCCTGTACATATTACCCCCCGCCATTCACTCCATACTCCTCTCCTGTACATATTACCCCCCGCTCCTCTCCTGTCCCCCATACACTCCGCACTCCTCTCCTGTACATATTACCCCCCGCCATTCACTCCATACTCCTCTCCTGTACATATTACCCCCCGCCATACACTCCGCACTCCTCTCCTGTACATATTACCCACCGCCATACATTCCGCACTCCTCTCCTGTACATATTACCCCCCGCCATACATTCCGCACTCCTCTCCTGTACATATTACCCCCCTCCATACACTCTGCACTCCTCTCCTGTACATATTACCCCCCGCCATTCACTCCATACTCCTCTCCTGTACATATTACCCCCCGCCATACACTCCGCACTCCTCTCCTGTACATATTACCCCCCCGCCATACATTCCGCACTCCTCTCCTGTACATATTATCCCCCGCCATACATTCACTCGCACTCCTCTCCTGTACATATTACCCCCCGCCATACACTCCGCACTCCTCTCCTGTACATATTATCCCCCGCCATACACTCCGCACTCCTCTCCTGTACATATTACCATCCTCTCCTGTACATATTACCCACCATTATACATTCTGCACTCCTCTCCTGTACATATTACCCCCCGCCATACACTCCGCACTCCTCTCCTGTACATATTACCCACCATTATACATTCCGCACTCCTCTCCTGTACATATTACCCACCGCCATACATTCCGCACTCCTCTCCTGTACATATTACCCCCCGCCATACATTCCGCACTCCTCTCCTGTACATATTACCCCCCGCCATACACTCCATACTCCTCTCCTGTACATATTACCCCCCGCCATACACTCCGCACTCCTCTCCTGTACATATTACCCACCGCCATACACTCCATACTCCTCTCCTGTACATATTACCCACCGCCATACATTCCGCACTCCTCTCCTGTACATATTACCCCCCGCCATACACTCCACACTCCTCTCCTGTACATATTACCCACCGCCATACACTCCATACTCCTCTCCTGTACATATTACCCACCGCCATACATTCCGCACTCCTCTCCTGTACATATTACCCCCCGCCATACACTCCATACTCCTCTCCTGTACATATTATCCCCCGCCATACACTCCGCACTCCTCTCCTGTACATATTACCCACCATTATACATTCCGCACTCCTCTCCTGTACATATTACCCCCCCGCCATACATTCCGCACTCCTCTCCTGTACATATTACCCCCCGCCATACACTCCGCACTCCTCTCCTGTACATATTACCCACCATTATACATTCTGCACTCCTCTCCTGTACATATTACCCACCGCCATACATTCTGCACTCCTCTCCTGTACATATTACCCACCATTATACATTCCGCACTCCTCTCCTGTACATATTACCCCCCTCCATACACTCCGCACTCCTCTCCTGTACATATTACCCCCCGCCATACATTCCGCACTCCTCTCCTGTACATATTACCCACCGCCATACACTCCGCACTCCTCTCCTGTACATATTACCCCCGCCATACATTCCGCACTCCTCTCCTGTACATATTACCCCCCGCCATACATTCCGCACTCCTCTCCTGTACATATTACCCACCGCCATACATTCCGCACTCCTCTCCTGTACATATTACCCCCCCGCCATACACTCCGCACTCCTCTCCTGTACATATTACCCCCCGCCATACACTCCGCACTCCTCTCCTGTACATATTACCCCCCCGCCATACATTCCGCACTCCTCTCCTGTACATATTACCCACCGCCATACATTCCGCACTCCTCTCCTGTACATATTACCCCCCGCCATACACTCCGCACTCCTCTCCTGTACATATTATCCCCCGCCATACATTCCGCACTCCTCTCCTGTACATATTACCCACCGCCATACATTCCGCACTCCTCTCCTGTACATATTACCCCCCCGCCATACACTCCGCACTCCTCTCCTGTACATATTACCCACCGCCATACACTCCATACTCCTCTCCTGTACATATTACCCCCCCGCCATACACTCCATACTCCTCTCCTGTACATATTACCCCCCGCCATACATTCCACACTCCTCTCCTGTACATATTACCCACCGCCATACACTCCGCACTCCTCTCCTGTACATATTACCCCCCTCCATACACTCTGCACTCCTCTCCTGTACATATTACCCCCCGCCATACACTCCATACTCCTCTCCTGTACATATTACCCACCGCCATACATTCCGCACTCCTCTCCTGTACATATTACCCACCATTATACATTCCGCACTCCTCTCCTGTACATATTACCCCCCGCCATACACTCCATACTCCTCTCCTGTACATATTACCCCCCGCCATACACTCCGCACTCCTCTCCTGTACATATTACCCACCGCCATACATTCCGCACTCCTCTCCTGTACATATTACCCCCCCGCCATACACTCCATACTCCTCTCCTGTACATATTATCCCCCGCCATACATTCCGCACTCCTCTCCTGTACATATTACCCCCCCGCCATACACTCCGCACTCCTCTCCTGTACATATTACCCACCGCCATACATTCCGCACTCCTCTCCTGTACATATTACCCCCCGCCATACATTCCGCACTCCTCTCCTGTACATATTACCCCCCGCCATACATTCCGCACTCCTCTCCTGTACATATTACCCCCGCCATACATTCCGCACTCCTCTCCTGTACATATTATCCCCCCGCCATACACTCCATACTCCTCTCCTGTACATATTACCCCCCTCCATACACTCTGCACTCCTCTCCTGTACATATTACCCCCCGCCATTCACTTCATACTCCTCTCCTGTACATATTACCCCCCGCCATACACTCCGCACTCCTCTCCTGTACATATTACCCACCGCCATACATTCCGCACTCCTCTCCTGTACATATTACCCCCCGCCATACATTCCGCACTCCTCTCCTGTACATATTACCCCCCTCCATACACTCTGCACTCCTCTCCTGTACATATTACCCCCCGCCATACACTCCGCACTCCTCTCCTGTACATATTATCCCCCGCCATACACTCCGCACTCCTCTCCTGTACATATTACCCCCCGCCATACATTCCGCACTCCTCTCCTGTACATATTACCCCCCGCCATACACTCCATACTCCTCTCCTGTACTTATTACCCCCCGCCATACATTCCGCACTCCTCTCCTGTACATATTATCCCCCGCCATACACTCCGCACTCCTCTCCTGTACATATTACCCCCCGCCATACATTCCGCACTCCTCTCCTGTACATATTATCCCCCGCCATACATTCCGCACTCCTCTCCTGTACATATTACCCCCCGCCATACACTCCGCACTCCTCTCCTGTACATATTACCCCCCGCCATACACTCCGCACTCCTCTCCTGTACATATTATCCCCCGCCATACACTCCGCACTCCTCTCCTGTACATATTACCCCCCTCCATACACTCCGCACTCCTCTCCTGTACATATTACCCCCCGCCATACACTCCGCACTCCTCTCCTGTACATATTACCCCCCGCCATACACTCCGCACTCCTCTCCTGTACATATTACCCACCATTATACATTCTGCACTCCTCTCCTGTACATATTACCCCCCGCCATACACTCCGCACTCCTCTCCTGTACATATTACCCACCATTATACATTCCGCACTCCTCTCCTGTACATATTACCCACCGCCATACATTCCGCACTCCTCTCCTGTACATATTACCCCCCGCCATACATTCCGCACTCCTCTCCTGTACATATTACCCCCCGCCATACACTCCATACTCCTCTCCTGTACATATTACCCCCCGCCATACACTCCGCACTCCTCTCCTGTACATATTACCCACCGCCATACACTCCATACTCCTCTCCTGTACATATTACCCACCGCCATACATTCCGCACTCCTCTCCTGTACATATTACCCCCCGCCATACACTCCACACTCCTCTCCTGTACATATTACCCACCGCCATACACTCCATACTCCTCTCCTGTACATATTACCCACCGCCATACATTCCGCACTCCTCTCCTGTACATATTACCCCCCGCCATACACTCCATACTCCTCTCCTGTACATATTATCCCCCGCCATACATTCCGCACTCCTCTCCTGTACATATTACCCCCCGCCCATACACTCCATACTCCTCTCCTGTACATATTACCCACCGCCATACATTCCGCACTCCTCTCCTGTACATATTACCCCCCCGCCATACATTCCGCACTCCTCTCCTGTACATATTACCCCCCGCCATACACTCCATACTCCTCTCCTGTACATATTATCCCCCGCCATACATTCCGCACTCCTCTCCTGTACATATTACCCCCCCGCCATACATTCCGCACTCCTCTCCTGTACATATTACCCACCATTATACATTCTGCACTCCTCTCCTGTACATATTACCCCCCTCCATACACTCCGCACTCCTCTCCTGTACATATTACCCACCATTATACATTCCGCACTCCTCTCCTGTACATATTACCCCCCTCCATACACTCCGCACTCCTCTCCTGTACATATTACCCCCCCGCCATACATTCCGCACTCCTCTCCTGTACATATTACCCACCGCCATACACTCCGCACTCCTCTCCTGTACATATTACCCCCGCCATACATTCCGCACTCCTCTCCTGTACATATTACCCCCCGCCATACATTCCGCACTCCTCTCCTGTACATATTACCCACCGCCATACATTCCGCACTCCTCTCCTGTACATATTACCCCCCCGCCATACACTCCGCACTCCTCTCCTGTACATATTACCCCCCGCCATACACTCCGCACTCCTCTCCTGTACATATTACCCACCGCCATACATTCCGCACTCCTCTCCTGTACATATTACCCCCCGCCATACATTCCGCACTCCTCTCCTGTACATATTACCCCCCGCCATACACTCCGCACTCCTCTCCTGTACATATTATCCCCCGCCATACACTCCGCACTCCTCTCCTGTACATATTACCCCCCTCCATACACTCCGCACTCCTCTCCTGTACATATTACCCCCCGCCATACACTCCGCACTCCTCTCCTGTACATATTACCCCCCGCCATACACTCCATACTCCTCTCCTGTACATATTACCCACCGCCATACACTCCGCACTCCTCTCCTGTACATATTACCCCCCCGCCATACACTCCATACTCCTCTCCTGTACATATTACCCCCCGCCATACATTCCGCACTCCTCTCCTGTACATATTACCCCCCCGCCATACATTCCGCACTCCTCTCCTGTACATATTACCCACCGCCATACATTCCGCACTCCTCTCCTGTACATATTACCCCCCCGCCATACACTCCGCACTCCTCTCCTGTACATATTACCCCCCGCCATACACTCCGCACTCCTCTCCTGTACATATTACCCCCCGCCATACATTCCGCACTCCTCTCCTGTACATATTATCCCCCGCCATACATTCCGCACTCCTCTCCTGTACATATTATCCCCCGCCATACATTCCGCACTCCTCTCCTGTACATATTACCCACCATTATACATTCCGCACTCCTCTCCTGTACATATTACCCCCCGCCATACACTCCGCACTCCTCTCCTGTACATATTACCCCCCGCCATACACTCCATACTCCTCTCCTGTACATATTACCCACCGCCATACACTCCGCACTCCTCTCCTGTACATATTACCCCCCCGCCATACACTCCATACTCCTCTCCTGTACATATTACCCCCCGCCATACATTCCGCACTCCTCTCCTGTACATATTACCCCCCCGATATACATTCCGCACTCCTCTCCTGTACATATTACCCCCCTCCATACACTCCGCACTCCTCTCCTGTACATATTACCCACCGCCATACATTCCGCACTCCTCTCCTGTACATATTACCCACCGCCATACATTCCGCACTCCTCTCCTGTACATATTATCCCCCGCCATACATTCCGCACTCCTCTCCTGTACATATTACCCACCGCCATACATTCCGCACTCCTCTCCTGTACATATTACCCCCCCGCCATACACTCCGCACTCCTCTCCTGTACATATTACCCCCCGCCATACACTCCATACTCCTCTCCTGTACATATTACCCACCTCCATACATTCCGCACTCCTCTCCTGTACATATTACCCACCGCCATACATTCCGCACTCCTCTCCTGTACATATTACCCCCCGCCATACATTCCGCACTCCTCTCCTGTACATATTATCCCCCGCCATACATTCCGCACTCCTCTCCTGTACATATTACCCCCCCGCCATACACTCCGCACTCCTCTCCTGTACATATTACCCCCCGCCATACATTCCGCACTCCTCTCCTGTACATATTACCCCCCCGCCATACATTCCGCACTCCTCTCCTGTACATATTACCCCCCGCCATACACTCCGCACTCCTCTCCTGTACATATTACCCACCATTATACATTCCGCACTCCTCTCCTGTACATATTACCCCCCGCCATACACTCCGCACTCCTCTCCTGTACATATTACCCCCCGCCATACATTCCGCACTCCTCTCCTGTACATATTATCCCCCGCCATACACTCCGCACTCCTCTCCTGTACATATTACCCCCCGCCATACATTCCGCACTCCTCTCCTGTACATATTACCCACCGCCATACACTCCATACTCCTCTCCTGTACATATTACCCCCCGCCATACATTCCACACTCCTCTCCTGTACATATTACCCACCGCCATACACTCCATACTCCTCTCCTGTACATATTACCCCCCGCCATACATTCCGCACTCCTCTCCTGTACATATTATCCCCCGCCATACATTCCGCACTCCTCTCCTGTACATATTACCCCCCCGCCATACACTCCGCACTCCTCTCCTGTACATATTACCCCCCGCCATACATTCCGCACTCCTCTCCTGTACATATTACCCCCCGCCATACATTCTGCACTCCTCTCCTGTACATATTACCCCCCGCCATACATTCCGCACTCCTCTCCTGTACATATTACCCACCGCCATACATTCCGCACTCCTCTCCTGTACATATTACCCCCCCGCCATACATTCCGCACTCCTCTCCTGTACATATTACCCACCATTATACATTCCGCACTCCTCTCCTGTACATATTACCCACCATTATACATTCCGCACTCCTCTCCTGTACATATTACCCCCCGCCATACACTCCATACTCCTCTCCTGTACATATTACCCCCCGCCATACACTCCATACTCCTCTCCTGTACATATTACCCACCGCCATACATTCCGCACTCCTCTCCTGTACATATTACCCCCCGCCATACACTCCATACTCCTCTCCTGTACATATTACCCACCGCCATACATTCCGCACTCCTCTCCTGTACATATTACCCACCATTATACATTCCGCACTCCTCTCCTGTACATATTACCCCCCGCCATACACTCCATACTCCTCTCCTGTACATATTACCCACCGCCATACATTCCGCACTCCTCTCCTGTACATATTACCCACCATTATACATTCCGCACTCCTCTCCTGTACATATTACCCCCCGCCATACACTCCGCACTCCTCTCCTGTACATATTACCCACCGCCATACATTCCGCACTCCTCTCCTGTACATATTACCCCCCCGCCATACACTCCATACTCCTCTCCTGTACATATTATCCCCCGCCATACATTCCGCACTCCTCTCCTGTACATATTACCCCCCCGCCATACACTCCGCACTCCTCTCCTGTACATATTACCCACCGCCATACATTCCGCACTCCTCTCCTGTACATATTACCCCCCGCCATACATTCCGCACTCCTCTCCTGTACATATTACCCCCCGCCATACATTCTGCACTCCTCTCCTGTACATATTACCCCCCGCCATACATTCCGCACTCCTCTCCTGTACATATTATCCCCCCGCCATACACTCCATACTCCTCTCCTGTACATATTACCCCCCTCCATACACTCTGCACTCCTCTCCTGTACATATTACCCCCCGCCATTCACTCCATACTCCTCTCCTGTACATATTACCCCCCGCCATACACTCCGCACTCCTCTCCTGTACATATTACCCCCCGCCATTCACTCCATACTCCTCTCCTGTACATATTACCCCCCGCCATACACTCCGCACTCCTCTCCTGTACATATTACCCACCGCCATACATTCCGCACTCCTCTCCTGTACATATTACCCCCCGCCATACATTCCGCACTCCTCTCCTGTACATATTACCCCCCTCCATACACTCTGCACTCCTCTCCTGTACATATTACCCCCCGCCATTCACTCCATACTCCTCTCCTGTACATATTACCCCCCGCCATACACTCCGCACTCCTCTCCTGTACATATTACCCCCCCGCCATACATTCCGCACTCCTCTCCTGTACATATTATCCCCCGCCATACATTCCGCACTCCTCTCCTGTACATATTACCCCCCGCCATACACTCCGCACTCCTCTCCTGTACATATTACCCCCCGCCATACACTCCGCACTCCTCTCCTGTACATATTACCCCCCTCCATACACTCCGCACTCCTCTCCTGTACATATTATCCCCCGCCATACACTCCGCACTCCTCTCCTGTACATATTACCCCCCTCCATACACTCCGCACTCCTCTCCTGTACATATTACCCCCCGCCATACACTCCGCACTCCTCTCCTGTACATATTACCCACCATTATACATTCTGCACTCCTCTCCTGTACATATTACCCCCCGCCATACACTCCGCACTCCTCTCCTGTACATATTACCCACCATTATACATTCCGCACTCCTCTCCTGTACATATTACCCACCGCCATACATTCCGCACTCCTCTCCTGTACATATTACCCCCCGCCATACATTCCGCACTCCTCTCCTGTACATATTACCCCCCGCCATACACTCCATACTCCTCTCCTGTACATATTACCCCCCGCCATACACTCCGCACTCCTCTCCTGTACATATTACCCACCGCCATACACTCCATACTCCTCTCCTGTACATATTACCCACCGCCATACATTCCGCACTCCTCTCCTGTACATATTACCCCCCGCCATACACTCCACACTCCTCTCCTGTACATATTACCCACCGCCATACACTCCATACTCCTCTCCTGTACATATTACCCACCGCCATACATTCCGCACTCCTCTCCTGTACATATTACCCCCCGCCATACACTCCATACTCCTCTCCTGTACATATTATCCCCCGCCATACACTCCGCACTCCTCTCCTGTACATATTACCCACCATTATACATTCCGCACTCCTCTCCTGTACATATTACCCCCCCGCCATACATTCCGCACTCCTCTCCTGTACATATTACCCCCCGCCATACACTCCGCACTCCTCTCCTGTACATATTACCCACCATTATACATTCTGCACTCCTCTCCTGTACATATTACCCACCGCCATACATTCTGCACTCCTCTCCTGTACATATTACCCACCATTATACATTCCGCACTCCTCTCCTGTACATATTACCCCCCTCCATACACTCCGCACTCCTCTCCTGTACATATTACCCCCCGCCATACATTCCGCACTCCTCTCCTGTACATATTACCCACCGCCATACACTCCGCACTCCTCTCCTGTACATATTACCCCCGCCATACATTCCGCACTCCTCTCCTGTACATATTACCCCCCGCCATACATTCCGCACTCCTCTCCTGTACATATTACCCACCGCCATACATTCCGCACTCCTCTCCTGTACATATTACCCCCCCGCCATACACTCCGCACTCCTCTCCTGTACATATTACCCCCCGCCATACACTCCGCACTCCTCTCCTGTACATATTACCCCCCCGCCATACATTCCGCACTCCTCTCCTGTACATATTACCCACCGCCATACATTCCGCACTCCTCTCCTGTACATATTACCCCCCGCCATACACTCCGCACTCCTCTCCTGTACATATTATCCCCCGCCATACATTCCGCACTCCTCTCCTGTACATATTACCCACCGCCATACATTCCGCACTCCTCTCCTGTACATATTACCCCCCCGCCATACACTCCGCACTCCTCTCCTGTACATATTACCCACCGCCATACACTCCATACTCCTCTCCTGTACATATTACCCCCCGCCATACACTCCATACTCCTCTCCTGTACATATTACCCCCCGCCATACATTCCACACTCCTCTCCTGTACATATTACCCACCGCCATACACTCCGCACTCCTCTCCTGTACATATTACCCCCCTCCATACACTCTGCACTCCTCTCCTGTACATATTACCCCCCTCCATACACTCTGCATTCCCTATAACATTACCACATTCTGCACTATACAAGTCATCTCAGACCCCCTTTAAGCCAATATTTAGTGCAATTTAAGACATGTCCACAGTTCATTACGACACGCTTTGCGCACCATATTGTTGTTGTTCTTGATGCCTAGGGCCCACTTTTGATCTTGCACACGGGCCCGCTGATTTCGTACGCCCTGCCCCAAAAATCGGCTAAAAAAATTTGTCAAAAATCATCTTTTTTTTGGGGGGGGGGGGGGGGGGGGGGGGTGTCCCTGAATGTCAGTTTGGAAATGTGGTCACCCTAGGGGGAACCCTCCGCTTATCTCTCTGCTTTACTGTCAGGGATATAAGGCATGCCTAGACTAGAAAGGTCATGTGACCTGAGACCTCTGTAGAGTGATGTGAGCCCGGTATAGATAGTGACAAACTATCCACCTTTTCCTATTTCCCATGAAAGGGATCTCCTTGTATACAGCACAATGCACAGGTCTCTCTGTATACAGCACAATGCACGGGTCTCTCTGTATACAGCACAATGCACAGGTCTCTCTGTATACAGCACAATGCACAGGTCTCTCTGTATACAGCACAATGTACGGGTCTCTCTGTATACAGCACAATGCACGGGTCTCTCTGTATATAGCACAATGCACGGGTCTCTCTGTATACAGCACAATGCACGGGTCTCTCTGTACACAGCACAATGCACGGGTCTCTCTGTATACAGCACAATGCACGGGTCTCTCTGTATACAGCACAATGCACGGGTCTCTCTGTATACAGCACAATGCACAGGTCTCTCTGTATACAGCACAATGTACGGGTCTCTCTGTATACAGCACAATGCACAGGTCTCTCTGTATACAGCACAATGCACGGGTCTCTCTGTATACAGCACAATGCACAGGTCTCTCTGTATACAGCACAATGCACGGGTCTCTCTGTATACAGCACAATGCACAGGTCTCTCTGTATACAGCACAATGCACGGGTCTCTCTGTATACAGCACAATGTACGGGTCTCTCTGTATACAGCACAATGCACAGGTCTCTCTGTATACAGCACAATGCACAGGTCTCTCTGTATACAGCACAATGTACGGGTCTCTCTGTATACAGCACAATGCACGGGTCTCTCTGTACACAGCACAATGCACGGGTCTCTCTGTATACAGCACAATGCACGGGTCTCTCTGTATACAGCACAATGCACGGGTCTCTCTGTATACAGCACAATGCACAGGTCTCTCTGTATACAGCACAATGCACGGGTCTCTCTGTATACAGCACAATGCACAGGTCTCTCTGTATACAGCACAATGCACGGGTCTCTCTGTATACAGCACAATGTACGGGTCTCTCTGTATACAGCACAATGCACAGGTCTCTCTGTATACAGCACAATGCACAGGTCTCTCTGTATACAGCACAATGTACGGGTCTCTCTGTATACAGCACAATGCACGGGTCTCTCTGTATACAGCACAATGCACGGGTCTCTCTGTATACAGCACAATGCACAGGTCTCTCTGTATACAGCACAATGTACGGGTCTCTCTGTATACAGCACAATGCACAGGTCTCTCTGTATACAGCACAATGCACAGGTCTCTCTGTATACAGCACAATGCACGGGTCTCTCTGTATACAGCACAATGCACGGGTCTCTCTGTATACAGCACAATGCACGGGTCTCTCTGTACACAGCACAATGCACGGGTCTCTCTGTATACAGCACAATGCACGGGTCTCTCTGTATACAGCACAATGCACGGGTCTCTCTGTATACAGCACAATGCACGGGTCTCTCTGTATACAGCACAATGCACAGGTCTCTCTGTATACAGCACAATGCACAGGTCTCTCTGTATACAGCACAATGCACAGGTCTCTCTGTATACAGCACAATGCACGGGTCTCTCTGTATACAGCACAATGCACGGGTCTCTCTGTATACAGCACAATGCACAGGTCTCTCTGTATACAGCACAATGCACGGGTCTCTCTGTATATAGCACAATGCACGGGTCTCTCTGTATATAGCACAATGCACAGGTCTCTCTGTATACAGCACAATGCACAGGTCTCTCTGTATACAGCACAATGCACGGGTCTCTCTGTATACAGCACAATGCACGGGTCTCTCTGTATACAGCACAATGCACGGGTCTCTCTGTATACAGCACAATGCACGGGTCTCTCTGTACACAGCACAATGCACAGGTCTCTCTGTATACAGCACAATGCACGGGTCTCTCTGTATACAGCACAATGCACGGGTCTCTCTGTATACAGCACAATGCACGGGTCTCTCTGTATACAGCACAATGCACGGGTCTCTCTGTATACAGCACAATGCACGGGTCTCTCTGTATATAGCACAATGCACGGGTCTCTCTGTATATAGCACAATGCACGGGTCTCTCTGTATACAGCACAATGCACAGGTCTCTCTGTATACAGCACAATGCACGGGTCTCTCTGTATATAGCACAATGCACGGGTCTCTCTGTATATAGCACAATGCACGGGTCTCTCTGTATACAGCACAATGCACGGGTCTCTCTGTATACAGCACAATGCACGGGTCTCTCTGTATACAGCACAATGCACGGGTCTCTCTGTATATAGCACAATGCACGGGTCTCTCTGTATACAGCACAATGCACGGGTCTCTCTGTATACAGCACAATGCACGGGTCTCTCTGTATATAGCACAATGCACGGGTCTCTCTGTATACAGCACAATGCACGGGTCTCTCTGTATACAGCACAATGCACGGGTCTCTCTGTACACAGCACAATGCACAGGTCTCTCTGCATACAGCACAATGCACGGGTCTCTCTGTATATAGCACAATGCACGGGTCTCTCTGTATACAGCACAATGCACGGGTCTCTCTGTATACAGCACAATGCACGGGTCTCTCTGTATACAGCACAATGCACGGGTCTCTCTGTATATAGCACAATGCACGGGTCTCTCTGTATACAGCACAATGCACGGGTCTCTCTGTATACAGCACAATGCACGGGTCTCTCTGTATATAGCACAATGCACGGGTCTCTCTGTATACAGCACAATGCACAGGTCTCTCTGTATACAGCACAATGCACAGGTCTCTCTGCATACAGCACAATGCACAGGTCTCTCTGCATACAGCACAATGCACGGGTCTCTCTGTATACAGCACAATGCACAGGTCTCTCTGTATACAGCACAATGCACGGGTCTCTCTGTACACAGCACAATGCACGGGTCTCTCTGTATACAGCACAATGCACGGGTCTCTCTGTATACAGCACAATGCACGGGTCTCTCTGTATACAGCACAATGCACGGGTCTCTCTGTATATAGCACAATGCACGGGTCTCTCTGTATATAGCACAATGCACGGGTCTCTCTGTATACAGCACAATGCACAGGTCTCTCTGTATACAGCACAATGCACGGGTCTCTCTGTATATAGCACAATGCACGGGTCTCTCTGTATATAGCACAATGCACGGGTCTCTCTGTATACAGCACAATGCACGGGTCTCTCTGTATACAGCACAATGCACGGGTCTCTCTGTATATAGCACAATGCACGGGTCTCTCTGTATACAGCACAATGCACGGGTCTCTCTGTATATAGCACAATGCACAGGTCTCTCTGCATACAGCACAATGCACAGGTCTCTCTGCATACAGCACAATGCACGGGTCTCTCTGTATACAGCACAATGCACAGGTCTCTCTGTATACAGCACAATGCACAGGTCTCTCTGTATATAGCACAATGCACAGGTCTCTCTGTATATAGCACAATGCACGGGTCTCCCTGTATACAGCACAATGCACGGGTCTCCCTGTATATAGCACAATGCACGGGTCTCTCTGTATATAGCACAATGCACGGGTCTCTCTGTATACTAGGGATGCACTGATACAATTTTTTTTACAATGAGTACAAGTACCAATATTTTTTTTTTTTTTAGTACTCGCCATTACCAATAACTGATACCTACTGCAACTGTTTTGTTTTAACTTCAGCTGTTAGCAATGGTACAAAGCATTGAAAAGTTATTTACAAATTAAATAAATTGTTTTTTCCAAAACGTCTTTCAGGACAGCACCCGAGAGATCATGGCTCCTCCTCCCACAGGAAACACCTCATCAATTAAGTCTTTAAATTGGAATCCTCCACGTTGCCTCATCAGTTTTTTGTGTTTCCTCCAGCTGGAGGAACACCTCTGGTGGGAGCCATGATCTCTCAGGTTTATCCTGGGAGACACAGGTTCTCACCTGTTAAGTCGTTTTTAGGCTAGGAGAGTGAGCCTCCCACTTGCCTCTTGTATGGATGGTCCCGTGGGCTCCCTCTCCCTCTTCCGTGCTCGGGGAGAGCCTGTACGTCCGGGGGGGCTGCCTCCAATTTTTTTGGCCTAACGGGCGGCCGTCCTATGTTCCCTTCTACATGAGGGATGAGCGGTGGCGGCCGCCATGTTGCTAGTGGCAGAAGAGCGCTTCAGCCACGTCCTGTAAGGGAGGAGGCAGCACTTCCGGGTCGGCGCGTGCGTCATTTCCGGGCGCAAAGCGCAGTGGGAGAGGGCAGGGTCACCTGGCGCCTTTATTTCCGGTTCCAGGTCAGCGCAGCGGCGTTTTCGAATCTGGAACCGGTCGTTTCACCACGCACCGCAGACAGCTATGGATAGCGATGCAGCGGATAAGGGGGCAAGCCAAGGCGCCAGCAAGGCTAAGGTAAGGGACTGTGTCCTCTATTACCCTGGGCCGTTTTCTCCTGTGGGGGGGGGTAACTCACCCTCCCCCCCCCTTCCCCCACCACCCACCCCCCCCCACCCCCTCTTCAGAAGGTAGGTTGTAGTGGCTGGATTTAGTATATCTGCCCTACAACAGGGGATTAGGTGGTGGTGGCTTGCTGGGCACATGGAAAATGAGATGTTTCTTCCTTAGTGCACCTGGGTGTTTTACTTGCGCTGTATTACAGCTTTTTAAGCGTGGTTCCATATCTCTTTTCTGTTTGTCCAGGCCAAAGGTTCTGCCCAACCAGTCAAGAAAAGGTGCCCTGTCTGCAAAGAAAAACTAAGCGATGCTTGGACCAAAACGCTTTGTGCAGAGTGCATTACAAATTTGGTCAGAGAGGAGACTCCATCCGTTTGTGGCGACTTGGTGTCAACAATAAAGGATGAGCTTCGGGCCACCTTTCAAGCTTTTAGGTCAAACCTAAGAGAGGAGCCAGGACCCTCTAGGGATACTCTGGTTCCGCAGCCATCTTCAGAACCCCAGAGTGGTTCTCAAATAATTTTTGGGGGTCCGATATCCCAGGACGCTTCTCAAGGGTCCGTTTCCCTCGCTCCAGATGATACAGATTCTGAGGAGGAGGAAAATGAATCAGATGCCGCTTCTAAATACAAATTGTCACTAGAAGAGGTGGGAGGACTCCTGAAAGTAATCCATGCCACTTTGGGGATAGAAGAGGAAAAGAAGGAACTCTCCCTGCATGACCACATGTATGCTGGTTTAGGAGATTCAAAAGGCCGTTCTTTTCCAGTCCATTCAATTATCACTGATATGATTAAAAAAGAGTGGCTGGAACCTGAGAAAAAGCCTTTCTTTTCCCGGGCTCACAAGAAAAGATTTCCATTTGAAGAAAATCCAGATTCTATATGGAATAAGTTTCCAAAATTGGACTCTGCCTTTTCTCAGGTCTCTAAGTCTACGGACCTCGCCTTTGAGGATATGGGCACTCTGAAGGAGCCCATGGACAAAAGGATGGACCTGCTTCTTAAAAGAACCTGGCAATCAGTAATGCACAATCTGAAACCAGCAATGGCAACAACCTGTGTTGCAAGGAACTTAGATCACTGGGTTAACCAGTTGAAAGCCCATGTCATAGCAGATTCCTCAAAACAGGAGATTCTAGACTCTTTTTCAACCCTGTCTGCAGCAATATCATATATTGCGGATGCGTCTGCGGAATCTATCCGCATGTCAGCAAGGTCAGCAGCTTTAACAAATTCTGCCAGAAGGGCCTTATGGCTGAAGACGTGGCCAGGGGATGCTGCATCTAAAAATAGACTGTGTGGTATTCCATTTGCAGGTGATCTGCTATTCGGCTCAGACCTAGAATCCATTCTTGACCGCACGGCAGACAAGAAAAAGTCGTTTCCGGTTAAGAAGAAACAGGTGCAAACCCGTAAGCGTTTCTTTCGGCCCCAAAAAGGTCAGCAGGAAGGAAAAACGCAGGGCAAGAGGAAGTCATGGTCTTCTCAGAAGCCCAAAGGTAGGGGTGGAGTGCTCTTCAATCCTCCTGCGGCCTCCGCAAAACCACAATGACTCCGTCAAGGTCGGGGGAAGACTCCAGGAGTTTCTTCCTCAGTGGAGAGCCATTTCCTCAAATCAATTTGTTGTAAATATGCTCTCCCAGGGGTATGTGATAGAATTTACGGAAGAACCTCCAAGAAGATTCCTGGTGACAAACGTCCCAAGGGACGCAGTCAAGGCTCTCGCCATGAAGTCCCTAATTCAGGAACTGAAAAATCAGAGAGTCATTGTTCCGGTCCCAGCGGGGGAGTTCTTCCAGGGGTTCTACTCACATGTCTTTCTGGTTCAGAAACCTTCAGGAAAGTTCCGTCTTATCTTGAATCTCAAAATGCTGAACAAATCGGTAGAATACAGAAGGTTTCGGATGGATTCAATATTTTCAGTAAGAAACCTCCTGTATCAAGGGTGCTATATGGCATCAATAGATTTACAAGATGCCTACCTCCACATTCCTATTGCCGCCAGGTCGCAGAAATATCTGAGGTTAGCACTGAAAGAAGGGAAGAAGGTGGTACATCTGCAATTCAGAGCACTCCCGTTTGGTCTGTCATCATCCCCAAGGGTCTTCACGAAAATAATGGCCGAAGCTCTGGCGCCTCTGCATCTAAAGGGGATCTCAGTTATTCCTTATCTGGACGACCTGCTGTTTTTTGCCCAGACCAGAGAAGGTCTTCAGGAAAACTTGCTCAGAGCCCGTGTCCATCTAGAATCCATGGGATGGATTTTAAACCTTCAAAAATCAAATCTGATTCCCTCACAGGAAGTGTTATTCCTGGGTTTCCGTATCAACTCTTTAGAACAAAAAATTTTTCTTCCAGAGGAAAAACAGAAAAAGTTGGTACAAGTGGTGTCACTGCTACAGTTCAATCAAGTTCTATCCATCAGGAAGGTTATGTCAGCATTGGGAACCCTGACCTCTTCCATTCCAGCCATCCAGTGGGCAAAGCTCCATTTCAGACCTCTGCAAAGTTTCCTGTTAAAAACCTGGAATCACCAGCAGGATTCACTAGATTCATTAGTGAAGATACCTACTTCAGTAAAAAGAAGTCTGTGGTGGTGGAAGAACCAGACAAGGTACTCAGAGGGGCTGTTATGGTCCTTCCCAACTCAGGTGAGGTTGACAACAGATGCCAGTGCCTGGGGTTGGGGGGCTCATATGAGCGGCCGGTGGGCCCAGGGCTCGTGGGACACAAGAGATGCGCTGAGGTCCTCAAATTGGAGGGAACTAAAAGCTATAGAAATGGCCTTACTGACCTTTGCGAAAGAAGTCCAGGGGCAACATACTCAGATCCTGTCAGACAACGCCACGGCGGTGGCTTACATAAACAGACAGGGGGGAATCAGAAGCAAAGTTCTGCAGAGCCTGGCAAAAGGCATTCTGAGTTGGGCAGAGCTCCGTACTCTATCCTTATCCGCGGTCCATCTAAAAGGGACCCTAAACAGAGTAGCGGACTTCCTAAGCAGGAACAAGATTTTAGAGGCAGAGTGGCAATTGAATCCAGAAGTCTTCCAGTTAATAGTGCAGAAATGGGGGCGCCCAAGAGTGGATCTCTTTGCCACCCAGGAAAACTCGCAAATGTCTCGCTTCTTCTCCCTGAACAGGAACGAGGCATCACTGGGAGTGGATGCTCTGGCACAAGATTGGAATTTTCACCTCTGTTACGCATTCCCCCCGTTTCAGCTTATCCCTCGGGTCATAGCAAAAATCAGGAAGGAGGAGACAACAGTGATCCTCGTCACTCCTTTCTGGCCAAAAAGGCCTTGGTTTTCATCCCTTCTTCAGATGCAACAAGAACCTTACTGGCACCTTCCGTTAAGAAAAGACCTTCTGTTACAAGGTCCTCTGTTTCACCAGGAAGTAGAAAAACTAAAGCTCACAGCCTGGCTACTGAGGAGCAGCTCTTGAAGAGGAAAGGTTTCTCGGATAGGTTGGTAGCTACCCTCCTATCCAGTAGACAGAAGGTTACAAGAGCAATCTATTCCAAAGTCTGGAAAATCTTCAACTCCTGGTGCACAGCATCTGACAGATCTCCAAAACAAATTTCTTCTGTTCTTGAGTTTCTGCAAGAAGGAGCGGACAAGGCCTTAGCAGTCAGCACCCTCAAAGTTCAAGTGGCTGCGCTGGGGGTATTCCTGGAAAAATCCATTTCATCAGAACCCCTAGTAATAAGATTCTTCAAAGCTCTTACCCGGTCCAGACCAGTGGTAATCAAAAGCTGTCCAGCATGGGACTTATCAGTTGTTCTACAGGCCCTGACCAAGGAACCTTTTGAACCCATTAATTTAGCCTCCCTGAAATTAATTACTTTGAAAACAGTGTTTTTAGTGGCGGTTACAACAGCTCGAAGAGTCAGTGAGCTGCAAGCCTTATCAATCAGGGAACTTTTCTTTTCCATTTTTTCAGACCGAATTGTTCTGAAAACGGATCCTAATTTTTTGCCGAAGGTCGCTTCGATCCAGAATCGAACTCAGGAAATAATACTTCCTACCTTTTGTTCTAATCCATCGGGTAAGAAGGAAGAAGAATTCCATACCCTGGATGTTAAAAGAGCAGTCTTGAGTTACTTGGAAAACACTAAAGACTTTAGATGTTCAGATGCTTTATTTGTTTTATTTTCCGGTAATAAAAAAGGAAGACAAGCTTCTAGAGGAACCATTGCCAGATGGTTAAGAATGGCTATCTCAGAAGCCTATTCCCTTACAGGTCAAGAGAGTCCATTAAATGTCCGGGCTCATTCTACAAGAGCTTTGGCGGTGAGTTGGGCAGAAAAAGCTGGCGCCACCCCCGAACAAATCTGTAAGGCAGCTACTTGGACAAGTCTGACAACCTTTGCCCGTCATTATCGGTTAGACCTCATGACGGCTGGGGACCAGGCTTTTGGAAGGAAAGTCTTACAGGCTGTTGTCCCACCCTAAATGGAGTAAGTCTCGATTATCCTCTCGGGTGCTGTCCTGAAAGACGTTTTGGAAAATTACAAGTTAGACTTACCGGTAACTTGTTTTCCAATAGGCTTTCAGGACAGCAGTAACCCGCCCTTTGTTTATGCTAATGCTGTAATACTATGATATAACTGTCGCTTATGTGTTGCAGCTGGGGCTGGAGTTCTCTACAAACAACTGATGAGGCAACGTGGAGGATTCCAATTTAAAGACTTAATTGATGAGGTGTTTCCTGTGGGAGGAGGAGCCATGATCTCTCGGGTGCTGTCCTGAAAGCCTATTGGAAAACAAGTTACTGGTAAGTCTAACTTGTAATTTTTTTTTTAATTTAGCGCTTTTTCAATGTGAAATATGTAAATATATGTTAATATATTTAACATGTGTGAAAATATTCGCTAACAAAGCAAACAAAAAAAAAAGTTTTAATTATTTATCATTTTATAAAATAGACGTGAACAAAAGAAAAAAGCTGGAAAATAATAATTAAATGGAGGAGAATAGGGAGATAATTAAGGCTGATTAGAGTAAATGAAGGGTTATTAAGGGGTTAAACAGAGGAACATTTGTTCATCTCTTTGATCTGTAGATGAAGAAACATTGTTTCTTTTTATTTTAGTGTTTCAGGGCGGAGCAATGTTGGTAATAAACATTGCTGGCTTTTTTTTTTGACAGTTTCAAATACCGGACTTCTTTAAAGAGGGAGTCCACCTACAAAAAAAATATTAAAAACCAGCAGCTACAAAAACTGCCGCTGCTGACTTTTAATAAATGGACACTTACCTGTCCTGGAGTCCAGCGATGTCGGCAGCCGAAGCCAATCGATCGCTTGGCTCTCGGCTGCTGCCGCCGCTATTCTCAGTGAGGGATTTAGGAAGTGAAGCATTGCGGCTTCACTGCTCGGTTCCCTACTGCGCATGCGCGAGTCGCTCTGCGCGTCTTAACTGGTCCCCGCTATCTCCTGGGACCTGTGTGTTTCTCAGGAGACAGCGGGGGGGGGGGTGCGGGAGGGGGCGTGACTCCCACAGTGCCCCCTGTGGTGGGATGACTATGACACAACATAACTGAACCAGAACTTGCATCAGACTTGCAGGATGTTTGCAAAGAAAGTTGATCTGGAGTCATGCAATGTGGACTTGCTGCAATTGTGCAACAAACTTGTGAAACCTGGCAAGTCTAGCGAATAGCTCAGCAAGTCATTTTCAAACTTGCAGCACAATTACTTGCTATCTGGGAAGTTTTTTCTTACCTTATTACACTCTATGCATTAAGATAAAAAAACCTTCTCTGCTGCAGGATCCTCCCAGCCCCCCCTAATCCTTACCCAAGCCTGATCCGATCCAACAACATGCACAAGAGCAGCGGCTCTTGCCCCTGTTTCACTCCACATTGACTCCCACTCCTGTAAATCAAATCCAGTGACAAGGGAGCAGGGGGTGGGGCTAAGTCCCACTGTCTGTTTCAATGGATGCAGCAGCAGTGCTCAGGAGCGAGCACAAATAAGTGCCCCCATGGAAAACGGCTTCCTGTGAGGTCACTGCACTGATAGGAGGAGCCAGGAGTGCCAGTGGGGGACCCGAGAAAAGGAGGTTCGGGTCCGCTCTGCGCAATTACATTACAGAGCAGGTGAGTATAGAGATGTCTGTTATTTTAATTGAAATCCTTTACAATCACTTTTAGTGCTTGCAGGCTACACTTGTTGCAGTATCAACTTCCCAGGCAGAATAATCAGAACCATTGCAGCAGTCTGCACCCAATTCCAGGGTACAAAAGAAATCCCTCATCCCATGATTAGGGGTGCGCTTCAGCCAAACCCCAAGGGTGACCCTATTCAGGGAAGGCCCGCATAGGGGAAAAACAAGAACGCTCCCTATGTCACGGTTAGGGTCAGTGTTCAGGCTTGGAGACCAGTAGCTATAGCAGTAGAGAGGCTCCCACCAATCAGCAGGATAGGTATACAAGCAGGACCTCTGGCGACTGATGCGGGATCACCCGAGGTGTGGGGTCTAAGCACTAACCGGTATTCACCAGAGCATCTGATGGTGGGGATGGGTTTTGCTGCATGTTAGTACCAGGTCACGGTCCTTGGGATCACCTCACCAGGAGATGAGCAAGCCAGGGTCCATTAGTGGATATTGCAGGAAAGGGATCAAGCAGAAGCATAGTAAGTAAAAAAGCCAAAAGTCAATAACAAGTGGCTGCAGGTTGGGAATCAGGCTGAAGTGTAGTCGACAAACAAGCCATAGGTCGGTAACGAGTGGTAGTGAAGATATGGACGGCATCAGGAATAAAATGAATGAGATATTGGCTGGAGAGAGTACAATAATCTTGCAAATAGGAAGTGACATGGCTAAAATAGGAAGTTTATGGGAGGAGCAAAGAGTTCAAGGTTCACCAGAAACAAGAGACAAGGAAAGATTGTTCACGGAATCAGGCAGGGCACTTTCACGCATTTCAGGTGGCTCAGCGGAGATTCTGGGTTCAGGTCTGGGCTCTGACACCCCCAGCCCTACAGTCCCATACAGTGTGCAGAGGAGGCATGTTTATAGGTGGGGCAGATGTTCTGTACAACCATGGCCAGTGATATGTTTAAAATCAATGACAAGATAACAGATGTAGTAGGTGCGTTTGAGCATTTAGATCTGTTCAGATGGACCACATCCAGAGCCATGCATGCTGTCAACCTGTCATTGATTTTTAATAGGCTGCTGGCTTCAACTGGACAAAACACCTGCCATTCCACATGTAGTCCTGCATGCCATGAGGGCATCTGTCACCATGTGATGAGGTTGGGATCACTAACTATCATGACATTAACATAGGACAATTAATGTAACTGTGATGTTCTTTTGTTGTAAGAACTTTGGAGAACATAAAATATTTGCAACAAGAAACAAATAAGAGTAATTGTAGCAAAGAAACGATATGAGCCTCAAGATAGACCAGAGCCCCCCGTCCCCCCGTCCCCCCCCGACACATCTCTGTCTACTGGACCAGAACGTATTTCTGGAAAGATCTCACCAAAGAAGGACGTCTCATTATTCAGGTCACACTAGACATGTGCAGAACGGAAAAAATTGTTTCGTTTTGTTTCGGATAGGTTCGTCATGTTACTAATTTTGTTTCGTTATGGAATTCGTTTAGTTTGGTTTCGGATTTTCTTTTGTATCGTTTCGTTTTCATGAAATTTTGTTTCGTTTTTGTTAAAATTAGTTTCATTTATTATGGGGCGTACACACGGTCGGACTTTCTAGAAAGCTAGGTCCGACGTACTTGCCGCCAGACTTCCGGCGGACTACCGCCGGACTTTCTGAATGGCCGGACATGCCTACACACGGCCGGACTTTCCGGAATCCGGTCTTCCCGACGGACTTCCGCCGGACTTTCAGAATGAACGGACTTTCCCACACACGGACAAGTCCGTTCATTTTGAACGTGACTCGGGTACGACGGGACTAGAAAAGGAATTCAATCTCGCCGCTTTTTTTGGCGAGATTGAAACCTTGCGAGCCCCGTCGCAGGCATCCCAGGCCCTTAAGTCTGGTATGGAACTTTAAGGGGAACCCCCTACGCCGAAAAACCGGCGTGGGGGTCCCCCCAAAATCCATACCAGACCCCGATCCGAGCATGCAGCCCGGCCGGTCAGGAAAGGGGGTGGGGACGAGCGAGCGCCCCCCCCTCCTGAACTGTACCAGGCCGAATGCCCTTAACATGGGGGCTGCTTTGGTTGAGGGGGCGCCTTGCGGTGCCCCCCCACCACAAAGCACCTTGTCCCCATGTTGATGAGGACAAGGGCCTCTTCCCGACAACCCTGGCCATTGGTTGTCGGGGTCTGAGGGCGGGGGGCTTATCGGAATCCGGGAGCCCCCTATAATAAGAGGGCCCCCAGATCCCGGCCCCCCCACCCTATGTGAATGAGTATGGGGTACATGGTACCCCTACCCATTCACCTAGGTAAAAAGTGTCAATAATAAAACACAACACAGGTTTTTAAAATAATTTATTAAACAGCTCCGGGGGGGTCTTCTTCCGTCTTCGGGGGTCCCTCCGGTTCATCTTCTCCCGGCGTCCGGTTGGTTCTTCTCCGCTCTCTCCTCCCGGTGTCCCAGTTCTTCGGCTGGCCCCTCCACTGTCTTCAGGTAGCTCTATTGCCAGCGGAGGTCCGGACTTCTTGTCTTCTCCAGATGTTGACACGACGCTCTCTCCGGCCTCTTCTCCCGGTGTCCCAGGTCTTCGGCCGGCCCCTCCGCTGTCTTCAGGTAGCTCTATTGCCAGCGGAGGTCCGGACTTCTTGTCTTCTCCAGATGTTGACACGACGCTCTCTCCGGCCTCTTCTCCCGGTGTCCCAGGTCTTCGGCCGGCCCCTCCGCTGTCTTCAGGTAGCTCTATTGCCAGCGGAGGTCCGGACTTCTGGGCTTCTTGTCTTCTCTTCTCTTCCCCCAGATGTTGACACGACGCTCTCTCCGGCTAGACTGGTCTCTGAGGGCTCCGTTGTGATATAGGCGTATATGGTCGACCACGCCCCCTAAAACGTCACAGTCCCAGCATGCCCAGGGATTGTGACATCATATGGGGGCGGGGTCTACGCCTATATAAGTCACAACGGAGCCCTCAGAGACCAGTCTAGCCGGAGAGAGCGTCGTGTCAACATCTGGGGGAAGAGAAGAGCAGATAAGAAGCCCAGAAGTCCGGACCTCCGCTGGCAATAGAGCTACCTGAAGACAGCGGAGGGGCCGGCCGAAGACCTGGGACACTGGGAGAAGAGGCCGGAGAGAGCGTCGTGTCAACATCTGGAGAAGACAAGAAGTCCGGACCTCCGCTGGCAATAGAGCTACCTGAAGACAGCGGAGGGGCCGGCCGAAGAACTGGGACACCGGGAGGAGAGAGCGGAGAAGAACCAACCGGACGCCGGGAGAAGATGAACCGGAGGGACCCCCGAAGACGGAAGAAGACCCCCCCCGGAGCTGTTTAATAAATTATTTTAAAAACCTGTGTTGTGTTTTATTATTGACACTTTTTACCTAGGTGAATGGGTAGGGGTACCATGTACCCCATACTCATTCACATAGGGTGGGGGGGCCCTCTTATTATAGGGGGCTCCCGGATTCCGATAAGCCCCCCGCCCGCAGACCCCGACAACCAACGGCCAGGGTTGTCGGGAAGAGGCCCTTGTCCTCATCAACATGGGGACAAGGTGCTTTGTGGTGGGGGGGGCACCGCAAGGCGCCCCCTCCCCCAAAGCACCCCCCATGTTGAGGGCATGCGGCCTGGTATGGTTCAGGGGGGGGGGGTGCTCGCTCGTCCCCACCCCCTTTCCTGATCGGCCGGGCTGCGTGCTCGGATCGGGGTCTGGTATGGATTTTGGGGGGACCCCACGCCGGTTTTTTGGCGTAGGGGGTTCCCCTTAAAGTTCCATACCAGACCTAAGGGCCTGGGATGCCCCCCGCGCTCGCCGCAATAGGAAAATTTGTTTTTCCTATTGCAGCGAGCGCGAGATGCAGTAACCTGCTCCTGCGTCGTATCTGGTCCGTCGGACCAGCATACAGACGAACGGGCTTTCCGTCAGGAACTGAGTCCGGCGGAGTTACGACGTAAGATTTGAAGCAAGTTTCAAATCTAAAGTACGTCGGATTTCCGGCCGAAACGGTCCGTCGGAAGTCCGATGGAGACCACACACGGTCGGATTGTCCGCCGGATTTGGTCCGGCGGCGTCCTTTGGACTTTTGCAGGTGAAAAGTCCGACCGTGTGTACGCCCCATTAATGTTCTAATGAATTGTAACTTTTCAAAACGATTAGAATTCAGGTTGGTGGAAAAACGATCAACCGATCCGAATTCTGTGTGAAGAAATAGCTGGTTGTCAAGCAGCAGGCCAGGAAGCGGGCCGCCCGCGTCCTTAACAGCCATGAGTCACTACCTGTCAGCGAGCTTCCCCACTGACAGATGAATGTAAAGATAAAGAATACGGAGAAATGTTTAAAAAGACGGTGTAAGGTCCCCGCCCAGTCCATACCAGGCCCTTCAATATCCTGCTCGTCAGTCCTGCCTACTTAAGCCGTCCAGCCCAGATGATCTCTGCCTTCGCCTTGGTCAACATCACAGAGACTAACTCCTGTGTTCCTGTTAAAGACTTGCTTGGCTGATATTCCTTCTGGCTCCAGATCCTGCTTGCGGTTCCACTATGCTGATCCCTGGCTCTCCGACTTTCTGGCTTTTCTGACTATCCGTTCCGGTTACCGAACTCTGGCTATGTTTTGACTACATTTGTTCTTTTTACTTTTATTATTAAACAAGTGTGATTTTACTGTACTTCTGTCTCGGTCTGATTCATGGTTTCTGACAGTAGGCAAAGGCCATGAATTCAGAAGATGCAGTCAATTCTCACTTGTTGGTAATATTTTTTCCAGATTGGAAGAGCAGGATCACCGCATGGATCAGTTTGCCATGGCGTTACAAACGCTCCTGAGTCGCACGACTCACCTGGAATCCTCCACTGTGGCTGTTCCAGTACAACCTGAGTTGCAGGCCGTCCCTGCTGCTGCTCCAGTCTCTGTGCAGGCACCCGCCTCGAGTATTACCTCTATAAGAGGTATGTCTGGTTCCGCTCTGCTTCCCCAGTGGGGGCGATCCAGTCCAATGCAGAGGGTTTCTCAACCAGGTTGAGATATACTTTGAGATGCTGCCTCAGGCATTTCCCACTGACAGAAGCAAAGTAGGTTTCGTGATATCTTTGCTTTCTGAGAGAGCCTTGGCCTGGACAAACCCTCTATAGGAGACGCAAAAACCTGTTGTCTTAAGTTACCCTGAGTTTGTGGCTTCTTTTAAAAGGGTATTTGACGTTCCCGCATGCTCCGCTTCAGCTGCTAAGTGCCTCGTGTCCATCAAACAGAGTGCGAGAACTGTTGCCGACTACGATATTGAATTCCATACTCTGGCAGCAGAGGTTGCTTGGAACAATGAGGCCCTCATGGCTGTTTTTTCTCATGGTCTCTCGGATACCATCAAGGACGAGATATACCCTCTGAGCTGGAGAGGTTGATCACGTTTGCCATCCTCATTGACTCCAGACTCAGAGAAAGACTTTCTTTTAAGGAACACTTGCGGAAGCCTCCTGTACATTTGTCTCCTAACTTTGCAGTCCCACTTGTGCCTCCCTCACCTCCCATGCCTCCTGGTACCGAGTCGGTCTGTGAAGATGAACCCATGCACTTTGGCTTCACGCGTCTCCCTGCGGATGAGAGAACCCTTAGGAGGAGGGAGAGATTTTGCCTTTATTGTTTCCAGGCAGGTCACTTTTTGAAGTCTTGTCCTACCCGTCCAGGGAAGACTCTAACCTTGAGGTCCTGTCATGGACAGACCTTAGGTGGCATTGTTTCGTCCCCAATTATCCAGAAGTATAAGCCGCTGGTTTTGGTTACCCTTTCTTGGGCTGAGTCGCCCGTCGAGATACAGGCTCTAATTGACTCTGGGGCTGCAGGCCTGCTCATTGATGCTCCCTTGTATCGAAGCAATCGATTCTGCTGCAGCTGTGTGACACTCCACTTGCCATTGAGGCTCTTGACGGGAGACCTCTACAGCCAGCCCATGTGACTTATGAGACGGTTCCATTGTCCATGGCTGTAAGAGCTCTTCACCATGAGATAATCCAATTCCCAGTTATTACCTCACCTAAGTTTCCGCTGGTTATTGGTTATCCTTGGTTACATAGGCACAACCCCTCTTTTGATTGGCTCCGTGCTAAGGTTCTCTCCTGGTCGCCACAATGCAGTAAGACATGCTTCCATAAGGTAGCCAAGGTCCTGTGCACCTCTTCACTCCCCTTTTCTGCCGGAGGAGTAAAACAACTTTAGCGATGTCTTTGACAAAGGTCAAGCCGGTAGTTTGCCTCAACACCGGTCGTATGATTGCGCAATTGACCTTCAACCTGGTGCCATACCCCCTCGTGGCTGGGTTTACCCTTTGTCGGTCTTGGAAGATAAGGCCGTGGAAGAGTATGTTGCAGATGTACTTTCTCGAGGTTTCACCTGCAAATTCTCGTCTCCTGCTGGTGATGGTTTCTTCTTTGTGAAGAAGAAGAGTGGTGAACTGAGACCTTGTATTGATTATAGGGGTCTCAATCGTTTACGATTAAGAATGCCTATTCCGATTCCGCTGATTACGGAGTTATTTGACCGGCTGAAGGGAGCAACGGTTTTCACAAAACTTGATTTGAGAGGGGCATACAATCTCGTGAGGATTAAGGAGGGCGACGAGTGGAAAACTGCATTTAATACCAGACAGGCCACTATGAGTACCTCGTAATGCCTTTTGGCCTTTGTAACGCCCCGGCAGTTTTCCAGGAATTTATTAACGATGTCCTTCGAGATTAGTTGCAGTTATGTGTGGTGGTTTATCTCGATGATATCCTCATATTTTCCAAGTCCCTGGAGAGCCACCACACAGATGTCCGTCGTGTGCTTCAGAAACTAAGAGAGAACAATCTCTATTGTAAATTGGAGAAGTGTGAGTTCCATTGTGAACAGGTTAAATTCCTGGGCTGTGTCATCTCCACTGCTGTTTTTTTGATGGACCCAGAGAAACTTTCAGCAGTCCTTCAGTGGCTCCCAACCCATGGGTATACGTCCTCTGCAGCTTTTTCTTGGCTTTGCCAACTATTATCGGAAGTTTATTCGTAACTTCTCATCTCTGGTCAAGCCCCTGACTGATATGACCAGAGTTGGTCTCCGGAGTCCATTAAGGCCTTTGAGAGTCTCAAGGCTGCCTTTGTTTCTGCACTTGTGTTGGTACATCCTGATCCTACGTTACCTTTTATCCTTGAGGTTTCTGACTCTATGGGAGCTGACATGGGGTCCTCTATGGAAGCTGACATGGGGTCCTCACACCTGGGAGCTTCTTCTACGATTAATGAGGTTTAAACATGGAGAACGTGAGGCAAAAGACCGTTTTGTTTTTTTCTATGATTTGAATGAACTTAAAAAAAATGAATTGCAGAAATTAGAAACTCATATCTGACCAGCTGCTGAGAACACATTGTAGATAATTCTGATCAACGGAGCGTGATAAAAACGCTTGATGTTTTAGTCAACAGCTTGTAATTTAAATCTCCGAGGAATTATGCATGTTTCTTCCCCTCCCCCCCATACCCTTCCATTAATAATTTCTTCCTTTGTTGTTTTCTATATTAGTGAGACGCGGAGACTTCCCTGTTCCTGGTTACTACACACGACGAGCCAGCAGGTATTTCCTTCACAATGTCCATACATGGCTAATAACTTCCTTGGTAGGGCTCATCCAAAGTCACAGATCTCAGAATGTTGTCATAGCGACCAGATGTTCCTCATTCCAAAACTCCAGAAAAATGTCATCCTTCATTTAATCCAAATTTATCCCCGTTAATACAATTCAGCAAAAAGTTGTCACTTTGTTGTACATTAACAATACAATCAGTAAAATAAATAAATAAACATATTAACCATTTCGGCCCCGGAAGATTTACCCCCCCCCCCCCCCTTCATGACCAGGCCATTTTTAGCAATACAGTACTGCATCGTTTTAACTGACAATTGCGCGGTTTTGCAACACTGTACCCAAATAAAATTGATGTCCTTTTTTTTCCCACAAATAGAGCTTTCTTTTGGTGGTATTTGATCACCTCTGCGATTTTAATTTTTTTTGCGTTATAAACAAAAAATAATTTTGAAAAAATATATATATATTTTTGACTTTCTGCTAAAAAACATTAAATTAAAAAATGTAAAAAAATGAATTTCTTGGTCAATTTATTCCAATATTATATTCTGCTACATATATTGGTATAAAAAAAATCCCAATAGGTGTATACTGATTGGTTTGTGCAAATGTTATCGCTTCTACAAACTATGAGATATATTTATGGACTTTTAATTTTTTTATGGTTTTTACTAGTAATGGCGGTGATCTGCGATTTTTAGCGGGACTGCGACATTGCAGCGGACAAATCAGACACTAAGTGACACTTTTTTGGGGACCAGTGACACCAATACGGTAATCAGTGCTAAAAACATTGCACTGTCACTGTATAAATGACACTGGCAGGGAAGAGGTTAACGTCAGGAGGTGAATAAAGGGTTAAGTGTGCTCCTAGGGGGTGAATGCTAACTGTGGGGGAGGAATGCCGTGACCAGAGGAAAGCAGAGATCCGTGTTTCTCAAAATTTCCATCTTCCTCCATCACAGAATGACTATCTGCCTTGTTTACATAGGCAGACCGCCGTTCTGCCTCTCCTGTGAACGATCGCGGGTGGCCGGCGGCCATCGTGGCTGCGGGACCTGCTGATTGGCTCCTGCTGTGTCCTAACCCAGAGCCAATCACAGGAATCACATACAGGTACATGATTTTGCTCTTAGGGGCCGCCCTGGGGCAGTATATGTACATGGGGGCGGTCCTTAAGCAGTTAAAGTGGAACTTTAGTCAGAAAATTTGATGAGTTCAGGCCGGCCCCTTTTGCAGGTATAGCTATGGAAAACATTAAAAACAAATGCCTGTCTCCCCCTGCTCTGCACATGCTCAGTTGCTCTCTATTTTTAGGCACTGTGCCGAATTTGCAGAGGGCGATCTGCCGACAGCCTAAAGATTTACTGCTGTTCAGGGGCTTTGGGCTTCAGCAAAATGGCTGCCCGAGGCAAGAAGAAACAGGAGCAGTACTGGAGGCAACTGACAGCACACACTAATGTTGGTAGCGGAATTAATAATGTGGAAGGGATGTTCCTGGCTAAAGAACATTAAAAAGAGTTAGAAATGAGATACACAATGTCCTAAACTCACTAAATTGTGCAAATTTAGGACTTTTGCAGCACCAAATTCTAATAGAAATATACACTACCGTTCAAAAGTTTGGGGTCACCCAAACAATTTTGTGTTTTCCATGAAAAGTCACACTTATTCACCACCATACGTTGGGAAATGAATAGAAAATAGAGTCAAGACATTGACAAGGTTAGAAATAATGATTTGTATTTGAAATAACATTGTTTTTACATCAAACTTTGCTTTCATCAAAGAATCCTCCTTTTGCAGCAATTACAGCATTGCACACCTTTGGCATTCTAGCTGTTAATTTATTGAGGTAAGCTGGAGAAATTGCACCCCACGCTTCTAGAAGCAGCTCCCACAAGTTGGATTGGTTGGATGGGCACTTCTGGCGTACCATACGGTCAAGCTGCTCCCACAACAGCTCAATGGGGTTCAGATCTGGTGACTGTGCTGGCCACTCCATTACCGATAGAATACCAGCTGCCTGCTTCTGCTGTAAATAGTTCTTGCACAATTTGGAGGTGTGTTTAGGGTCATTGTCCGGTTGTAGGATGAAATTGGCTCCAATCAAGCGCTGTCCACTGGGTATGGCATGGCGTTGCAAAATGGAGTGATAGCCTTCCTTATTCAGAATCCCTTTTACCCTGTACAAAGCTCCCACCTTACCAGCACCAAAGCAACCCCAGACCATCACATTACCTCCACCATGCTTAACAGATGGCGTCAGGCATTCTTCCAGCATCTTTTCATTTGTTCTGCGTCTCACAAACGTTCTTCTTTGTGATCCAAACACCTCAAACTTGGATTCATCCGTCCACAACACTTTTTTCCAGTCTTCCTCTGTCCAATGTCTGTGTTCTTTTGCCCATCTTAATCTTTTTCTTTTATTGGCCAGTCTCAGATATGGCTTTTTCTTTGCCACTCTGCCCTGAAGCCCAAAATCCCGCAGCCGCCTCTTCACTGTAGATGTTGACACTGGTGTTTTGCGGGTACTATTTAATGAAGATGCCAGTTGGGGACCTGTGAGGCGTCTGTTTCTCAAACTAGAGACTCTAATGTGCTTATCTTCTTGCTTAGTTGTGCAACGCGGCCTCCCACTTCTTTTTCTACTCTGGTTAGAGCCTGTTTGTGCTGTCCTCTGAAGGGAGTAGTACACACCGTTGTAGGAAATCTTTAATTTCTTTGCAATTTCTCGCATGGAATAGCCTTCATTTCTAAGAACAAGAATAGACTGTCGAGTTTCAGATGAAAGTTCTCTTTTTCTGGCCATTTTGAGTGTTTAATTGACCCCACAAATGTGATGCTCCAGAAACTCAATCTGCTCACAGGAAGGTCAGTTTTGTAGCTTCTGGAAGGAGCTAGACTGTTTTTAGATGTGTGAACATGATTGCACAAGGGTTTGCTAATCATCAATTAGCCTTCTGAGCCAATGAGCAAACACATTGTACCATTAGAACACTGGAGTGATAGTTGCTGGAAATGGGCCTCTATACACCTATGTAGATATTGCACCAAAAACTAGACATTTGCAGTTAGAATAGTCATTTACCACATTAGCAATGTATAGAGTATATTTGTTTAAAGTTAGGACTAGTTTAAAGTTAGCTTCATTTAAAAGTACAGTGCTTTTCCTTCAAAAATAAGGACATTTCAATGTGACCCCAAACTTTTGAACGGTAGTGTATATATAAAAAAGACGAGCAGACCAACCCACGGGAACCCAGATTTGGTGACCTGGTTGATTCTCAGCAAGGAAACCCCCCCCGAGGAATATTTATATAATTTGTAAGCTCTACTCTGCCAGGTGTTTACCTTTTATTTACTTTTAGGCCTTATGCACGAGGCGTTTGCCCAGCTCTTCTGAACAGATGCAGCCCGTCCATTAGAGGTGAAGGGGCGCCGCCCCCCTATCCATGCATCCAGCCCCCTAATCTACATTCAGGGCACCGGACGACGGATTCTAATGGGGGGGGATTTAAAAGCACATGATTAAAGTCAGAGCCTCTAATTGGCTTCAAAAATGGGGCAGGTTTGGGGCGCAGAGCACTGCTCTCTGAGCCCACCCAGTTGTGTGACATTAGTGAATAATTATTGGCTATTGTCTTCCTGATTCTCTTCCCGGCCAATCAGGAGCCGGGTCCTGAGACCCGTTTCTTGATTGGCCAAAACGACAAGCGATCCTGTTGGACCTCAATGAGGAGAGAGGAGGAGGGAGGAGACGTGGAGGCCGCCGGAGGAGACGCAGGGGACGAAGCCGCCTGCCCGGAGGGAAGCACCGCCCGTGGGCAAGTGCAGGGCTCATCGACTGACCGATGGTTGTGGTGGTTGTGTGCAAACAACAAAGAGGGAGTAACACAGCTCCAGGTGATGGTGATTCCTTCCTTAATGATCAGGTGCAGGTCCAGTCCATGATCTGGGTAACTGATGAGACTGATGGACCACACTCCAAGGATAAGGAAAATTGCTTTATTGGTATAAAAACATCCAGAGGCGGCTCTCTAATTAGGCAAATTAGGCGGTCGCCTAAGGCCTCGCACTCACAGGGGCCTTGCGGCCGCCTAATTTGCCTGTTCTCAATCACTGAAGTTGACGCCAGCGGCTCCGCCTACCCCCACTGGGACTCTGTGGCTTAGGAGCTGACGGACAAATCAGATACTGCCCGCAGCCTGAGGAATAGCGGCCTCATCACGGAGCGTCCCAGTCCGTGGGGCCTCATGTGTAAGTTTTGCCTAAGGCCTCACAAAGCCTAGAGCCGCCTCTGAAAACATGCAACATGGAAAACCATCGAGGTTACAGCCTCATGACAGCACAGAGGGGAGCATGTCTGGCGCGTTTCACAAATTTGTTCGCTTAGTCAGAACCCGTGGTTGTGTGCAGACCTGACCAACCCGGGGGATGTTGCTGTGGGTGCATTGTTTGCACCCCCCAAATATCTTTTTTGTAAGCATTTGGGCGTTCATTTATTCCATAATTCCATTGGCCAGAATATTAATTTATTCTGACCATAGAAATGAACGAATACCCAAGCACTAAATGCGCATTTTGGTGATTTTTAGGCACATTGGGTGTTTTTTTTTTAGCCGAAAACGCTCTTCTCCTGATCACGCAAGAGATGTTTATTTATTTATTTATTTTTTTAACCTCTAAATGCTCTTCAGACAATATAGTAAAGCCGGCAACTCATTGTCATCCGTAGGTATTAATTTTTATTGGCTGTATATAGTAAAATACGCATTGCGGCTATAGAGCCCTACTCACAGCATAGCATTTCTAAGGGTTACAAAGCATTGTGTCCCACTCTTGTGGGGAGAAACACTTCTCGTAATCTTCTTCCCACTTCAGCATGTCTGGTAATTTATCCAATGAAGGGTTATCCGTCAACAGACCATAGAGAGCAGAGATCAATCCTTTACCCCTAGGGGAGTCATGGCACATCCATTCATAAGGAGAAGGTTTAGAGGAAGGGGGATAAGTCATAGCATTCAATCCGAATGTAGTGAAGCATTTCCCGCTGAGGAATACCCTGAAGGGTTTGGAGGCGAGCAAGTGTAACGAATGCTGCATTGTCTTGGAGAGCGGAAAGTGAGTCCTGCAGCAGGGGAACGAAGAGATCAGCGGAGGGACAGCATGACATGTGCGGACTGCACAGTCACGCTGTTAGGTCTCTTTAAGAAAAGGGGAGTGGTCCGGACAGGGGAGGCGCTCAGTGGGAATTAGCCAGGAGTACAGGGGAAGTGACGTCAGTGTCGAGCGGCGGGGAAGAAGATTCCCACCCACCCGCCCTGGTTGGTATAGGAGAATGGGGGGCCCAAATAGGGGGACTTTGGCAGTGGTTTGGGTCTGTGTGGAGGAGGAGTTGTGTGCTATATTTGAGATATAGCATGGTTTGTACCCATATGTAATATGGGAGTTATCTGGTACCTTCCGGTTACCCGTGGGTAAACAGGAAGGGGTAAAGTTAGGTCACTGCGAAGGTTGGGTACTGTCTCGCTGTCCGGGAGTTGCGACTCGAGGCCTATAAAAGTTTATTGAAGTTTATCGCAGTGACCAGTGGTTGTGTTCCCCTTTAAGACCCCAAGTGAATACGAACGGTTATTTAAAGTTATTTAAAATTATTAAAATGTTATTTATTTAGTTATGGTTATTATAATAAAAGGCCGTTAAGGCCATTTTACTCCAATACCTTGTTGAGTCGTTTGTGGAAGGTATGGAGGGTGGAGAACAGGGGTAAAGGGGTATGCCAGGACTGGTAAGTAAGTCCTTCACATGTCAAGAGTAGTCAGCCCATTCGCCCTCCACCAACACAAGGTTCCGGAAGAAGGAAATGCAAAGGTGAGCCTTGGGGTCTCCTAAAGAGGCGGTCCAGAGGGAAATCTGGGGAGGCTGGGCGATACCTTATACTTGTAGAGGTTGCAGATACGAGGTGATTGGGCTAACAGGGCATTTAGGGGAGGGGGGGAAGGTGGTGCACGAAATTGAAGAAGAAAAACTTCTATTCTAAGAGAAAGAGAAAGGGAAATGGAGACTTTAAATGAGAAACGTGGAATCCATCGGGTAATTGACAAGTGCATATTATTGCCTTCATATATATATATCTATACAAACAGAATAATAACATGATATAATATAAGAGACCATAATGTTGAGAGCAGATTTATTTGAGGGACTCGTCAACAATTAAAAAAGGTTACATGATTACCATATTCATCTTAGATAAAAAAGGTTTCCTTAAACCTAAACTTGGACTAGAGCCTAACATACTGAAACGTATATATAACTGGATATCAATGAACAATGGGTACATCATAAATAGAAATATATGTATACAGCAAAATATAACGCATAGTTGTATGAAATTTCATCAAAGGGCTTGACGCGTTTCATGGATTTCACTCCACTTCCTCAGGAGCAGATGCATGCGTGTCCTGATTTTACTCACTATCGGCTCAAGCGTCTTCATGTGGTGCTGTGGACAACATGTGGTGCTGTGGACTGAGGGTTGTCCTGAGATGTCTGTACCGGGAGCTGTGGGAGTACTGTCCGTGGATGTAAAGGCTCACGTGAGAAGGCCAAGGGATAATTCTTGATCTTCATTGTATACTTAATAGTAAAATATCTAATGATCCCAAATTAAATCTCATATTGCGTAGTGTAGCCATTGTTCAGGGTACAAAATAACCCAACAGGAGAGGGGAGAGAGAGAACCATGGAAAAGGACGTTCTGTTTTAATGCCACTCGCCTTCAAGAGCAGTGAATCTTATTGAAGGCCATAGGAGACGAATCTTCTGAATTTTTTTCTGACCATTTTCAAACTTAAGCTATTGTTAAAAAAAAGATTATGGAATTTTTAAATGATTATTTTTAACCAATAGAAAGATAGTTACTAGAGGAAAAATGTGCAACACACGTGTAAGAGGGCTTCGTGGTTGGCTGGTTTTGGTGACACGAGAAGTCCCTACCCCTTTTCCAGTCCTGCTGGAACACCTTCCTTCCTGCTGGAACACCTTCCTTCCTGCTGGAACACCTTCCTTCCTGCTGGAACACTGTCCTTCCTACTGGAGCACTGTCCTTTCTGCTGGAACACTGTCCTTCCTGCTGGAGCACTGTCCTTCCTGCTGGAACACCGTCCTTCCTGCTGGAACACCGTCCTTCCTGCTGGAGCACTGTCCTTCCTGCTGGAGCACTGTCCTTCCTGCTGGAGCACTGTCCTTCCTGCTGGAACACTGTCCTTCCTGCTGGAACACTGTCCTTCTTGCTGGAGCACTGTCCTTCCTGCTGGAACACTGTCCTTCTTGCTGGAGCACTGTCCTTCCTGCTGGAGCACTGTCCTTCCTGCTGGAACACCGTCCTTCCTGCTGGAACACCGTCCTTCCTGCTGGAACACCGTCCTTCCTGCTGGAACACTGTCCTTCCTGCTGGAACACTGTCCTTCCTGCTGGAACACTGTCCTTCCTGCTGGAACACTGTCCTTCCTGCTGGAACACTGTCCTTCTTGCTGGAGCACTGTCCTTCCTGCTGGAGCACTGTCCTTCCTGCTGGAACACCGTCCTTCCTGCTGGAACACCGTCCTTCCTGCTGGAACACCGTCCTTCCTGCTGGAACACTGTCCTTCCTGCTGGAACACTGTCCTTCTTGCTGGAACACTGTCCTTCCTGCTGGGACTCTGTCCTTCTTGCTGGAACACTGTCCTTCCTGCTGGAACACTGTCCTTCCTGCTGGAGCACTGTCCTTCCTGCTGGAGCACTGTCCTTCCTGCTGGAACACTGTCCTTCCTGCTGGAACACCGTCCTTCCTGCTGGAACACTGTACTTCCTGCTGGAACACTGTCCTTCCTGCTGGAACACTGTACTTCCTGCTGAGGCCATACTCTCCGCCATCTTGTGTCCTGCTCCTTGACATTGGCCTCCACACTACATTCCTGGACATAGATCTTTGTATCCCCAAGGAAGGAATGTCCACACAATAATAGTTTCACTGCACTTTACTGGGGGTGTTCAGGAAACGGCATTACAGTCACATAAATGGACATACATTCTGGAGTGACTTGACATTACACAGTCAATCACATTTAGTGGACGGTCCACAGAAGTCACACGTGAAAGCATGAGCAATACATAGCCGCCATCTCTCATATATAGTCCCTCCTCCACTGGGGGTCATTAGTACTCACAGGACTGGGCTCTCTGTAGTCACCTCCTTGCTAGGTACATCGCTCCCAGGAACCCTCCAGGGAAGCAGCCTCACACAGGGATCTCTGACCTGGCCTAAGAGGCTTTCTGCAATCCCCCCATCCCCCACCTTCATAAGGGACAGAATGACTACAGCCAACTCCTCCTGATTACAGGTCCACTACATTTGGCCTCCTGCCCTTTCCCGGGTCCCACGTGTGCTGGCTACATTCTCATGGGTGCGGGGTGTTCAGCTCCCATGCCCCATGACTGACTGCGCTCCTCCCTACTACCTGGCTTATATATGGGTGCCGCCTCACCCCTGACATCACTGTAGGAGGGCTCTACCTAAAAGGGGGCTAGCACCTGGTGACACTACCTACTGTAACCAGACACTATTGTGGTACAGAGCCACCTAGTGACAAAGCAGCTAACTGAACATTTTCATGTATATTTTCACACGTTTGAGGTCCATTTGGCCCCAAAAAATGCTTGAAGCTTGAAAGCATGCAGCTCACAAAAAGCTCATGTACTTTCCCAAGCTACAAGCTTCATACGTTACCACCCTCAGATTTTGGTTGTGGAGCTTTTTGGAGCTCTGAGCTAGAAAATGCTTAGGTGTGAATGTGGTCACAGTGAAAAAGAGAGTACAAAATACCAACACCGGCCTAAACCCGATCTTCAGGTTTTGTGTTACCTTAAGACCCCTTTCACACTGGTGTGTGGCCGCTATTTTTAGCGTCGCTTTACCGTCATTTTTGCAGGGGTTTTTGGCCGCTAGCGGGCTTTTTTAACCCCTGCTAGCGGACGAAAAAGGGTTAAAACAGCTCGGCAGTGGTGCCCATTCATTTCAATGGGCAGGAGCGGTGAAAGAGGGGTGTATACACCCCTCCTTCACCGCTCCAAGGATGCTGCTTGCAGGAGTTTTTTTAACGTCCAGCCAGCGCACCGCTCCAGTGTAAAAACCCTTCGGCTCTCACACTGAGACTGCACGGGAGGCGTTTTTCAGGCGCTTCACAGGCGCTATTTTCAGCCCAAAAGCACATTAAATACGCCTCAGTGTGAAAAGGGGTCTAAATGAAACGGGAAATCCCCCCCGTACCGCTACCGAAAAAACACAGCGCTGTATACTGTATGTGGATGATGTTCAATACGCATTATACAGCTCTGAGAGCAGCCACATCTATTAGAAATAGAAACAGTTTGTTTGGGTCAGCTTGGTCCACACAAACCATTTAACCCCTTCAATACCAGGCACTTTTACCCCCTTCCTGCCCCCCCCAAATACTGGGCACTTTCACCCCCTTCCTGCCCCCCCCTAAATACTGGGCACCTTCACCCCCTTCCTGCCCCCCCAAATACCGGGCACTTTCACCCCCTTCCTGCCCCCCCAAATACCGGGCACCTTCACCCCCTTCCTGCCCCCCCAAATACCAGGCACTTTCATCCCCTTCCTGCCCCCCCAAATTCCCGTGCACTTTCACCCCCTTCCTGCCCCTCCCTAAATTATGGGCACTTTTACCCCCTTCCTGCCCCCCCAAATACCGGGCACTTACAACCCCTTCCTGCCCCCCCAAATACCGGGCACTTTCACCCCCTTCCTGCCCCCCCAAATACCGGGCACTTTTACCCCCTTCCTGCCTCCCCCCAAATACTGGGCACTTTCACCCCCTTCTTGCCCCCCAAATACCGGGCACTTTTACCCCCTTCCTGCCTCCCCCCAGATACCGGGCACTTTTACCCCCTTCTTGCCCCCCAAATACTGGGCACTTTCACCCCCTTCCTGCCTCCCCCCAAATACCGGGCACTTTCACCCCCTTCCTGCCCCCCCAAATACTGGGCACTTTCACCCCCTTCCTGCCTCCCCCCAAATACTGGGCACTTTCACCCCCTTCCTGCCCCCCAAATACCGGGCACTTTCACCCCCTTCCTGCCCCCCCAAATACCGGGCACTTTCACCCCCTTCCTGCCTCCCCCCAAATACCGGGCACTTTCACCTACTTCCTTCCCAGGCCAATTTTCAGTTTTAAGCGCTGTCACACTTTGAATGACAATTGCGCGGTCATACAACACTGTACTCATATGAACTTTTTATCATTTTTTGAGACAAGTAGAACTTTTTTTTGGTGGGATTTAATCTCCACTGGAGTTTTTATTTTTTGCTAAACAAATTAAAAATAATGAAAATTTTGTTTTTGTTATAAAATGTTGCAAATAATTAATTTTTCCCCTTCATTGATGGGCACTAATAAGGCAACTTTGATGGGCACTGATAGGTTGCCATGGTGGGCACTGATGAGGTGGCACTGAAGGGCACTGATAGGTGGCACTGATGAAGAGGCATTAATGAGGCTGCACTGATGAGGCTGTGCTGATAAGGTGGCACTGATAGGTGATACTGATGAGGCGGCACTGATGAAGCTGCGCTGATAGGGTGGCACTTATGGGCACTGATATGCTGCACTGATATACTGCACTGATCAGTGGCATACCAACGGGGGGGTCCGCTGTGGGTGCCACACATTGGGGGGGTTCAGCTAGGAGTGTTGAATATAATTGCTGAATCGATCGTATACACAGAGGTACACTGAGCATGGAGGAGGGAGAATCGACTTACACTGAGAGCAGGTGAGTGCCAGTGTCCCATCCCTCCACCACCATCCAACTGCCACTGATCCCATACCTTTACCACCATCCCACTACTACTGATCCCATCCCTCCACCACCATCCCACTACCACTGATCCCATCCCTCCACCACCATCCCACTACCACTGATCCCATCCTTCCACCACCATCCCACTGCCACTGATCCCATCCCTCCACCACCATCCCACTGCCACTGATCCCATCCCTTCACCACCATCCCACTGCCACTGATCCCATCTCTTTACCACCATCCCACTACTATTGATCCCATCCCTCCACCACCATCCCACTACCACTGATCCCATCCCTCCACCACCATCTCACTGTCACTGATCCCATCCCTTCATCACCATCCCACTGCCACTGATCCTATCCCTCCACCACCATCCCACTGCCACTGATCCCCATCCCTTCATCACCATCCCACTGCCACTGATCCCATCCCTTCATCACCATCCCACTGCCACTGATCCTATCCCTCCACCACCATCCCACTGCCACTGATCCCCATCCCTTCATCACCATCCCACTACCACTGATCCCATCCCTTCATCACCATCCCACTGCCACTGATCCCCATCCCTTCATCACCATCCCACTGCCACTGATCCCATCCCTTCATCACCATCCCACTGCCACTGATCCTATCCCTCCACCACCATCCCACTACCACTGATCCCATCCCTTCATCACCATCCCACTGCGACTGATCCCATCCCTTCATCACCATCCCACTGCCACTGATCCCATCCCTCCACCACCATCCCACTGCCACTGATCCTATCCCTCCACCACCATCCCACTACCACTGATCCCATCCCTTCATCACCATCCCACTGCCACTGATCCCATCCCTTCACCACCATCCCACTGTCACTGATCCCATCCCTTCATCACCATCCCACTACCACTGATCCCATCCCTCCACCACCATCCCACTACTACTGATCCCATCCCTCTACCATCATCCCACAACCACTGATCCCATCCCTTCACCATCATCCCACTACCACTGATCCCATCCCTCCAGCACCATCCCACTACCACTGATCCCATCCCTCCAGCACCATCCCACTACCACTGATCCCATCCCTTCACCATCATCCCACTGCCACTGATCCCATCCCTCCACCACCATCCCACTGCCACTGATCCCATCCCTCCACCACCATCCCACTACCACTGATCCCATCTCTCCACCACTATCCCACTACTACTGATCCCATCCCTCCACCATCATCCCACTACCACTGATCCCATCCCTCCACCATCATCCCACTACCACTGATCCCATCCCTTCACCATCATCCCACTACCACTGATCCCATCCCTCCAGCACCATCCTCTACCACTGATCCCATCCCTCCAGCACCATCCCACTACCACTGATCTCATCCCTTCACCAACATCCCAAAACCACTGATCCCATCCCTTCACCATCATCCCACTACCACTGATCCCATCCCTTCACCACCATCCCACTGCCACTGATCCCATCCCTCCACCACCACCCCACTACCACTGATCCCATCCCTTCACCACCAAGTTGGGGGGTGACAGATATAGGAGCCGCCCCGGGTGCCATATGCTCTAGGTAAGCCCCTGGCACTGATATACTGGACACTGATGGGCACTGATGGGATGCTGATCAGTGCCCTGATTATCAGTGTAAATGTCCCCTGTCACAGGAACGCTGGTTATCGGCTTCCCTTTCCTCACCCAGTGACAGTGCTGAGGAAAGGAAATGCCGGCATCCGGCATTTGTTTACATGGGGTCAGCCGTGATTGGACACAGCTGATCACATGGTAAAGAGCCACTATCATTTACCCTGATCGGTGATGGGCTGTGTCCATGGAACACGGCTCACCACTGATCGCTGCGCGGTGCACACCAGGGGCGTGACTGGTAGGATGTCATATGACGTGCACCCGGAAGGAGGAGCGTCCTGCCCGGCCATCAATCTGCTATAGGACGGGTGAGAACTGGTTAAAGTCATAGGAACCCTGGACTTGGGCTTCAATCTGACCCCGCCAATCAGATGCACACCTGTAAAATTTTATGGCTTCGTCCTTGCACGCAAAACAAAGTTCTCCGATATTTTGGCACAGAGCCGCTCTGCTTTATAGGCAGTTAGGGCTGAAATATACAACTCATTCTATCTGAAAGGAGGACAATGAGGATAAAATTACCATTAAATATAAACAATATCAGGTTATGTGCACTTTTATTTCTTTTAGTGACTGTAAGCTACGGCAATCCATGCATAATGAATCTCCCAAACGTCTTCAGAGCGCCAAAAAACAATTTCCTTATCAAAGGAATAATGGGGTGAGTTCGGTGTGTAGGATGAGGCTGCGTTATATCTGAGGGTAGAATGAGGTCTGCAGACCACAGATATTTGTTCTGGGAGAAGACAACCTTCATTTCATCCTGCAGGTTCAAAATGTTTGAGGAAATTAGAAAGCAGACACTGGTGTAGCGCTACCCCCTATGGGGCCGCTGGATTTTGGGTCCCCCCTTTCTCTGCGCAGCCAGGCAACAAGCATTTTCAGCAAGCACATGGTGGTCAGAAAACCAGTCCAAAGGAAACAACTTGAATGGGGATAGGAAGTTATGGGATGCCCAGAACTTGGTCAATGTAGGACATTGAGGACAACTTGAATGATCCCAGACTTTAACCCCCTCCGGAATAACTGTACATCCTGGCTAACCAAAAGTCCCAACTCCCAAGAAGCATGTGTGTAGAGCAAGTCTTGTCAAATCCAGTGCAAGGGAATTCAGTAGGCTTCTCAGATTACATCTGTGTAGGTCTGCAGCCTCTTATCACAGGACACTGTGCTGTGTGATTTATCAACCTTTTTACCCCACAGGAACCCTTGAAATAGTTTAGTAGAAATAGTTTAGTAGTAATAGTCTCAAAGAACCCCTGCTAACGTTTGTCCTCTGGGGAAGATGCACCTTTCATTGGTGGTCAGTAGGGATGAGCCGAACACCTCCCTGTTCGGTTCGCACCAGAACATGCGAACAGGAAAAAAGTTTGTTCGAACACGTGAACACCGTTAAAGTCTATGGGACACAAACATGAATAATCAAAAGTGCTAATTTTAAAGGCTTATATGCAAGTTATTGTCATAAAAAGTGTTTGGGGACCTGGGTCCTGCCCCAGGGGACATGGATCAATGCAAAAAAAAGTTTTAAAAACGGCCGTTTTTTCAGGAGCAGTGATTTTAATAATGCTTAAAGTCAAACAATAAAAGTGTAATATCCCTTTAAATTTCGCAGCTGGGGTGTGTCTATAGTATGCCTGTAAATGGGCGCATGTTTCCCATGTTTAGAACAGTCTTACAGCAAAATTACATTTCAAAGAAAAAAAGTCATTTAAAACTACTCACGGCTATAATGAATTGCCGGTCCGACAATACACATAAAAGTTCATTGATAAAAACGGCATGGGAATTCCCCACAGGGGAACCCCGAACCAAAATTTAAAAAAAAATTACGTGGGGTCCCCCCAAAAATCCATACCAGACCCTTATCCGAGCACGCAACCTGGCAGGCCGCAGGAAAAGAGGGGGGATGAGAAAGCGCCCCCCCCCTCCTGAACCGTACCAGGCCACATGCCCTCAACATTGGGAGGGTGCTTTGGGGTAGCCCCCAAAACACCTTGTCCCCATGTTGATGAGGACAAGGGCCTCATCCCCACAACCCTGGCCGGTGGTTGTGGGGGTCTGCGGGTGGGGGGGCTTATCGGAATCTGGAAGCCCCCTTTAACAAGGGTTTGGTCACACTATATGGTCATATAGTGCTAAGCCCACTTACTGCGACAAAGTACCCCGAATTAGTGGGTCCTACTCTACTAATAGAATGGAAGATCCTTTGTCTCAACCATGGGAGCTAAACTCCTCTATGTGGGAGAACTGAAGGGATACATCCTATACACTGGTGGCCACTAAATAAGAGGTAATGAGGAGGGGGAGGGGTGCTCCAGCCCAAAAAACCTGGTCAGGGTCTATTCCAATATACAGGTACATATTTGGGGGGCACACCCTACAATGCGTTTAAATTCAAGATGGTGCTGCTATAAGACCCTGACCAGGTTTTTTGGGCTGGAACACCCCTCCCCCTCCTCATTACCTCTTATTTAGTGACCACCAGTGTATAGGATGTATCCCTTCAGTTCTCCCACATAGAGGAGTTTAGCTCCCATGGTTGAGACAAAGGATCTTCCATTCTTTTACTAGAGTAGGACCCACTAATTCGGGGTACTTTGTCGCAGTAAGTGGGCTTAGCACTATATGACCATATAGTGTGACCAAACCCCCGTATTTTTTCAATATGTTCAGGTGTTTTTAAGTAGCCTTGCAGGAAATGTCATTCTTGTATGTGTGCGCTGTTAAATATTTTGTACCCTTTAACAAGGGGACCCCCAGATCCCGGCCCCCCCCTGTGTGAAATGGTAAGGGGGTACAAAAGTACCCCTACCAATTCACAAAAAAACTGTCAAAAATGTTAAAAATGACAAGAGACAGTTTTTGACAATTCCTTCTTTTAAATGCTTCTTCTTTCTTCTATCTTCCTTCATCTTCTTCTTCTGGCTCTTCTGGTTCTTCCTCCGGTGTTCTTGTCCAGCATCTCCTCCGCGGCGTCTTCTATCTTCTTCTCCTCGGGCCGCTCCGCACCCATGGCATGGGGGGAGGCTCCCGCTCTTCTCTTCATCTTCTTCATCTTCTTCTCTTCTTTTCTTCTCTTTTTCTCTTCTTCATTTCCTTCTCCGGGCCACTCCGCACCCATGGCATGGGGGGAGGCTCCCGCTCTTCTCTTCATCTTCTTCTCTTCTTCATCTTCTTCTCTTCTTCATCTTCTTCTCTTCTTCATCTTCTTCTCCGGGCCGCTCTGCATCCATGCTGGCATGGAGGGAGGCTCCCGCTGTGTGACGTGTCTCCTCTTCTGACGGTTCTTAAATAACGGCCGGCGGGGCCACCCAGTGACCCCGCCCCCCTCTGACGCACGGTGACTTGACGGGACTTCCCTGTGACATCACGGGGAATGCCACAGGGAAGTCCGGTCATGTCCCGTGCGTCCCCCGTTATTTAAGAACCGTCAGAAGAGGAGACGCGTCACACAGCGGGAGCCTCCCTCCATGCCAGCATGGATGCAGAGCGGCCCGGAGAAGAAGATGAAGAAGAGAAGAAGATGAAGAAGAGAAGAAGATGAAGAGAAGAGCGGGAGCCTCCCCCCATGCCATGGGTGCGGAGCGGCCAGAGGAGTAGAAGATAGAAGACGTCGCGGAGGAGATGCTGGACGAGAACACCGGAGGAAGAACCAGAAGAGCCAGAAGAAGAAGATGAAGGAAGATAGAAGAAAGAAGAAGCATTTAAATAAAGGAATTGTCAAAAACTGTCTCTTGTCATTTTTAACATTTTTGACAGTTTTTTAGTGAAATGGCAGGGGTACTTTTGTACCCCCTTACCATTTCACACAGGGTGGGGGTCCCCTTGTTAAAGGGGGCTTCCAGATTCCGATAAGCCCCCCGCCCGCAGACCCCCACAACCACCGGCCAGGGTTGTGGGGATGAGGCCCTTGTCCTCATCAACATGGGGACAAGGTGTTTTGGGGGGCTACCCCAAAGCACCCTCCCAATGTTGAGGGCATGTGGCCTTGTACGGTTCAGGAGGGGGGGCGCTCTCTCGTCCCCCCCTCTTTTCCTGCGGCCTGCCAGGTTGCATGCTCGGATAAGGGTCTGGTATGGATTTTTGGGGGGACCCCACGCCGTTTTTTTTTTTTTGGCACGGGGTTCCCCTTAAAATCCATACCAGACCTGAAGGGTCTGGTATGGAATTTAGGGGGACCCCCACGTCATTTTTTTTAAAAATTTTGGCCGGGGGTTTCCCTTAATATCCATACCAGACCTGAAGGGCCTGGTATGGAATTAAGGGGGACCCCCACCTCATTTTTTTTTTAATTTTGGTTCGGGGTTCCCCTGTGGGGAATTCCCATGCCGTTTTTATCAATGAACTTCTATGTGTATTGTCGGCAATGCATTAATAGCCGCGAGTAGTTTTAAATGACTTTTTTCCTTTGAAATGTAATTTTGCTGTCAGACTGTTCTAAACACAGGAAATATGCGCCCCTTTACAGGCATACTATAGACACCCCCCAGCTACGACATTTAAAGGGATATTACACTTTTATTTTTTGACTTTAAGCATTATTAAAATCACTGCTCCCGAAAAAACGGCCCTTTTTAAAACTTTTTTTTGCATTGATCCATGTCCCCTGGGGCAGGACCCAGGTCCCCAAACATTTTTTATGACAATAACTTGCATATTAACCTTTAAAATGATCACTTTTGATTATTCATGTTCGAGTCCCATAGACTTTAATGGTGTTTGCGTGTTCAAACAAATTTTTTGCCTGTTCGCATGTTCTGCTGCAAACTGAACCGGGGGGTGTTTGGCCCATCCCTACTTGCTACATATACAATTATCTTCTAAGCAAAAAGGGACCCTGAAGGTTCTAGTTGCTCTGACTCTGCCAACATGTGAAATTTGAGTGACCTATGAAAGTTACTACAAACGTTGTGCCCATTTTTGCACCAGTATGGGTACAGCCTTTGTACAATTTCCTTGCCAAGAAGGCATTCTATGAAGCAGCCAACACACTGCGCTGCATTTGTTCCTTCCCAGCAGGTCCAGCAGATACCAGGATGAAGATTGTAACCATAGGCTGTGTATGCTGATTGAGTTTAAATGAACAATTTGTAGGTTTGATTGGAATATAAATCGTTTTGTGACCTTCTAACATGCAGGTCAAGTACCTTCAATGCAAGTACAAATACCTGAAGACCACGAGCACAGCGGGGATAGATTTCCATTAATCATCCGCACATTAACTAATTCATCTACTTCGGCTCATCAACGAGTCACAAATATTACCATAGGCAAGATAATCCTTCATGACTTATTGGGAAACGTACAAACTCTGTTATGGGAAAAGCCAATCAATACTCGTTCAATGCTTACAATACACTCTATCATCGAACGTGGCAGACACGCCATCCATCCCTCATAAGTGTCCATCACCGAGCTTCCTTCCATCAAGGCTGTCAAAGGGAAACGGGCAATGTGGGGAAAATCACCTTCACTCCGTCCTATCTCCACTTCTCATGGCCACCCCCGGCCTGCCAGGTATAGAGATGCCAAAGAGACAGAATATTATTTCAGATCCATACTTCTGACTTCTCTCCGGTAATATTGATTCATGGCTTGTCTATAGGAGTTATTACTCTTTTGTATTGCAATCAATACAGACGCTGCCCTGAGATAGAAATCTGATGCAGAGAAATCCGAGGTTAACCCTTTATAAATAGTCAGAGGTCTGCAGAAGTTGTATGATGGGAACTCAGCGATGAAGTTCGAATTTAAAAGGAAATTATGAAGGAAATTATCTGGGACTTGAATTACGCCTCAAATGGTAACACAAGGCTCGCCATTCTATTGTGCCGAGTAAAGACGTGGTGGAAAAAGTGACCCGGTGATTTACCGTAACCACCCCAAGATACAGCCGTTGTCTGACGTTTGTTGTTATTTTTGCAGGCTGACCCTTATCCCCTGGAATTGGGACTTATTTTCTTCCCGGGGATTTATCTTCTTTCTTTTTTGCTTTCCCCCAGCCCACAGTGCCCATATCTCCATGCCTCCAAGGTCATTCATATCTGGCCTTTCTGGACGTGGACACCTAATGTCCACTTGGGGCAGGCCTTCAATGGCCACGATAGGACATCCATGCTTCTTGGAGGAATGCCTCTGCTAAATAGGCACAATTTTTTTAAGTGTATGTTAATGACAAATTGGATACACATCTATATTTATGAATTTGTATTAATGTTTTACTAATATAAGCTGTTTTTTCAGAAGTGGTATTATTCCCTGAAGAAGATACATAACAGTAATTTTGAAACGCGTTGGATAGCCCTCTCTGCAGCATTCCTCGTCAGAAACCACAACTTAAGGGAACAGCAAGTAGATTGGGATTGCCACTTCATGTTCAATGTTTGTAAATTTCAATTATACGATGTGCAATGTTGTTGGTGCCGTTCTTATGATGTTTTGTACCATTAACATGAGAATCAGTATTTTTTTCTGGAAAATTATTTAGAACCCCCAAACATTTTATATATATATATATATATATATATATATATATATATATATATTTTTTTTTAGCAGAGACCCTAGAGAATAAAATGATCATTGCGATATTTTATATCCCACCGTATTTGCGCAGCGGTCTTTCAAACGTAATTTGTTTGGGAAAAAATCCACTTTAATGAATTTAAAAGATGCAAAACAGTAAAGTAATCCCATTTTTATTTGTGTAATGTGAAAGATGGTGTTACACCGAGTAAATAGATACCAAACATGTCACGCTTTAAAATTGTGCACGTTTGTGAAATGGTGAAAACTACGGCACTTAAAAATCTCCATAGGCCACGCTTTCATTTTTTTTACAGGTTACCAGTTTAGAGCTACAGAGGAGTTATAGTGCTAGAATTATTGCTCTCGCTCTAATGATCACAGTGATATCTCACATGTGTGGTTTGAATACCGTTTAGCGCTACTTGAACTATATTACCAAAAGTATTGGGACGCCTGCCTTTACAAATACATGAACTTTAATGACATCCCAGTCTTAGTCCGTAGGGTTCAATATTGAGTTGGCTCCGCCCTTTGCAACTATAACATCTTCAACTCTTCTGGGAAGGCCGTCCACAAGGTTTAGGAGGGTGTCTATGGGAATGTTTAACCATTCTTCCAGAAGAGCATTTGTGAGGTCAGGCACTGATGTGTTTTAACTGCAGACTTTCAGCTTTAATTTGAGGGCATTTACATCCAAATCAGGTGAACGGTGTAGGAATTACAACAGTTTGTATATGTGCCTCCCACTTTTTAAGGGACCAAAAGTAATGGGACAGATTAACAATCATCCATCAAACTTTCACTTTTTAATACTTGGTTGCAAATCCTTTGCAGTCAATTACAGCCTGAAGTCTGGAACGCATAGACATCGCCAGATGCTGGGTTTCATCTGCCAGGCCTCTACTGCAACTGTCTTCAGTTCCTGCTTGTTCTTGGGGCATTTTCCCTTCAGTTTTGTCTTCAGCAAGTGAAATGCATGCTCAATCAGATTCAGGTCAGGTGATTGACTTGGCCATTGCATAACATTCCACTTCTTTCCCTTAAAAAAACTCTTTGGTGGCTTTCGCAGTATGCTTCGGGTCATTGTCCATCTGCACTGTGAAGCGCCGTCCAATGAGTTCTGAAGCATTTTGCTGAATATGAGCAGATAATATTTTCCGAAACACTTCAGAATTCATCCTGCTACTTTTGTCAGCAGTCACATCATCAATAAATACAAGAGAACCAGTTCCATTGGCAGCCATACATGCCCATGCCATGACACTACCACCACCATGCTTCACAGATGAGGTGGTATGCTTTGGATCATGAGCAGTTCCTTTCCTTCTCCATACTCTTCTCTTCCCATCACTCTGGTACAAGTTGCTCTTGGTCTCATCTGTCCATAGGATGTTGTTCCAGAACTGTGAAGGCTTTTTTAGATGTTGTTTGGTAAACTCTAATCTGGCCTTCCTGATTTTGAGGCTCACCAATGGTTTACATCTTGTGGTGAACCCTCTGTATTCACTCTGGTGAAGTCTTCTCTTGATTGTTGACTTTTACACACATACACCGACCTCCTGGAGAGTGTTCTTCATCTGGCCAACTGTTGTGAAGGGTGTTTTCTTCACCAGGGAAAGAATTCTTCGGTCATCCACCACAGTTGTTTTCCGTGGTCTTTTGGTGTTGCTGAGCTCACCGGTGCGTTCTTTCTTTTTAAGGATGTTCCAAACAGTTTATTTGGCCACACCTAATGTTTTTTCTATCTCTCTGATGGGTTTGTTTTGTTTTTTCAGCCTAATGATGGCTTGCTTCACTGATAGTGACAGCTCTTTGGATCTCATATTGAGAGTGGACAGCAACAGATTCCAAATGCAAATAGCACACTTGAAATGAACTCTGGACCTTTTATCTGCTCCTTGTAAATGGGATAATGAGGGAATAACACACACCTGGCCATGAAACAGCTGAGCAGTCAATTGTCCCATTACTTTTGGTCCCTTAAAAAGTGGGCGGCACATATACAAACTGTTGTAATTCCTACACCGTTCACCTGATTTGGATGTAAATACCCTCAAATTAAAGCTGAAAGTCTGCAGTTAAAGCACATCTTGTTTGTTTCATTTCAAATCCATTGTGGTGGTGTATAGAGCCAAAAATATTAGAATTGTGTCGATGTCCCAATATTTATGGACCTGACTGTATATACACACATATATACAGATATATATACACATATATACACACACACACACATATATATATACACATATATACACACACATATATACACACATATACGCACACATATATATATATATATACACACACAGTCACTTTTTGCAATATTTCTATTGCATTATTCCTGAGCACTCGGCGGAATGTTCTGTATAGTAAAGCGGATTATCTTCAAGGTCGTCTATAGAAGAGAGGGAGGAATCACAATTATATGAGAGAGAAGAATTAACTGAGACTGCACATACACTTAAGTAATGTGGAAATCTATCAAAACGAGGTTTATTATCGATCGGTAAACAATTCGGTCTTTGTGTCAGAGAATAGAAAAGAGAAGCCATGGCACGGGCAGGAAAAGGCGTATACGGAATGAGATTCACGGGGATGGTTTGCGGGAACACTGGACCGTGTGATATGAAGTGGAACATCCAGACATTATAATAAGAAAACATTACAAACATTCTTTTTTTTTGCTCTCTTTGCTACAAAGTTATTGTTTCCTTTGCAAGTCATTGTTCCATGGGTTACATATAGTTGTACCAGGGTGGCTGATAGGGGGGGGGGGGACGACCACCAGTCCTCCTGTAGAGGGCCCGAGCACAATGGGGGCCCGAATAGCAGGAGGCTTTCTGAAAAGAAGAAAATGGTTTTCTCTCCCTCCCGTCGGCTTTCGGCTGCTGCAGGGAGAGACACAGACACAGCCCCCCGCGGAAGCTGCTAGCTTTCCTGTCCTGTAAAAAATAACAAATTGTAAAAAAAAATAAAAAATCATTGTAAAATACATTCATTTTAAAACATTTAATTTTTTTTTTTTAATTATACATTTTTTGTTCAAAAATGTAAAAGGCAATTAAAAAAAAGGACTAATTCACACAGCTTCTGTTATCTTTGTGTCCCCTAAGAATGATTTTAGTATATTTTTAGTGAAAATGTTGTTCTAATATAGTCGAGGGGAGCCCTGTGAGGTAGGCTGTACGGGGCTTCGTGATTTCTAACATCAGCCCTGGTTGTAACCTGTACAAAATGTATTGGGAGGGGTTATTGTGAGCATAAATGAACACACAGAAGGTAGGTGTATACAGAAGGTAGGTGCATACAGAAGGTAGGTGTATACAGAAGGTAGGTGCATACAGAAGGTAGGTGTATACAGAAGGTAGGTGCATACAGAAGGTAGGTGTATACAGAAGGTAGGTGCATACAGAAGGTAGGTTCATACAGATGGTAGGTGTATACAGAAGGTAGGTTCATACAGAAGGTAGGTGCATACAGAAGGTAGGTGTATACAGAAGGTAGGTTCATACAGAAGTTAGGTCACACAGAAGGTAGGTGCATACAGAATGTAGGTGTATACAGAAGGTAGGTTCATACAGAATGTAGGTGTATACAGAAGGTAGGTGCATACAGAAGGTAGGTTCATACAGAAAGTAGGTGCATACAGAAGGTAGGTTCATACAGAAGGTAGGTGCATACAGAAGGTAGGTTCATACAGAAGGTAGGTGCATACAGAAGGTAGGTTCATACAGAAGGTAGGTGCATACAGAAGGTAGGTGCATACAGAAGGTAAGTTCATACAGAAGGTAGGTGCACACAGAAGGTAGGTGCACACAGAAGGTAGGTTCAGACGCAGTCCACTAGACAGTATAATTACTATACCAAGGTAACTTAGAATAGTTCTGTACCACTAGACTAGGAATCAGCAATAAACAGTCATATAAGCATTAACTGCAATGTGAGTAATAATACTATAACTAGTCCAGAGTGCACTCTAGGAGGATGGGTGGGATATTGTGCAATGTCCATCTTGGCATAAGCAATAGGTGAAGGTCTCTGTGTAGCAGCTGTAAAGGGACAGTCTTTAGTTCTAACTTAAGCCGGCTGGCGTTGGGGCCCAATTGTATCATTGGTGCACATGAGAATAGTCCCAGTTGAGCCTGCAGACAGCAATAAGGCTACTATATAGCTGTATGGTCAGTTCCTAAAGGGCTCGGTCTCTCTAGAAGCAGACAGTACATCCCCACAGCAGCTGCTCACCAGTCCCAGCGATATTGCAGCTCACTATCCGGTCACACACAGCAACCAGTACACTCTCTGCCCTGCACCCAGGTGACTCTGGTTGTCGGCACATCTGGACTTGGAACTCTGGATCCCGATCAGGCTACCATTATGAAGCCGTGATGGTGCACACAGGACAGCGACATGCACTCTCTGGTCTCCCTCACAACAAGAGGAAGCTGTGTCCTGTACTGCCCTCTTTCCCCTCCCCCTGGCAACCTCCTCTCTGGGAAATGAAGCTCAAAAGCACTTGGCCACAATATAGTCTTTCTCTGATTGGACTACAGTTCCCACCGTGCAGTGCTGCCTGACTCAGTCTATTGAACTCTTCTTGCTCAGCAGCTCCCTCCTCTGGCTGATAGAGCTGTTAACCAGTTCCGCACCGCAGTCATAGAGAGCAGCTGCATCCAGTGTTTCTCTTACTCTCCATTCTATAAATGTATCTGTAAATGGCGGTGAAGAAAGGAGAACGTTTTTCTTTCAGCATCCCGAACTCTCATAGAATTAACATCTAATCATTGCTTTGGACAAAATCAATGTCTCGCCTTTTCTCCTTTCTTTAGGAATGATCCCAATGGGAGGTATGCTGTGCGATCGTCAAAACCCAAATGCCATGCATACATAACAAATAAATTAATTCTGCCTGTAATTAAATGTTTATTGATTTTTCCATGTTGGCAGGAAAACCTAAGAAACGGTGCCGTGGGAACGGCGGTAATAGCGGTTTGTCTGCGGCACTTCCGTGTTGTTGTTCCTCCGGGTCTCTGTGGCCGTTCTATAATTCTACAGCAGGTTAGTGGTTTTAATATGTGAGAACCGGTGACATTAAGGGATAGGAGGCATCCTGTAGAATACGAGATATGAGATTCTAGAGGAGGTTGTTACTTGTGTGGCCACCCTGCACTTTAGTGGGTGCGTGGGGGAGGTGCAGCGTGGTGCATCGGCAGCAAACACTCGGAGTCCAGTTGCAGAAACAGAACTGTACTGAAGTTTATGTTCAGAAAAACACAACTAACCCGGCTGGAAGACAACCCAACCGGGGTTACCGGGAGGTTACAGCGAAGAGTATGGCAGTAAGTCTCTGGTGCACCGACAGCATCTGTCTCAAGGGGAGGAGTGCGACCTGGCCGGGCCATACCCAAGTGGGGAGGTCTCCAGGAAGGAGAGCGTGTCCCTACTCTTTCCCTACTCATCTGGAACCTCTGCTGATAAATACTGTCTGACAGATGGGTGACCTGTCTCTACACTACCCACACATAAAATTTGCACCAAGGCCGGGAGCCAGGGTCTTAAATAGACCCTGCCTGACCCAAGATGGCTGCCAGAGTCACATGGGGCACCAGCATCCAATCAGAAAGCTGCCCCAGTGATTTAGAAAACTATAGAGGAACCATGATCCTCTTGACTTCCTCTCCTACTACAATGCTACTGCGGTCTGAGCGCCACCTGCAGTGGAGAGAACAGACTGCAGGTGTCTACATTTATGGAATGTCTACATTTATTTTTCCTGGGTGGTAACTAACCTGGGACAATAATTGGGTGCTAATTGGGTTTCTCCCTTATATTTCAGAGGTGCTGCAATACCCTACCGTCATCACTAGGTGTCTCTGATATCTAGGGCCATAGCTATGGGGCAGGGGTACATGCTGGAGGAGGTTAAAAGGGGTGCAGGTGTTGTCTGGTGGTGAGCTCTCTTTCCTCCAGGCCTTGGCCTGGGGAGGATGTGTTTGGAATTTGTGGTGTGTGGGCCTGAGCCCTATGGGCCTAACACAGGTTCAGCTGAATGCATATTGGTCTAAATTGATGAAGAAATTAGATTTTTTACATTTTTTTTATTGGATGTATTATAGCAAAAAGTAAACATAAGATAACAGTAAAGTTAGCCCAATTTTTTTTTATATTGTGAAAGATAATGTTCCGAGTAAATTGATACCCAACACGTCACGCTTCAAAATTGTGCCCGCTCTTGGAATGGCGACAGACTTTGACCCTTAAAAATCTCCATAGGTGATGTTTAAAAAATTCTACAGGTTGCACGTTTTGAGTTACAGAGGAGGTCTAGTGCTAGAATTATTGCTCTCACTCTACCGATCGCGGCGATACCTCACATGTGTGGTTTGAACACTGTTTTCATATGCGGGTGCTACTCACGTATGCGTTTGCTTCTGCACGCAAGCTCGGTGGGACGAGGCGCGTTTACATTTTTTTTTTTTATTTCTTTTACCTCTTTTTTTTTATTTTTACACTGTTCTTTAAAAAAAAAAATTGTGTCTCTTTTATTCCTATTACAAGGAATGTAAACATCACTTGTAATAGAAAAAAATCATGACAGATCCTCTTAAATATGAGATCTGGGGGGTCAAAAAGACTTGAGATTTCATATTTACGCATTTAAAATGCAATAAAAAAAATGTCATTTGAAAAAAAAAAAAAAAGTCCCTTTAAGAGCTATAGGCGGAAGTGACGTTATGATGTCACTTCCGCCCTGCAATGGTATGGAGATGGGTGGCGGCCATCTTCCCCTCACTCGTCTCCATACCTAACACCGAGAAGGATCCGATGGCTCCGGTGAGCAGTGGAGGGCACCGGAGAGCGGTGGGAGGGGAGGGGGCGAATCCGCTGCAGAGACCACCATTATCGGAAACCAGACCACCCGCCGAAGAAGAGGATACCGGGGTTATGGTAACTATTTGCTGCCATAACAAAGATATCCCTCTTCAAAGTGCTGAAGTATATCGGCGTGCGGTGGTCCGGAAGTGGTTAATGCTGGGGGGTGTGGTGTGGAGGCCCCTGGCATGGATTGGGGCACAAAATGGTGGAGGGTTTTGGCCTCAGCGGGAGGGACAGGAGCGGGGGGGGGGAAGGACCTGAGCTCTTGGCGCCATCCCTAGACATTCACAACCCCCTTCCAATGGCCAGGTAATGGAGGGGAGTTACAATCTGGTACTCGAGTGTTTAAAGCCCCGAGTGATGGAAGAATGGTGAACCCCTCCAAAAAATAAAATAAAAATGTGACTTTGTTTTTCTCCGTAGATATAATGTATGCAGCCTCTGTTCATATACAAGCCTGCCTGTCTGCGCTCTGTGAGGACATAAATACGGCTTCGGATGACACAAGAACAAGATATGACAAGAGAATATGAAGCCAGATCTTTAATGACTTACCCTTTTGCTCGGTCTACTTGTGTCACTTCACATTGACTTACGCTGTGCAATCACTCTGCCGTCTAGCAGAGGAAAGGACGCGGTGAAGCTCGGCATCTCATTGCGACGCGTTTCTCTAAACATTGTTCTACTGTAACAATAAACATATCTGTTACAGGACTTTCCGCTCCGGCGACTCGGCACAAACCGCCGAGAGAGTAATTGCTACAAGTTCCCTTTTCCCGATACACCTCGCCGATTTTTATTTTTGCTTTATTTATTTTTATACAATGTGTCTGCCCGTTCTTCCGTGTAACAATTTAATGTCCCCCTTCAGGATCCCTGACCTTTGTGTCCCTTCAAATTTCCTGGACCACAAATAACCAAATAATGGAAAACAAATAATCGCAGGAGGCTTTTTTTTTTTGGAAGAAGGTACAAGCAGTGCCAAGCAATAGTGGCGGGGGGATCTTTGCTGAAGAAAATATATTCGCTTGCACTTTGAAGGATGTTTCTAGACTCCAGACATCTTCCATCGTAGTTTATTATTGGGAAGCTGGTAACCCCCCCTCCCCCCCAGAGGAACGCGCTAATGCCACCAGACCGGCCTTTCTGACCTTTGACATTTCCATGTACCCGGAGCGTGGCGGCTGCTCTTATACCGGCGGATAGGGGGGGGGAGATGTCTGCGCTGGGGGGACAAGGTTCGTAGCAGAGGCACGCTCGGGGTTATAAAAAAATGGCATCAGCAAAAACTTACTAGGAACCGTCCTCCTTGGAATATACTTTCCCTTCAAGTATATGTGAACCCCACATTTCACAGGAATACCCGGGATAGTGCCGGCTGTCTATAGTATTCCTCAGTAGGTTATGAAGTGAAAAAAATCCATTAAAAGCTTTTTTCGTTTGCATTGGTAAGTGACCTTTTTCCTGCATGCCAGGGCTATGGGGGGGGGGGGAGGGGAGGTTTGCTTGAACTTGCAGGTACTCTAAGAATCGGGACCTTGCAGGAGATGCAGGGGAGGTGCCCAGTGCTAGCAAATTTTGTGTCTGGGCCCCCTTATTGAACTGATAGGGCTTGGGCATCGTACGGGGGGGGGGGGGTCTGGCTTTTGTACCATCTTATCCACGGCCCTGTGGCTGATAGATCACTGCGCAGCTTTGACTGTTTCTACAGCTAAGGCTGAGCAGTGCAGCAGCATCGACTGGGGATTTTGGTAGGATGTTTTGGGGGTTTTCGGACCCCCCCTGACCCCCCTTATCTACGCCCCTGGTGGTAATATCACTGAAGCAGGAAGTCCCAGTCTCAAGCCCTAAGCCTAAGCTCCAATTAACATCTGAGAGTTTTTTTAGCTTGTTTCCCAATACCTGACTATGCATGACTACAGTCAGCATTACTGGTGAGCCGAACTGCCCTGTGTCCGATTTGAGCAGGGTTCTGCAAACCTCAAAGAAGTTCAGATGTCCAACCTGAACCCCACTAAAATCAATGGGAGTCAAATCTGTCTGATTAGAAATGCCCCATTTTCTGGGCTAATAGGTAAAGGGTGTAAAAAAAATTGCATGAGGTGGTCACTGCCCTAGGGGACATGAACCAATAAAAACAAATGTTTTAAAAATTCCACTGAGCTAGGAACAGTGTTTTTTTTTTTTAGCACTGATTTTTACAAAGGCAAAAAGCGTCATCAAATTACATTTCCTTGCTGGCTTATTAGGGGGAAAAAATCATACAGATCCCTCTAAAGATCCCCCAAAATGCATAGCATAGACCTTTTAGATTTGGTAAGGATGTTAAGAGGAAACCTCACACAATAAATTGGCATGGGGCTTCCCAAAAATCCAAGCCAGACCCTTATCTGAGCAAGCCAGGAAAGAAGAGGACCAACCTGATTCCCCTCCCCCAAACCATACCAGGTCACAGGGGAGGGGGTACCTTGCTAGGGGTACTGTAGGAGTTGCTGCAGCAATCAGCTATACAGGGCAATCAAACACTTTAAATACTCTTCTGCCTCCTAAGTTTTCGACACTCAATGCAGCAACTGAAGTGGCATTGCAGAACCTCCTGAGCCCAGATCTCCAAGTTGTCTCAAAATTTCTGAAGACTTTGCACATGCTTCCTGAGACTCATCCTGCTAGACATAAAAGTGGAAGAGCTCCACCCAGACTAAAGAGCTCCACCCAGACTAAAGAGCTCCACCTAGACTAAAGAGCTCCACCCAGACTAAAGAGCTCCACCCAGACTAAAGAGCTCCACCCAGACTAAAGAGCTCCACCCAGACTAAAGAGCTCCACCCAGACTAAAGAGCTCCACCTAGACTAAAGAGCTCCACCCAGACTAAAGAGCTCCACCCAGACTAAAGAGCTCCACCCAGACTAAAGAGCTCCACCTAGACTAAAGAGCTCCACCCAGACTAAAGAGCTCCACCCAGACTAAAGAGCTCCACCCAGACTAAAGAGCTCCACCTAGACTAAAGAGCTCCACCCAGACTAAAGAGCTCCACCTAGACTAAAGAGCTCCACCCAGACTAAAGAGCTCCACCCAGACTAAAGAGCTCCACCCAGACTAAAGAGCTCCACCTAGACTAAAGAGCTCCACCCAGACTAAAGAGCTCCACCCAGACTAAAGAGCTCCACCCAGACTAAAGAGCTCCACCTAGACTAAAGAGCTCCACCTAGACTAAAGAGCTCCACCCAGACTAAAGAGCTCCACCCAGACTAAAGAGCTCCACCCAGACTAAAGAGCTCCACCTAGACTAAAGAGCTCCACCCAGACTAAAGAGCTCCACCCAGACTAAAGAGCTCCACCCAGACTAAAGAGCTCCACCCAGACTAAAGAGCTCGACCTAGACTAAACCCATCCGCTCCTTGTAAATAGTGATATGTGCTACACTATTTGAGATTGGTATTATAGTAACTGTATCGCGTCCTATAGATCAAAGAATTGAAATTTGGAAGAACAATGAGGCGCTTAGGACTTTCATGGTACAGCCAAACTCACAACACTAAACTTCTGTTAAGAACAGTGGCGGCCCGTCCATACAGGACGCAGTGGCCGCCGCCCCCCTAATCTACATGCGGGGTGTCGGACGTGTAGCACTAACTCTCGGTGGAGCTGCTGGTTTAAAGCGGGCTGTTACCTTCACTCTCGATACCTCTGTTTCACCGGCACCGGGTCTAGGGTCCCGTTGAGTTTACCTCTGGATGATGTAGGCACCAAACACTTGAGTATGTTTTCCAATGCTTTAATGAACAATAATAAAGGAAGTAGCAGGAAAGAGGCAGAAGGAAAGTTGCAGGGAAGCTCAAATACCTTTCCTTAGTATTCCCCAGAACATTCTCTGGAATTGAACACTTGTGGTTGAATGCGCTCCCCTTGTGGGATTCAATCTTTGCCTGCCTGGATAGGCCCCTCTCACTTGCCTAGCAGCCAGCCTGCAGCACGAACAAAAGTCTCTGCCACAGACTTGTTTGGAATAAAACCCGTACGATCCTCTGCCACAGGATGTATTGGTTTGCGATGAATGTCAGACACAGTACCGGAACCTTTAAGCCAACCCGGCAGTACTATGCAGTAAGATTACTTCAGGATACGTCCTCCAACCGAGTCACCAGGCCCCTCTCCAGACCAGCACTCTGCATGATCCTTCCATGACGGGTCCTCCCCTGGGATCTTCTCGGTTGTCCAGCTTCTTCACTCTGGATAGACAGCTCAGGACCATTCCTCTGCTGCTGTGGTAGGCCCCAGACAGGCTTCTGGGCCCACCCACACGCCGCAGCGACGTGGGCCTCCGGAACGGAGGACCACGAGGTGGTACTCTTAACGCATACCTGTCGGCCAGGAGGGCCAGGGCCGGACTGGCCTACCGGGATACCGGGAGATTTCCCGGTAGGCCGCCTGAGTTGCGGCTGCAGTGCTCCCCTCCTGCTCCTGTGTGTCACGGAGCTGGCTGGGTCTGTGTTCGGCGGCCGCGCTGTAACATGGTCCCGCCCCCCTAGACCGGCTTGTGTGATAGTGGATAGAATCAGTGTTCCGCCTATCACACGGTCTAGGGGGCGGGACCATGTTACAGCACGGCCGCCGAACACAGACCCAGCCAGCTCCGTGACACACAGGAGCAGGAGAGAGGGGATCCAGTAGATGCCCGCCCTGTGTGCCTGGATAGGAGGATCAGTGGGGGGCCGCATATAGAGGAAATGAGCTTTCTATATTCCTCCATGCAGTCGCTGAATACTTGCAGGAGGGAGAGGAGGAGAATCAAGTATTCAGCGGCTGCATGGAGGAATATAGAAAGCTCATTTCCTATATATGCGGCCCCCCGCCGATCCTCCTAACTTCTTTTACTGGCCCCCCCCAGTTCTCCTTGTGCTCCCTGGCTCCCCCCATGCTCTCCTCCCCTCACCACACTCTCCAGCTCCCCCCTCACAGTTCTCTCCACCCCTGTTTTTTCTGCCCCCCCCCTGCTCTCCAGCTCTCCCCATCCTACTCTAGCCACCATCCCAGTGCTCTTCACTCCCCCAGTGCTCTCCACCCATGTTCTTTCTCCCCCCCCAGTGCTCTTCAGCTCTCCCCATCACTCTCCAGCCCCCACCCCAGTGCTCTCCGCCCCCCACAGTGCTCTCCAGCCCCCCATTCTCCGCACCCCTGTTTTCGGTCCCCCCCGGTGCTCTCAAGCTCCACCCATCGCTCTCCAGCCCCCCCGTGCTCTTTGCCCCCGTGCTCTCCACCCCTGTTTTTTTTTGGCTCCCCCTCCAGTGCTCTCAAGCTTCCCCCCCAGCACTCTCCGCTCCCCACTGCATTTTGCCCCCACCCATGTGCTCTCCAACCCCCGCCAGTGCTCTCCAGTCCCCCGTGCTTTCCACCCCTGTTCTTTCTGGCCCCCACTGGTGCTTTCAAGCTCCCCCCATTGCTCTCCACTCCCCCCTGCTCTTTGTACCCCCCAGTGCTCTCCACCCCTGTTTTTCTGCCCCTCCCCCAGTGCTCTTCGCCACCCCACACTCTTAGCCCCCACAGTGCTCTCCACCTCTGTTCTTTTTGGACCCCCAGTGCTCTCAAGTCCCCCCCAGCGCTCTCCGCTCCCCATCCCTGTAATGTCCACTCCCCCCACCCATGTGCTCTCCAACCCCGCCAGTACTCTCTGCTCCCCCTTCTTTCCAGCTCCCACCCAGTGCTCTCCACTTCCCCAGGACCAGAGGACAGGCTGACTGGGGCCGGAAAATGAGAATGGCTGAAGGTGCAGGTGGCCAGGGACCACCCCATCTCACAGCAAACAGATCCTCTGGAAGGAGCACTGTCCCCATCCAAAACGAGAACAGACCCTGCCTGCTGTTGGCCATCATGGATATCCTGCTGGCATGCAAGGTACCGTACCGAGCATCAACAACACACCTTCCCACAGACAGGGACTGCTGACTGGGCCATGGGGCACAGGAGGGGCTGCAATGATGGGCACAGTGAAGCTGCATTCCTGGGCACAGTGAGACTGCATTCACGGGCACAGTGAGACTGCATTCACGGCACAGTAAAGCTGCATTTGATGGGCACAGTGAGACTGCATTTGATGGGCACAGTGAGGCTGCATTGATGGGCACAGTGAGGCTGCATTGATGGGCACAGTGAGGCTGCAATGATGGGCACAGTGAGGCTGCAATGGTGGGCACAGTTTGGCCGCATTCATGGGCACAGTGAGACTGCATTCACGGGCAGAGTAAAGCTGCATTTGATGAGCACAGTGAGGCTGCATTGATGGGCACAGTGAGACTGCAATGATGGGCACAGTGAGACTGCAATGATGGGCACAGTGAGGCTGCAATGGTGGGCACAGTGAGGCCGCATTCATGGGCACAGTGAGACTGCATTCACGGGCAGAGTAAAGCTGCATTTGATGAGCACAGTGAGGCTGCATTTGATGAGCACAGTGAGGCTGCATTGATGGGCACAGTGAGGCTGCATTGATGGGCACAGTGAGGCTGCATTTGATTGGTACTGATGAGGCTGCATTTGATGGGCTCTGGTGAGGCTGCATTTGATGGGCACTGGTGAGGCTGCATTGAGCTCCTGTATCATGTCTGCAGTCTCTGACCATCTCCTGTATCATGTCTGCAGTCTCTGACCATCTCCTGTATCATGTCTGCAGTCTCTGACCATCTCCTGTATCATGTCTGCAGTCTCTGACCATCTCCTGTATCATGTCTGCAGTCTCTGACCATCTCCTGTATCATGTCTGCAGTCTCTGACCATCTCCTGTATCATGTCTGCAGTCTCTGAGGGAGTCTGCAGAGGAGTCAAGAGTGGGAGCACCGCCGGGATGGGGGTCATGGGAGAAGTCAGACAAGTGTGGACTGTGGAGAGGAGACTATAGGATAAAACCAGAGCCACCGAGCTGGAGCCGACTGACTGAGCCCTACACGGTGCACCTGAGAGGAGGTCAGTGACAGCACCGCTAGGCCAGTCAGAAGGGGGGGTCACTGATGTAAGGGGGGAGTGAATACGATAATGTAAGGGGGCACCGATATAAAGCACAGCCTTATATCAGTAACCCACCCCCCCTTACCTTAGTGTATTCTTTCTGCGGAAGGTGGTTCCCCCCCCCTCCCACGTTCTGAGTTCCTGGGGTCCCCCTTGATGATTGATCACTTACCACTTTTAACTGGAATTTGCTTATATATATATATATAAAGCCCTATGTGATTTCATATCTGTCTTATCTATATATAATACACTCTTCAAATGTGCATTTTATGGTTTTCCCTTTCATGAACAAGAAATCAATGACGTTATGCTGTTGCGGTGGTATAATAATGCTGTGGGGCTGGTATGAAATTTTTTCCAGGGCTGGATGTTATTCCCAGTCTGGCCCTGAGGAGGGCCAGCAGGTGGCTGAAAACGAACCCCTAAACATGGTGCCTGTCCCATAAATACCCTCTCCCAGAATGCAACTCGGAGGACCACCTCCACCGAGTTATCTCCGGGACAGAGTAGCATCCATACGCTTCAACACGTTGCCTTTCCAACACCAGCCAATGGTAACAGCGACACCCACCGGCACAGTGTGGAACTACACGCAACTCAGCCAAGCTGGAACAGAGGCAAATCTAACCTTCCTCTAACAAGTAACCCACAAAATGTACCTATCAGCGGTAGAGTAAAAAAATCTACCAGCACTACAGACGCATGGATTCCAAAGGTGTTTTTTGTTTTTTTAGAAGCACATGATTGGAGCCTAATGCCCCGTACACACGATCAGACTTTCAGACAACAAAGCCGTGGATTTTTGTTCGAAGGTTGTTGGCTCCAACTCGTCTTACATACACACGGTCACACAAATGTCGGCCAACAATTACTGGGCAATGTGGATAGCGTTAAGCCTAAAAAACCCAAACCTAGCCCCTGGGTTTTTTAGACTTATCGCTCTCCACATTGCCCAGTTTTTATTTTTTTGATCACTTTTATATATTTATGCTGGTTTTTAGAAATAAAATACCATCTTTTTTGATCTACGCCATGTGGAAGCATTTTCTTTTTCCACATAATGCTTCACTGAGAGTGGCTCCAGAGTCCTGTTAATCTCACCATCAAGATCCAGTTTGATGCACCAAAGGATTGGAGGACCATTTGGAGGTTTTCCGTCTCTTTTCTGGATCCCACCCTGGAAGTCCTGGACCCTGCTGAGCTCCATACTTTGGCCATTTGTGGCACCATGTCTGTATGACTCCATGTCGCTGACATAGGAGTCTACCCATTCCGGTAAGGGCACACGCACTTCTTTATTATCGACGATGCAATATCTTTGATGTTCACCATATCTAACAGTGTTCAGGTCTTCACCACTCTTCACTAGAAGATCAGCCTTGATTGGCCTATAACCCACACACCTGTATATATATTTTTTCACATTTTCCAGGGCCCCCTGGTGTTTGGTTACTCATTCACTGAGTTTATGTACATTTATTGGACACTTTGTATATCTGATTTGTTGCATTATTTTTCTCCACTACCCCTTTCATTTATGTATTTGCTTGGTTAGCACTACAATATTTACCTTTCTTATTACAGAAAGTGATTTTGTCACGTAGAGGGGTCCTAAGTGTCAAATGCTGTAAGTACGTCCCATTCGTTATTCTTTTGTCTCAGCTTACTGTTCACCCCAATGTACCCCACGCTGTAGATACAGTAATTATTAGGACGGGTTCCCTGAGATGTGAAGGTCATTTCCAGGGTTCCTCCATGGTAGAGGGGTTATGAAAAGGCTCCTCTATTATTCCAGATACATCCCCTCTGTATCCTATCCCACCACAAGCCTACTTAACAAAGCAAAGAGCAAAGTGCAGTAACCCACGGCAACCAAACAGGACTCCTATCTCACCAGGCAGAGCGGAATTCTGGATGTTTGCTTTAAGAAACTGAACTTTGAGAATCAGATTTGCTCTTTACTCTGTCTTATTACATAATCCGGCTATTCAGTTGGTATCTTCGCCGGCTCTTTCAGAGAAATGTCAGTTCAGAGGTTCTCTGCGAATTTAAAACGATGTTTTTACTTTAAAGGGTGACATGAAATTCCCTCCAGCGTAGGCTGTGATAATTAACACACAATATGCTGACTATGTGCTGAAGCTGTAAAATGTCCCAATCTACAGTGCCTTGAAAAAGTATTCATACCCCTTGCAATTTTCCACATTTTGTTATGTTACAACCAAAAATTCTTTCTCCGGTCATTTTGGGCTGATATTCTGCCTCAACCCCGGTTGGGACAATTATCTCCAGACCACCAGGTCATTCCCATACTAGAGCTGGACATTACTTGCAGATCTTTTTGTGAGCATTTTTTTGAAAGTGGGGTTCTTTTTGTTACCTTCTTTGCATCTGAGGGCTTTGTATATTAATAGTTACTTTATCTATTTGATTTTTCAGTACATACGTGCATCTTACCCCTGATGATTGGCAGCAGCCATGAAACGCGTTGGGTTAACAACTTAGGGTGCCCAGACATATTCATTCCAATCATGAATTTTAACAATAACATTATTAATTGCCTGTATATCTAATATGTAGTTTATGATCTGTAATTTTATTTGTATTTTTGTCTGTATTTGTTGTATCAATTATGTCCATTCATGTGTAATAAATGTATTATTATTATTACAATTATCATGTTAAACAAATTTTTATGATTATATTCCAAATGATATATTATTTATATTATTTATTTATTCATTATGATTATAAACATCATGGACTACCCCTAGGGGATTATGACATTAAATCAAATAAAAATGAATTCAATTATTCTTAAATTTACATATTTTATCATCAATCACAATGACATGCTTCATGTAAAGTCCCACCTCCATTTTCCATATTTTCTACAAAACTGTAAATGTATTTTTTTGGGATTTTATGTGATAGACCAACACAAAGTGACACATAATTGTGAAGTGGAAGGAAAATGATAAATGATACAAATAAATATGTGAAAAGTGTGGGGGGGGGGGGCATTTGTATTCAGCCCCCTTACTCTGATACCCCTAACTAAAATCTAGTGGAACCAATTGCCTTCAGAAGTCACCTAATTAGTAAATAGAGTCCACCTGTGTGTCATTTCATCTCAGTTTAAATATAACTGTTCTATGAAGCCCTCAGAGGTTTGTTAGAGAACCTTAGTGAACAAACAGCATCATGAAGGCCAAGGAACACACCAGACAGGTCAGGGATAAAGTTGTGGAGAAGTATAAAGCAGGGTTAGGTTATAATAAAAATCTCCCAAGCTTTGAACATCTCACGGAGCTCTGTTCAATCCATCATCGGAAAATGGAAAGAGTATGGCACAACGGCAGACCTACCAAGACATGGCTGTCCACCTAAACTGACCGGCCGGGCAAGGAGAGCATTCATCAGAGAAGAGCCAAGAGGTCCATGGTAACTCTGGAGGAGCTGCAGAGATCCACAGCTCAGGTGGGAGAATCTGTCCACAGGACAACTATTAGTCGTGTTCTCCACAAATCTGCCCTTTATGGAAGAGTGACAAGAAGAAAGACATTGGTGAAAGAAAGTCATAAGAAGTCCTGTTTGTAGTTTGTGAGAAGCCATGTGGAGGACACAGCAAACATGTGGAAGGTGGTGATCTGGTCAGAGGAGACCAAAATTCTACTTTATGGCCTAAAAGGAAAACGCTATGTGTGGGGAAAACTAACACTGCACATCACCCTGAACACACCATCCCCACCGTGAAACATGGTGGTGGCAGCATCATGTGGTGGGGATGCTTTTCTTCAGCAGGGACAGGGAAGCTGGTCAGAGTTGATGGGAAGATGGATGGAGACAAATACAGCACAACCTTAGAAGAAAACCTATTAGAGTCTACAAAAGACTTGAGACTGGGTCGGAGGTTCACCTTCCAGCAGGACAATGACCCGAAACATCCAGCCAGAGCTACAATGGAATGGTTTAGATCAAAGCATATTCATGTGTTAGAATGGCCCAGTCACAGTCCAGACCTAAATCACATTGAGAATCTGTGACAAGACATGAAAATTGCTGTTCGCAGACACTCTCCATCCAATCTGACAGAGCTTGAGATATTTTACAAAGAAGAATGGGCAGAAATGTCCTCTCTAGATGTGCAAAGCTGGTAGAGACATCCCCAAAAAGACTTGTAGAGAAAGGGGGTTCTACAAAGTATTGACTCCGGGGGCGCCATACAAATGCCCCCCCACACTTTTCACATATTTATTTGTATAATTTCTCATTTTCCTTCCACTTCACAATTATGAGCCACTTTGTGTTGGTCTATCACATAAAATTCCAATAAAATACATTTACGTTTTTGGTTGTAACATGACAAAATGTGGGAAACTTCAAGGGGTGTGAATACTTTTTCAAGGCACTGTATATAGTGTGACAGCGCTGTGCCCTGCCATTGGGTTGAGATAGACAAAATGGCACAGGGTTCTGAAGTATGCAGAGTGAGGGGCCCCAGAAGATCTGCTCACAGTGGAGAAAACTGTTCTTTCAATTGTCTCCTTGTTTTGTAACTCTCTGATCGGAGTCTGGAGTCCAGAGGCTTTAAAGAGCTGTGGGAAGGAAGAATCCTCTAACCCAGTTCTTACGGGAGACCAGCATGCTCTGTGTGCAACTTTTATAATCTGGGGCCTGACCATAGTTCAAGGTTCCATCTGGAAGAAAGGAGGTCGCCTGCCCAGGCCAGGGCGACAGGGCAGACTGAACCCAGCAGTAGAGAGATGTACGTGAGCGCGGTGGTGCTGTGTAATGGCGGGAGGGACCAGCAAAAGGTCTATGTTTGAGGCCTGAGCAGTGGTGCTGCAAGAGCGAGCCAGGAGGCTAAGATCATTTGTAAGTGAAGTGATGATGGAAACCCCTGCAAGGGCATCCGGTTATTTTATGGGAACTTTGGTTGTAGATAAAAACAAGCCAACAAGCCCTAAAAACGTAGCTCCCGGCTTGTTCGTTGGTTTTCCACCATTACGTGAAGACCCCAAACATCACAAAATACATAAATATTCCAGACAATTCCTGAGGGTGTGGACAATTCAGTTGTTGGGGTGAGCTTGTTGTCTTTTATACACTTAAGACACCTATGTATGTTCACAAGTGAGAAGAGAGACAAAAATAAAACCACTTCTCTTCAGGAGAGCAGAAGGCCAGGACCCCCCACCAGACTTTTGTGGCTGTATGTGTCCCTATTGCAGATTTCCCCTCACTTCCTGTTTAGTACCCATCTGTACATGCAGTGCCGGGACAATGCCACCCAGTGCCCAGGGCAAAGATGACAAACTGTGCCTCCCCTTTCCCTGCAATAAACTATTGCGCCAGGGCAGGCGTCCCTCCTGCCCACCCCTTGTCCCTGCCCTGTGTACACGTGCATACAGTATATAATTATGCCTCCGATAGTGAAAACCAGTGGCGGTGCATCCATAAGGGTGCACGGGGCCACCCCCTCTCTCCAGCCAACCCCCTATGTGAATAATGGATAGATTCATGCATTGCATGAATTATCCATGGCCACCACCGCTACCCCCTAATCAGGTGTCCGGCCCCTTTTCGGCGCCTGAATTACAGCGGCGTGGGGGGTGTATTTTTAAACCACCTGATTGGAGCCATAGATTCTAATAGGCTTCGAAAAAGGTGAACATTGCGCTCGCAGTTCACCCAGCTGTACTAGCACAGCGAATGAATATTCGCTGTTCTAACACTGAACCATCTCTCCCGCAATCAGGAAGCGCGGGTGTGTTAACCGTCACCTGATTGGCTAAAACGACAGGCCCTGTGATTGGACGCCTATCGGGGGGAGGGGAGGAGACGCATGGATGACACAGCTCACCGCCGTCATCTGCTGCCCCACCGAAATAGGGTAAGTGCCGGGCAGATGGCGAGCGGGCGGGGGGGTCACAGTGTTAACTTTTGATGGGCACAGTGGCGGTATTTGATGGGCACAGTGGCAGCATTTGATGGGCACAGTGACTGCATTTGATGGGCACAGTGGCAGCATTTGATGGGCACAGTGGCTGCATTTGATGGGCACAGTGGTGGTAACTGATGGGCAGAGTGGCTGCATTTGATGGACACAGTGGCTGCATTTGATGGACACAGTGGCAGCATTTGATGGGCACAGTGGCAGCATTTGATGGGCACAGTGGCTGCATTTGATGGGCACACTGACTGCATTTGTTGGGCACAGTGGCAGCATTTGATGGGCACAGTGGCTGCATTTGATGGGCACAGTGGCGGTATTTGATGGGCACAGTGGTGGTAACTGATGGGCACAGTGGCTGCAATTGATGGGCACAGTGGCGGTATTTGATGGGCACAGTGGCGGTATTTGATGGGCACAGTGGTGGTAACTGATGGGCACAGTGGCTGCATTTGATGGGCACAGTGGCGGTATTTGATGGGATCTGTGGCAGCATTTGATGGGCACAGTGGCAGCATTTGATGGGCACAGTGGCTGCATTTGATGGGCACAGTGGCGGTATTTGATGGGCACAGTGGTGGTAACTGATGGGCACAGTGGCTGCATTTGATGGACACAGTGGCGGTATTTGATGGGCACAGTGGCGGTATTTGATGGGCACAGTGGTGGTAACTGATGGGCACAGTGGCTGCATTTGATGGGCACAGTGGCGGTATTTGATGGGATCTGTGGCAGCATTTGATGGGCACAGTGGCTGCATTTGATGGGCACAGTGGCGGTATTTGATGGGCACAGTGGTGGTAACTGATGGGCACAGTGGCTGCATTTGATGGGCACAGTGGCGGTATTTGATGGGATCCGTGGCAGCATTTGATGGGCACAGTGGTGGTAACTGAAGGGCACAGTAGCTGCATTTGATGGGGCACAGAGAGGCTGCAATTGATGTTTTTTTTCCTGAATTTTTCAGTTTGTTTGCGCCCCCCAAAAATTTTGGGGACCAGCACATGGTGAAAACTAGAGATCAAATATATTTAAAGTGATACTAAACACATGCTGTGTAATGTACATTCTCCCTTCTATCTCTGTATGGGGATGGCGGCTCTGTAATTATTTTATTTAAAAGAAAACCATCTAAGCCCCTTTTTCCTAATGGACATCCAGCTGTCACATGACCCGGCTCTCTCCCAGCCTGTCTGCAGGAAAATATGTGATGGGGAGGAAATGCTCAGCATAGAAACTCACTGAAAACTGAGCATGTGCAGAACTGCCAACACCGCTCTGCAAAATACCTAACTGCATTGGGGACATGGACAGAAGGGGGGGGATCAGCCAGGATTTTTTTCAGAATACAGAAAAGGAATCTCATAGTGATGAGTGAGGATGAACAGCATGAAATACACCATCTATTAAAAGATTTTTATGATGTGGGTTTAGTGACACATTAAAACTCCAACAGTTTTTGGAATGAGAAAATTCCATACATAAAATTGCCCATAGACGTATCAAAAGAGAATATGTAAAATACAGTACAGTAGGGGTAATGAAGATGGAATGAGGTCTATGCGTTTCGCAGAGCAGTCCGCTCAATCAGAACCTTTTTAAGCCTCAAATGTATTTTACACAATGAATATCACTCTGTCTGCAAACACATAAACAGAAGAATAGTGTCAAATTCACAGAGAAAAAAAACAATACATAATGCATAAAAAAGAGAAAGAAAATATATACTAGTGTATAACAATATTCTCTAATACAAAAAATATCTATCCATGTCAATAGGAAAAAAAAACTTAAAGCAAAAAGTCGCTTACTGCCTCCTCAAGATAAGCCTGGCCTCAGAGAGGGAGCAAATAATGAATCCCCACCATCCCATCCTATGGGGGGTCCCGCAAGAGAGCCACAAAGACTATAATAAAACCAGATGACATAAAAAACTCCTCAAATCTGTGCACCAGAGACTGGATGTATGGGATACGTAACTATAAAGAAATACGGTGGAATATTGTTTTCCAGCCTATCCAAAATATATATATATAGTATCTGACAAAAGTAAGTACCGTATATACTCGAGTATAAGTTGTTCCGAGTATAAGTCGAGGCCCTAATTTACCACAAAAAAATGGGAAAAACTTATTGACCCGAGTATAAGACGAGGGTGAGAAATGCACAGCTACTGTAAGTGGAAAAGAGGGTCAACAATGCCCATTTGCAGCATCACTGTGCCCATTTGCATGCCTCACTGTGCCCATTTGCAGCCATGGGTCCCCTGAACTTCAAACTCGGTAGTTAAGGGTTCCTAGATGCCCCCTAGCTGCAGCCAAAATTTGGGGTCTCTGAACCCAAAGGGTCCCGAAATGACATTGCTGCAGATAGACACAGTTGACCGAATTTGGGGCCCGTATCTTGGGGCCACTTAGTGCTAAGAACCCCAAATTTGATGTGCAAACCCAGTGGAACTAGCACCATAAAATTTCCAAAGCTGGTGTTTCTAGCACCAAGTGGCCCCGAGATACAGGGCCCCAAAATTCAATTCAGAAAATGTCAAGCACTTTTCTGCAGCAGAGAATGACATTTTCCGAACCGGTTTTGGGGCCCCGTATCTCAGGACCACTTGGTGCTAGGAACCCCAGCTTTGGATATGTTATGGAACCAGTTCCACTGGGTTTGTTTGCCTAGCACCAAGTGGCCCTGAGATATGGGGCCTCAAAGTCGGTTCAGAAAATGTCAAGCACTTTACTGCAGCAGAGAATGACATTTTTCGAACCGATTTTGGGGCCCGGTATCTCTGGGCCACTTAGTGCTAGGAACTTCAGCTTGGTCCCCCTAAATTCCATACCAGACCCTTCAGGTCTGGTATGAATTTTAAGGGGAACCCCGTGCCAAAAAAAAAAAAACGGCATGGGGTCCCCCCAAAAATCCATACCAGACCCTTATCCGAGCACGCAACCTGGCAGGTCGCAGGAAAAGAGGGGGGGACGAGAGAGCGCCCCCCCTCCTGAACCATACCAGGCCACATGCCCTCAACATTGGGAGGGTGCTTTGGGGTAGCCCCCCAAAACACCTTGTCCCCATGTTGATGAGGACAAGGGCCTCATCCCCACAACCCTGGCCGGTGGTTGTGGGGGTCTGCGGGCGGGGGGGGCTTATCGGAATCTGGAAGCCCCCTTTAACAAGGGGACCCCCAGATCCCGGCCCCCCCTGTGTGAAATGGTAAGAGGGTACAAAAGTACCCCTACCATTTCACTAAAAAACTGTCAAAAATGTTAAAAATGACAAGAGACAGTTTTTGACAATTCCTTTATTAAAATGCTTATTCTTTCTTCTTTCTTCTATCTTCCTTCATCTTCTTCTTATGGTTCTTCTGGCTCTTCTGGTTCTTCCTCCGGCGTTCTCGTCCAGCATCTCCTCCGCGGCGTCTTCTATCCTCTTCTCCTCGGGCCGCTCCGCACCCATGGCATGGGGGGAGGCTCCCGCTCTTCTCTTCATCTTCTTCTCTTCTTAATCTTCTTCTTCATCTTCTTCTCTTCTTCTTTTCTTCTCTTCTTCATTTTCTTCTCCGGGGCGCTCCGCATCCATGCTGGCATGGCGGGAGGCTCCCGCTGTGTGACGGCGTCTCTTCGTCTGACGGTTCTTAAATAACGGGGGCGGGGCCACCCGGTGACCCTGCCCCCTCTGACGCACGGTGACTTGATGGGACTTCCCTGTGACGTCACGGGGAATGCCACAGGGAAGTCCCGTCATGTCCCGTGCATCAGATGGGGGCGGGGTCACCGGGTGGCCCCGCCCCCATTATTAAGAACCGTCAAACGAGGAGACGCCGTCACACAGCGGCAGCCTCCCTCCATGCCAGCATGGATGCAGAGCGGCCCGGAGAAGAAAATGAAGAAGAGAAGAAGAGAAGAAGATGAAGAAGAAGATTAAGAAGAGAAGAAGATGAAGAGAAGAGCAGGAGCCTCCCCCCATGCCATGGGTGCGGAGCAGCCCGGAGGAGAAGATAGAAGACGCCGTGGAGGAGATGCTGGACGAGAACGCCGGAGGAAGAACCAGAAGAGTCAGAAGAACCAGAAGAAGAAGATGAAGGAAGATAGAAGAAAGAAGAAGCATTTAAATAAAGGAATTGTCAAAAACTGTCTCTTGTCATTTTTAACATTTTTGACAGTTTTTTAGTGAAATGGTAGGGGTAAGTACCCCCTTACCATTTCACACAGGGGGGGCCGGGATCTGGGGGTCCCCTTGTTAAAGGGGGCTTCCAGATTCCGATAAGCCCCCCGCCCGCAGACCCCCACAACCACCGACCAGGTTTGTGGGGATGAGGCCCCTGTCCTCATCAACATGGGGACAAGGTGTTTTGGGGGGCTACCCCAAAGCACCCTCCCAATGTTGAGGGCATGTGGCCTGGTACGGTTAAGGAGGGGGGCGCTCTCTCATCCCCCCTCTTTTCCTGCGGCCTGCCAGGTTGCGTGCTCGGATAAGGGTCTGGTATGGATTTTTGGGGGGACCCCACGCCGTTTTTATTTTATTTTTTTGGTGCAGGGTTCCCCTTAAAATCCATACCAGACCTGAAGGGTCTGGTATGGAATTTAGGGGGACCCCCACGTCATTTTTTTTTTTAAATTTTGGTTCGGGGTTCCCCTGTGGGGAATTCCCATGCCGTTTTTATCAATGAACTTCTATGTGTATTGTCGGACCGGCAATGCAATAGCCGCGAGTAGTTTTAAATGGCTTTTTTTCCTTTGAAATGTCATTTTGCTGTCAGACTGTTCTAAACACAGGAAACATGCGCCCCTTTACAGGCATACTATAGACACCCCCCAGCTACGAAATTTAAAGGGATATTACACTTTTATTGTTTCACTTTAAGCATTATTAAAATCACTGCTCCTGAAAAAACGGCCGTTTTTAAAAGTTTTTTTTGCATTGATCCATGTCCCCTGGGGCAGGACCCGGGTCCCCAAACACTTTTTATGACAATAACTTGCATATAAGCCTTTAAAATTAGCACTTTTGATTTCTCCCATAGACTTTTAATGGGTGTTCTGCAGCATTCGAATTTGCCGCGAACACCCCAAATTGTTCGCTGTTCGGCAAACTTGCGAACAGCCAATGTTCGAGTCGAACATTAGTTCGACTCGAACTCGAAGCTCATCCCTAGTTGCCGCCACACACGCTTGTCACGCTGAACCAAATAAGTTTACCTTGGTCTCATCAGACCACAGGACATGGTTCCAGTAATCCATCTCCTTAGTCTGCTTGTCTTCAGCAAACTGTTTGTGGACTTTCTTGTGCATCATCTTTATAAGAGGCTTCCTTCTGGGATGACAGCCATGCAGACCAATTTGATGCAGTGTGCAGCGTATGGTCTGAGCACTGACAGGCTGACCCCCCACCCCTACAACCTCTGCAGCAATGCTGGCAGCACTCACACGTCAATTTCCCAAAGACAACCTCTGAATATCCACATTTGCTTGCAGCAGCTTGGCATTGCATGCCATTGCTGAGCCTATCATCTACTAGAACCCCCAGGTCCTTTTCCATCCTAGATCCCCCCAGAGGTTCTCCCCCTAGTCTATAGATTGCATTCATATTTTTGCCACCCAAATGCATTATTTTACATTTTTCGACATGAAACCTCATTTGCCATGTAGTTGCCCCTCCCCCATTAATTTGTTCAGATCTTTTTGCAAGGTTTCCACATCCTGCGGAGAAGTTATTGCCCTGCTTAGCTTAGTATTGTCTGCAAATACAGAGATTGAACTGTTTATCCCATCCTCCAGATCGTTTATGAACAAATTAAATAGGATTGGTACCAGCACAGAACCCTGGGGAACCCCACTACCCACCCCTGACCATTCCGAGTACTCCCCATTTATCACCACCCTCTGAACTCGCCCTTGTAGGCAGTTTTCAATCCATGTACTCACCCTATGGTCCATGCCAACGCACCTTATTTTGTACAGTAAACGTTTATGGGGAACTGTATGAAATGCTTTTGCAAAATTCAGATACACCACGTCTACGGGCCTTCCTTTATCTAGATGGCAACTCACCTCCTCATAGAAGGTTAATAGATTGGTTTGGCAAGAACGATTCTTCATGAATCCATGCTGATTACTGCTAATTAGGGATGAGCCGAACACCCCCCGGTTCGGTTCGCACCAGAACCTGCGAACGGACGGAAAGTTCGCACGAACGTTAGAACCCCATTGACGTCTATGGGACTCGAACGTTCGAAATCAAAAGTGCTCATTTTAAAGGCTAATTTGCATGGTATTGTCCTAAAAAGAGTTTGGGGACCCGGGTCCTACCCCAGGGGACATGTATCAATGCAAAAAAAACTTTTAAAAACGTCCGTTTTTTCGGGAACAGTGATTTTAATGATGCTTAAAGTAAAAAAAAAAAAAAGTGAAATATTCCTTTAAATATCGTACCTGGGGGGTGTCTATAGTATGCCTGTAAAGTGACGCGTGTTTCCCGTGTTTAGAACAGTCCCTGCACCAAATGTCATTTTTAAAGGAAAAAATCTCATTTAAAACTGCTTGCGGGTTTAATGTAATGTCGGGTCATGGCAATATGGATGAAAATCAGTGAGACAAACGGCATGGGTACCCCCCAGTCCATTACCAGGCCCTTTGGGTCTTGTATGGATATTAAGGGGAACCCCGCACCCAAATTAAAATAAGGAAAGGTGTGGGGCCACCAGGCCCTATATACTCTAAACAGCAGTATACAGGCGGTGCAAACAAGACAGGGACTGTAGGTTTGTTGTTAAGTAGAATCTCTTTGTAATTTTGAACGGGTACATTTTTAACGTGTTTAGCTCCAGCCAAAAAATCTTTTTTAAGCTTTTTTGAAAACATAGGGAAGGGTTATCACCCCTGTGACATTTGTTTTGCTGTCTTTCCTCCTCTTCAGAAGATTTCACCTCACTTTTTGTCCCAATGAAAAATGTTTTTTGAAAATTTGGGTTTTTTGGTGGAACAAGGATTGGAAAGCATCAGTGGAAAGGAGAAATTTTTTTCCCATATTAACTCTTACAGGAGAAAATTTCCCTTCCTAGGGGTAGATTTCATCTCACTTCCTGTTGTCTCCTTCCGTTTGCAAGTAGGAGTCGTTTGTAAGTTAGATGTTTGAAAGTAGGGTCCTGCCCTATATGCTCAGCAGAAATTTGGGCCTTAGGTGTTGCTGTGGCCACAACACTGTAAGCCCTCACAAGGCCCTGCTGTGAAATATTAGATCAAGAATTGTAATTACACGCCCCTGTTGAACAGGAGCTGAAAAATTAGGCCTTAGGCACTGGTGCTGGTGCCACAACACTGCAACCCCTCACAGACACTCTAATTGGAACGCAGGAACGAGCCCTGCTGCAAAGTATTGCATCAAAAATTGTAATTACACGCCCCTGTTAAACAAGGGCTGAAAAATTGGGCCTTAGGCACTGGTGCTGGTGCCACAACACTGCAACCCCTCACAGACACTCTAGTTGGAACGCAGGAACGAGCCCTGCTGCAAAGTATTGCATCAAAAATTGTAATTACACGCCCCTGTTAAACAAGGGCTGAAAAATTGGGCCTTAGGCACTGGTGCTGGTGCCACAACACTGCAACCCCTCACAGACACTCTAGTTGGAATGCAGGAACGAGCCCTGCTGAAAAGTATTACATCAAAAATTGTAATTACACGCCCCTGTTAAACAGGGGCTGAAAAATTGTACCTTAGGCACTGGTGGTAGCGCCCAGAACCAAAAATGTTCTTACAAGCTATCAGCGTGATGATTGAGGAGGAAGAGGATAATTACTCAGGGATAGTCACTCAGCATCAGCATAGGCAGTCTTTGAAGGGATCTGAGATTTCAAAAAAAATTATTCGGTTACATCAGCATCAGGTGCTTGGTAGCTGGTGGTGATCCAAGACTGATTCATTTTTATGAAGGTCAGTCGATCGACCGAGTCGGTGGACAGACGCACCCTGTGATCGGTTACCACGCCTCCAGCAGCACTGAATGTGCGTTCCGAAAGAACGCTGGATGCCGGACAGGCCAGTAGCTCAAATGCATACTGTGCAAGCTCTGGCCAGTGATCCATCCTCAAGACCCAGTAACCCAGAGGATTGGTGGGAAAGGTGTCCAAGTCTGATCTTGCCCCTAGGTATTCCTGCACCATGTAAAACAGACGCTGGCGATGGTTGCTGGAACCGATCATACCTTGGAGCTGCGGACCAAAAAATTGTCTGAACGCATCGGTCAGACGGCCACCTTCTCCACCACTCCTTCTTTGACTGACCAAAGCCTCAGCAACACGTTGTCCAGAAACAGGAGTTTGTAACCTCCGAGTCTCTGGGAACGCGTTGCACAGACCTTTCTGTAAGGCCTCCCGAAGATGTTTCATCCTCTGCTCCCTCTGCGATGGCAAGATAAGGTCCGCAACCTTACCCTTGTAACGTGGATCAAGGAGGGTTGCCAGCCAGTATTGGTCCTTCTCCTTGATACCACGAATACGAGGATCCTTACGCAGGCTTTGCAGGATCAGGGAGGCCATGCAGCCTAGGTTTGCTGAGGCATTCGGTCCGGAGTCCTCTGGGTCACTAAGGATGACAACGTCCGCAGCCACCTCCTCCCAGCCACGTACAAGTCCATGTGTTTCTTGGGACTGATCCCTTAAAGACTGCTGCTGATGCTGAGTGCCCAGGCTCCACCTCCATACTGACACAATCTTCCTCCTCCTCCTCCTCCTCGTCCTCTTCCTGTGTGATCGGCGGGCACGCAGGAACACTGTCTGGATAAAGGGGGCCTTGAGAGCTAAGGAAGTCCTCCTCTTCCTGCCTCTGTTCTGCCTCAAGTGCCCTGTCCATTATTCCACGCAGCGTGTGCTCCAACAGGTGGACAAGGGGGACAGTGTCACTGATGCATGCACTGTCACTGCTCACCATCCTTGTGGCCTCCTCGAATGGTGACAGGACAGTGCATGCATCCCTGATCATGGCCCACTGGCGTGGGGAAAAAAACAAGCTCCCCTGACCCTGTCCTGGTGCCATAGTCGCACAGGTACTCATTGATGGCCCTCTGCTGCGTGTGCAGCCGCTGCAGCATGGCCAACGTTGAGTTCCACCTGGTGGGCATGTCACAGATTAGGCGGTTCTTGGGCAGGTTAAACTCCTTTTGGAGGTCCGTCAGCCGAGCACTGGCATTATATGACCGGCGGAAATGCACACAGACTTTCCTGGCCTGCCTCAGGACATCCTGTAAGCCCGGGTACCTGCCCAAGAACCGCTGCACCACCAAGTTAAGGACGTGAGCCAAACAGGGCACATGGGTCATTTGTCCCTGTCGGAGGGCAGAGAGGAGGTTGGTGCCATTGTCGCAAACCACCATTCCTGCCTTAAGTTGGCGTGGCGTCAACCACCTCTGAACCTGCCCCTGCAGAGCTGACAGAACCTCTGCCCCAGTGTGGCTCCTGTCCCCCAAGCACACCAGCTCAAGCACCGCATGGCATCTTTTGGCCTGCGTACTTGCGTAGCCCCTTGAACGACTACGGAGCACCGCTGCTACGGAGCACCGCTGGTTCCGAGGAAGAGGCCATGGAGGAAGAAGAAGAGGAGGGGGTGGAGGAGAGAGGTGTGTCAAAATCATTAGCATTTTGGAGGTGTGGTGGCGGAACAACCTCCAACACTACTGCACCTTGTCCTGCATCCTTCCCAGCTGCCAGCAGAGTCACCCAATGCGCCGTGAAACTTAGGTAACGTCCCTGTCCATGCCTGCTGGACCATGAGTCAGCGGTAATATGCACCTTACCGCTGACCGCCCTGTCCAGCGAGGCATGGACATTGCCTTCCACATGCCGGTAGAGAGCCGGAATCGCCTTCCGTGAGAGAAAGTGGCGTTTGGCTACCTGCCACTGAGGAACCGCACATTCCACAAACTCACGGAAGGGGGCAGAGTCTACCAACTGAAAAGGCAGCAGTTGAAGTGCTATCAATTTTGCCAAGCTAGCATTCAACCGCTGGGCATGTGGATGGCTGGGAGCAAACTTCTTTCGGCGGTGCAGCAGCTGGGGCAGGGAAATTTGCCTGGTACAATCTGACGTCGGTGTACCAAAAGCAGATTGCCCACAAGTACTTGGCTGTGACACACCTAATTCTACTCCTTCATTCCTCTCACTGCAGGTCTCAGAGAGGACTGGAGGTTTAGTGGGGTTGGAAATCTCAGCTGATGAGGAGCAAGGAGAGATCCTCTTTGTTCTTTGGTGTGGGTCTTTTAGATATGCTCGCCAACTAACTGCATGGCAGGTCAACATATGTTTGGTCAAGCATGTGGTACCGAAGCGGGAGATGTTTTGGCCACGTGAGATACGCTTGAGACATATGTTGCAAATAGCAGCGGTGCGATCTGATGCACTCGTCTCAAAAAAGGCCCACACCAAAGAACTTTTTGAATAACGCGCAGAGACTGCAGCGCCCTGCACATGTGGAGCTTTGGGTGTGATGCAGTCAATGTGCTGCCCTTAGGCTGGCCCCTGGAGGGCATCCTGCCTCGTTGGTGATGTGCCGCCTCCTCCTCCTCCTCCTCCTCCTCCTCTCTCTATCAGGCACCCACGTTGAGTCAGTGACCTCATCATCCCCTCCCTCCTCATCACTGGAGCAAGCCTGGCAGTATGCTGCAGCAGGGGGAGCATGACTGCCAGATTGCTGTCCTTCTTGGGCACCCCCTCTGTCCGTGCTCATGTTACTGCCTTCATCGAGCTCAGTATCATCATCAGAGCCTTCCAAACGCTGGGCATCCTCCTGGAGCATGTACCCAACACTGTGGTCAAACAGTTCGAGGGACTCCTCAGGAGGACATGGTGGAGCTAGGGAAGGAGTCACTGATGACATTGAGCTGAGGGAAGAGGCCGCTGCTTTGCCAGACAAAGCACCCTGGGCATGGGTGAGAGAGGATGAGGAGGATGAGGACGGCTTGGTCATCCACTCGACCAAGTCTTCCGCATGTTGCGGCTCAACACGGCCAGCTGCCGAAAAAAGGGCCAAGCGTGTCCCATGGCCACTTGCTGATGAGGATGCACCGTCTCCACGACCAGCACTAGACACAGAGCCTGCTTGCCCTCTCTTATTGGCTTGTGACTGTCTGCCTCTCCTTCTTGGCCTTCCAGACATACTAATGGCCTGTAGCTGCACTAAGCTGGGATATATATATATATATATATATATATATATATATATATATATATATATATATATATGTACTGATACTGCAGCTAGCAAAATCAACTGCTTGCCTGTAGTATGAGAACACCACCAACCTTCTACAGGTAGCTTTAGCTGAACACTGTGAGGTGGACGCACCCCACTAACTTGTAGGTTTAGCTGAACACTGTGAGCAGGACGCACTGCACTAACTGTAAATAGTCTAGCTGCCTGACCGTGGTACTAATAGGATCAAAAGAACACCTGTAATTTTCTTCAGGTAGCTTTATATACTGTAACAAGACAAGCCTGCCTGTCAGTAGGAAGATAACAGGAACGGATCTAGCTGAACACTGTGAGCAGGACGCACTGCACTAAATGTAAATAGTCTAGAAGATAACAGGAACGGATCTAGCTAAACTGAATACAGTGTATATATATATATATATGCAACACCTGGGATGCATATATATACACAATACACTTTAAGTGCAGCTAACTGACTGACTGTCCTGCCTAATCTAGCTAACTCAAATGAAATGACACTGTCTCTCTCTCTCTCTAAGCACACCGGAACACACTGCACAGGGCCGCCGTGCAGGCGGCCTTATATAGTGTGGGGCGTGTACTAAATCCCCTCAGCCATAATTGGCCAAAGCCTCCTTGGCTTTGGCCAATTACGGCTCTCTGTTCAGGCGGCGCTGTGATTGGCCAAGCATGCGGGTCATAGTGCATGCTTGGCCAATCATCAGCAAGCAATGCACTGCGATGCCGCAGTGAATTATGGGCCGTGACGCGCCACACGAATTTGGTGCGAACGGCCCATATCGTTCGCAATTCGGCGAACGAGATAGAACGTCTGCTTCTAATTCTGTCCTCTGTTAGCCATGGAAGTGCTTCCTGTGATGTGTCATGAGGATAAACCCCATCCTTTGTAACCAGATGTCCTTCCTCATTCTTTATGGGGCCAATATGTTCTGACCTCCCTTTCTTACTATTTATATACCTAAAGAATTTTTTTTTCTACTCTCCTCCACTATGTGCCTTTCATGTTCTATCTTAGCTGCCCTGATTGCACCCTTACATTTCTTATTGTATTCTTTGTATAGTTGGAATGCTGATGAGGATCCCTCAGCCTTGTATTTTTTGAAGGCCTTTTCTTTTGCTTGTACATGCATTTTTACGTTGGAGATAAGCCACACAGGACTTTTATTAGCTCTTTTAAATGTATTTCCCATTGGGATGCACTGAAGCAAACCCAATTTTCCTCCGTTTTCATTTTCCCCAGGATTTTATCCCATTTAAAATCTTCTAGCAAGGAGCATAGTTTAGGGAGGTTGGCTCTTTTGAAATTCGTTGTCTTTGTATTTCCCTTGTGTTTCCTATACGTGTGATTTATGCTGAAACCAATTGACCTGTGATCGCTGCTTCCTAAATTGCCCCGTACTTCCACATCCGTGATCAGGTCTGTATTGTTGGTAATCAGTAGGTCTAGTAATGCTTTGTTTCTTGTTGGTGCGTCTACCATCTGACCCATAAAATTATCCTCCAAGACATTTAGGAAATAGCGAGCCTTAGATGAATGCGCGGTTCCCTCCACCCAGTCTATGTCTGGATAATTAAATCCAGACATATGTGCGATAAGATAGATAGATAGATAGATAGATAGATAGATAGATAGATAGATAGATAGATAGATAGATAGATAGATAGATAGAATAATACAGAGATTAAATCTGCTTCCCACTGAGACCTTGTCTTGCAGCACACCTCTCAACTTTTTAAGATGGGAACAAAGGACAACTAGCAGCAAAAGTATATAGACATAGGACACACACCCTGCCACGCCCCCTGAAAGGGGAATTATACAAAAAAAGATTAGTTAAACCCAGAAGTGCTTTTTTTTACCACTACTATTCCTTAATATTGGCTTTTGAAAGTTACAAATGCAGCAATTTTGAATTTGGATGAAAGGTTCATCACTGGGAAACACTTTTTGAAGGATAAAAAGTGCATTTTGTATACAACTATATAGATTAGACCCAAATGAGGGACAAATGAGGAAGAAAGAGGGACAGAGGGACATCCAAAGCAGGGACAGTTCCTTGAAATCAGGGACAGTTCCTCGAAATCAGGGACAGTTGGGAGCTATGCATGCAGTCATTAACAGGTTCTTTTCACTATGTAACCACCAGCTTCCTCTTCAGACCCGTAATCTTTACCTTGCAGCTCTGATTTCTTTTATGAACCATCTAACATCTTAAAGCAGCAAAGAAAGTCAGTGCTGGAAGACAACCCTCTGACGGGCACTGATCACCGGGGGGGAATGGGGTGCAGGAAGCTATTAAAAAATCCAGCTGTTGTCACTGACTTCTCCTCTGATAGGTCTCAGCAGGGGCGGCGTTGTTGTTGTCACTGACTCCTCCTCTGATTGGTCTCAGCAGGGGCGGCGTTGTTGTTGTCACTGACTCCTCCTCTGATAGGTCTCAGCAGGGGCGGCATTGTTGTTGTCACTGACTCTTCTTCTGATAGGTCTCAGCAGGGGTGGCGTTGTTGTTGTCACTGACTCCTCTTCTGATAGGTCTCAGCAGGGGCGGCGTTGTTGTTGTCACTGACTCCTCCTCTGATAGGTCTCAGCAGGGGCGGCGTTGTTGTTGTCACTGACTCCTCCTCTGATAGGTCTCAGCAGGGGCGACGTTGTTGTTGTCACTGACTCCTCCTCTGACAGGTCTCAGCAGGGGCGGCGTTGTTATTGTCCCTGACTCCTCCTCTGATAGGTCTCAGCAGGGGCGGCGTTGTTGTTGTCACTGACTCCTCCTCTGATAGGTCTCAGCAGGGGTGGCGTTGTTGTTGTCACTGACTCCTCCTCTGATAGGTCTCAGCAGGGTCGGCGTTGTTGTTGTCACTGACTCCTCCTCTGATAGGTCTCAGCAGGGGCGACGTTGTTGTTGTCACTGACTCCTCCTCTGACAGGTCTCAGCAGGGGCGGCGTTGTTGTTGTCCCTGACTCCTCCTCTGATAGGTCTCAGCAGGGGCGGCGTTGTTGTTGTCACTGACTCCTCCTCTGATAGGTCTCAGCAGGGGTGGCGTTGTTGTTGTCATGACCCCTCCTCTGATAGGTCTCAGCAGGGGGGGGGCGTTTTTGTTGTCACTGACTCCTCCTCTGATAGGTCTCAGCAGGGGCGGTGTTGTTGTTATTGTCACTGACTCCTCCTCTAATAGGTCTCAGCAGGGGCGGCGTTGTTGGACCTGTCATCCATGTGCTCCGGGTCTTCTCCTATAGGCTCCGGGTCTCATTTGCAGTCATTGCTCCCATCCAGAGCTGGACAACGGCCTTCGTTCGTTCCTGAATGTTGGTTCTAGGAGTTTTGGAATCCTGTACATCTCTTCTCTCACCTCCAGGAGTAAATCCATGTCTCCTTCGCAAATTTTTTTTTTAATTTTTCTGGGTGGAATTAGAGGATTTTGCACATTTTTAATGACTGGGTTTCTAGGAACAAAGTACTAATACCTTTGCAGCCTAAATAAAATGAATGGTACTGCAAAGAATCGCATGCAATTTGAATAGGAATGCGGTGCAATTTCTGTCCAAATCGCATGCAGTGCGAATTGCATGCAGTGACTTCCGTGTGAAGTCACTATGACAAGCCTGGGTTCACACAGGAGCAGTGTGGGAAACCACATGTGATTCAGACAGGAACTGCACCGTATTGCAATTCAAATCGGATGCGATTTTTTGCAGAGCCTATTCATTTTGTATAGGCTCAAATCGCACTGAAAAGGTTTCAGATATCGGAGCATTTGCACGAGTACGAGTTCTTGTGCAAATGCTTAGTAACGGCACCAGTGCAACCCTAGTACAAGCTCCACAACATTTCAGAACTCTTGGGGTAATTATCTGGTGGAACTTCCTTTGGCAGCAATGACTTCACAAAGGAGCTTTCGGTAGCTCTGGATCCAGCACAATGTTCAGGAGGAATTATTGACCATTCCTCTTTACAAAACATCTTCAGCTCAGACATTTGTAGGATGTCTGGTGTGAATGGTTTTCCGGAGGTCCTTCCACAGCATCTCTATGGGGTTAGGGTCTGAGCTCAGACTGGGCCACTCCAAAAGGTGAATTTTCTTTTTCTAAAGCCAGTCTGTGGTGGATTTACTTGGAATCCGTAGGGTCATTGTTGTGCTGCTGCATCTCCCAGCTTCTACTAAGCTTCAGCTGACAGAGAGCTGGAGGATATTTTGGTAAACTTGGGAATTTATTTTCCCCTCGATGATGTCAAGTGGCCCAGGCCCCAAGGTAGTGAAGCAAGCCCAAATCATGATGTTCCCTCCACCATACTTCACAGTTGGGATGATGTTTTGATGTTTGTAAGCTGTGCCCTCTTTGCGCCATTCTGTATTTGTGGCGGTTTGGTGCCCCTCTTGTCCTCTGGTGATGCCCCCTCTGGGCTGAAGCTTGCAGATTTCATAATAAAAAGTGCTTCAGGTGCCTCCTCCTTGCTGAGCATAACAATGAAAGGGACCTTATCCCATCCCCCTATTTCCTTTGTGAAATGAACATGCTGGAGAGCGATCAACTTAAAAAAATGCTGCCCTTAGTGTGCACAGAATGCAATATGAAATGGGTTGTTCGGGGTTTAGAATGTTTTACATAAATATTGGCTGTTTTAGGCTTACTTCAGATTTAAAGACATTAAGTAACGGCGATCAGATCTGCAAATTCAGCTCGTTGGTCCTCGTCAGACATTTATTGCTCACTAATGTATGTTTGTAGAATATGCAGCTGAAGCATTTGCAGATCCATAACAAATCAAAGCTTTAAGCACTACAGGAATATTCCAACAGATTTCTGCTGATTTCCCCAAAGGAGGACCAGGAAGGGGTACGAGGGCTGGAGAACACGGGGGGTCTTCTGAGATAAAGCCCCCGACTCAAAGAGGGACTGTGTGCTCTTCAACTACTGTCAGTCATCATGGGATCATGTGACCAATATATGTGAGAGTCATTGGGACAAAAATGTATAACTTGCTGCTACTAGAGATTCTGAAAAGAATCTTCAATCTTGTAGACCAACTTTTGGATAAAGATACATCCATAGTATCCATAGTATTCCTGGTATTCCTGGTATTCCTAGTATCCATAGTATCCTTAGTATTCCTAGTATCCATAGTATCCTTAGTATTCCTAGTATCCATAGTATCCTTAGTATTCCTAGTATCAATAGTATTCCTGGTATTCCTGGTATTCCTAGTATCCATAGTATCCTTAGTATTCCTAGTATCCATAGTATCCTTAGTATTCCTAGTATCAATAGTATTCCTGGTATTCCTGGTATTCCTAGTATCCACAGTATCCTTGGCATTCCTAGTATCCACAGTATCCTTGGCATTCCTAGTATCCACAGTATCCTTGGCATTCCTAGTATCCACAGTATCCAAAGTATTCATAGTAATAATAATATCTATAGTATTCATAGTATCCAAAGTATTCATAGTAATAATAGTATCCATAGTATACATGGTATAGGTACAGGTATAACTATAGGTATAGGTCATGTATAGGTACAAGTATAGGTGAAGGTTTAAGTATAAGTATAGGTATAGGTACTGTTGTTGGAAGGCAGGTACAGGTATAAGTATAGGTATAGATACTAAATAGGTATAGGTACATATAGGTATTGATACTGTATAGGTATAGGCATTGATACTGTATAGGTATATATAGGTATTGATATGGTATAGGTACATATATGTATTGATACTGTATAGGTAAATATAGGTATTGATACGTTATAGGTACATATAGGTATTGACACTGTATAGGTACATATAGGTATTGATACTGTAGTGGTACATATAGGTATTGATACTGTATAGGTACATATAGGTATTGACACTGTATAGGTACATATAGGTATTGATACTGTAGTGGTACATATAGGTATTGATACTGTATAGGTGCATATAGGTATTGACACTGTATAGGTACATATAGGTATTGATACGGTATAGGTACATATAGATATTGACACTGTATAGGTATAGGTACATATAGGTATTGATACTGTATAGGTACATATAGGTATTGATACGGTATAGGTACATATAGATATTGACACTGTATAGGTATAGGTACATATAGGTATTGATACTGTATAGGTACATACAGGTATTGATACTGTATAGGTACATATAGATATTGACACTGTATAGGTACATATAGGTATTGATACGGTATAGGTACATATAGATATTGATACGGTATAGGTACATATAGATATTGACACTGTATAGGTACATATAGGTATTGATAAGGTATCGATATGGTCTATGTTTCGGGGTTTTTGTTACTTTATATTCTTTTGTAGAAAACAGAAGAATTGTGATAATGTCCGGAAATGTAAATTGGAGATTTCTCAGTAATTACGTCTTCCAGACAAAGCTGAAAATAAACAGTTTAGAGTAATTTTCTTCCTTTGAGAAAGAAAAAAAAAACCCCTAAAGTGTTTGAGTGATTTTGTTCTTGTCAAAAACGAACGATTTTCTTTTCATTATTTGCGCAATTCTAATCTTCCTGATACTTTACACAAAACAAAAAGTGGATTACCTATTACAGGACGTGTGGCAGATTACAGTCTCTGTATGAAAGGCGTATTAGCCGCATATCACACAATTTATGACTTTAGCTCGCACTATACGGCGGATGGGGGAATGTGGAATTAAGACGTTCGCTCTTTTCATGGAAGTGGATTTGTCAATATGAAGTAAGAACGCATGTCGGAGAGATATGTCTCTGTTCATGTGGAATGAAATACCTGTTCATGTCTTTGTTATGGTAACCGGAATAATGTGCGGCCCACGCGGTAAAGAGCAATCCGAGCCAACGAGGTAAACCAGTCGCTGAGATGCATTGCTCTCCAGCAGAATCCGCAGCTGTGCGAAAGTCAGACAGTCCACCTTATAGTGTTACAGTTTCCTTATACACTGTGTATGGAACCTCTCGGTTATTTTACTGTATTTATTCTTCAAGAATACATTGCTGACATGTCACTATATACAGGTACAGAATTAGATATAATGTGCTAAAAAAATCCAAACAAACAAAAATACTCCAAATAAACGTCAGTATATAAAACTTTCCTTTCATATATAAATAGTGTGACAGTAAGGCCAGTCCCACCTGAATACAGTGCTTGACACATCACCACAATGTTTTATGTCACACTGTATTTGCGCAGCGGTTTTTCAAAGGCAATTTCTTTGGAAAAAATACAATAAAAAAACCCTAAAAACAAAAAAACACATAATATAAATATAACCCAATTTTTTTTGTAAAATATAAAATATCATGTTATGCCGAGTACGCCAAATATCAGTTCAGACTGGCCACCTATGTACTATTGGCGGCAAAACAAACAATAGCAAAAGCTCGGAAACAACAGTTCATTCCCTTCACAGAAGTTCACCGCTGCCTAGACTTCTTCATTAATGAGAAGCTCTCCACACAGGACATTTCTCAAACTAAGGACCCCCTGGATCCATTCCGCCCACCCTTCTATATCATGGAAAAGAAAAAAGGTAACGGCGCTCTCTGCAGGGACAACCCAACCCATACACCAGGTCCACTCACAGGCGCCGAGGCTCCATGTATCCCAACACACTCCAATGCAATAATAGTAAGAAGAGCCGGCAAGACTGTAATCCTTTAAGTGTCATTTATTGGTACATCAGAGTGACAATAAAACAATAACCCTGACGCATTTCAGCAATAGCCTTAGCCGTAGCTGACTAAAGCTGTTGACGAAACGCGTCAGTATAATTGTTTTATTGTCACTCAGATGTACCAATAAATGACACTTCAAGGATTACAGTCTTGCCGGCTCTTCTTACTATCGTCACCCTTCTATATCAACAGCCAGCTACACATTGCTATGAGCACCGAGACCCCGGGGGGTTCCGGTTTGGCCAGTCTAGATGTCCTAATCCACTTCTCTTTTTTCCTTCCCCTGTCCTCTTTTCTTCTCTTACTTCCCTAGGCCAGGAGTCTTTGGCCCTCCAGTAGTTCAGGAACTACAATTCCCATCATGCCCAGTCATGTCTGTGAATGTCAGAGGTTTACAATGCCTCATGGGACGTGTAGTTCCGCTAAAGCTGGAGGGCCGTAGTTTGAAGGCCCCTGCCCTAGGGCTCTCCTGTACGGAGGACTTTCTTCTTCCTTGTTTGTTTTTGTATAGTGAATATTATACACTGACATCTCCTCCACCAGCGCTTGTTTCCCTGGTATAAGTCATACTTCATATTCCCACCGCACACGTTCCTTTTATAAGTCATACCTCATATTCCCACCGCACACGTTCCTTTTATAAGTCATACCTCATATTCCCACCGCACACGTTCCTTTTATAAGTCATACTTCATATTCCCACCACACACGTTACTTTTATAAGTCATACGCTATATTCCCACCGCACACGTTCCTTTTATAAGTCGTACATCATATTCCCATCGCACACGTTCCTTTTATAAGTCATACCTCATATTCCCACCGCACACGTTCCTTTTATAAGTCATACTTCATATCCCCACCGCACACGTTCCTTTTATAAGTCATACCTCATATTCCAACCGCACACGTTCCTTTTATAAGTCATACCTCATATTCCCACCGCACACGTTCCTTTTATAAGTCATACTTCATATCCCCACCGCACACGTTCCTTTTATAAGTCATACCTCATATTCCCACCGCACACGTTCCTTTTATAAGTCGTACATCATATTCCCACCGCACACGTTCCTTTTATAAGTCATACCTCATATTCCCACCGCACACGTTCCTTTTATAAGTCATACTTCATATCCCCACCGCACACGTTCCTTTTATAAGTCATACCTCATATTCCCACCGCACACGTTCCTTTTATAAGTCGTACATCATATTCCCACCGCACACGTTCCTTTTATAAGTCATACTTCATATCCCCACCGCACACGTTCCTTTTATAAGTCATACCTCATATTCCCACCGCACACGTTCCTTTTATAAGTCATACCTCATATTCCCACCGCACACGTTCCTTTTATAAGTCGTACATCATATTCCCACCGCACACGTTCCTTTTATAAGTCATACTGCATATCCCCACCGCACACGTTCCTTTTATAAGTCATACTTCATATCCCCACTGCACACGCTCCTGGTATGAGCTCTCAAGGTTTGGGTGCTGCAGCAACAACCAGCTGGATACAGGTTCAAGTCACAACGTAGATATTTGCCAGCACACCAAGGATCGGCACAAAGTGGTGTCTAAACGGGTAGCTTATTGCAGGATCACAACACAAGAAAGATTCAATGTTACAGAGTCATGCAGGACCCCTTCGTCAAGCATGTGAACAAAGGGGTGCCTGACGAAGGGGTCCTGCGTGACTCCGAAACCTTGCACCTTTCTTGTGCTGTGATCCTGCAATAAACTACCCGTTTGGACGCCACTTTTGTGCCGATCCTTGGTGTGCTGGCAAATATCTACGTTGTTTCCCTGCTATAGGCTCGTGGATTTCCTCTCTTGCTACCTACAATGTTTCTCTGTTGCAATATATGATGATTGTACTTTTCCACTTAATGTTCTGTCATTTTCTGCGACTTCTCTATTTGATGTGCGGCTCGCAGGTCATCGACCTCGTGCTTCTATCTGCGTACCTGACAGCGCTCACAAGCTGCGTCCTTTAAAACATTTCCATAAAAATTTATAGAATGTGAAAACTGCTCATTGCCATAAAAGAAAATATGAAACAAAATATCTCCGGAAGAAAATCAACATATAATGCAGAATTAGGATATACGGGAACTGGAGAGAAAGAAATAAAGCTTGGGATCTGGTGGTGTTTAAGCTGCCAACATCCTAAATATACATGAAAGTACACAACACATGCAAGATAGAGGCGCCCCTTGGACTTTATAGGCAGAAAAAGTCATAGAGGTAGTAGTTATAATAAAAGGCAATATAATGGCACTTTTATTATATACAAAGCATAAAAAAATATAAACATGGCCTATTAGGTGAGGTAATATAAAACACACAGTACATATATGGGGAAATAATGGTACATCAAACATTATGTCAAACCCAACAGAAAGCGAGTATTCCCTGGGCTGCCAGAGATGAGCTGCGCTCAGTCAGTACGGGTTTCTTGCACATAGCCCAACATGTTTCGGAATCCTTCATCAGGGGGATTTATATTTGGGTGACTTTAATTCTCTTTCTGAAATGTAAACATAATCACATAATAATCCCATTATAACACACAATGCGAATAAAACAGATAATGCTGAAGTATAGATTTGTAATGTATTCATAGCCATTTGGATACTCACTTGATGAACCCCAATAGTAACAAAAGAAAACCGGGGAAAATAAAATCAATGGGAGATTCCACAGAGCAGCAGGTGGATGGGTGTGTATTCCTGGATGAGCAAGATGAAAATGAGCGAACACCCCGCCCTCCCCCGAACCATATCAGGCCACATGTCCTCAATACGGGGGTGGTGCTTGCCAGTCTGTGATGTCATAAGGGGACGGTGCCACCAGGCAGCTCCGTTCCTTACCTATGTAAGACCTGTCAGATGGCGGAGCAGGCAGTCGGCGGGTAAAGGGGGCTGCCAGATTCCGATAAACCCCCACCCGCAGACCCCCACAACCACAGCCCAGGGTTGTGTGGAAGAGGCCCTTATCCCCATCAACAAAGCACCCCCCTCTATGTTGAGGGCATGTGGCCAGGTATGGTTCAGGGGGGGGGGGGGGGCACTTGTTCGCCTCTCCCCTTTCCGGCCCGCCAGGTGCATTGCTCGGATAAGGGTCTAGTATTGAGTTTAGAGGGCCACACACCATTTAAGAAAAAATACTTCTATTGCTGGCAATTTCTGCCATTTTTTTGTTCATTCAGCTGTCTATGGGAGAAGCCCGCTGACAGCTGATGACTCCGTTGTTAAGGACGCAGCGGCCGGCTTCCTGGCATGCACCTTAACAACCCTTTTCACTGTGCGCTTGAATATCCTGCTGAGTGCATTGAAAATTCAGGCCGAACAGGCGATGTATGGGCTGAACTAATGCTCGGCTCGAACCGCTCACCCATCCCTACTCCGGATCCTAATTCGGGAATACTAAAACCCAGGGAAAGCTGTAAGAACAATTTTCTCAACTCAAAACTGATATTCTGGGTTCCATGTTAATACATTCTAATGGCCAGAATAAATGAACATTGTGGTCAATAGAATGCATACATGTCAGATATGGGAACATGCATGAATGCAAAAACACGGCTTTTTACTGTATTTTTCTGCTGTGAAACTGTAGGAGACAGTGGCGGTCCGTCCATACAGGGCGCAGGGGCGCCGCCCCCCTAATCCATGCACCCAGACCCCAATTTACATGAAGGGCGCCGGACGCATGGATTCCAATTTTTTTTTTTTAGAAGCACATAATTAGAGCCTGAGGGTCTAATTGGCCTCAAAAAAAGATGGGCTTGGGGCGCAGAGCATTACACCCCAAGCCCACCTAGTTGTGTGACATTAGCAAATTAATATTCTCTATTGTCTTCCTGATTCTCCTCCCAGCCATGCAGGAAGCGGGTCCTGAGACCCAATTGGCTGAGAGGAGAAGCAATCGTATTGGCCGCCGAGCAGGAGACGCAGGGTGAAGCCACCAAGCAGGAAGCGCTGCCCGCGACCTAGATGGGGTAAGTTTGGGGCTGGTGGGCTGGTGATCGAGCGACCCGGGGGGGTCCAACTGACCGACCTCCGGGTGGGAAGGGGGTGGCGTGTGGTTTGTTTGCCGCCCCTCCCCCAAGAATGGAGCACTGTTAGGAGGAAAGGCATGATGAGGAATCCAGTGTGCCTGTTATAGTTCAGCTCTCAGCTAGTTCTGTGATAAATCTCAGCAGCAGAGAGTTCTATGAAGGTGAGATGAAGGGAATACATTGTGACAATTATTCTGGGAGATAATAATATTCCGGGGAACGTTGTGATCTTTTCATGTACAACACGGGAGGGAAGTGATCTGTTCCAATGACTGGATGTCTAGCATTTTCCTCCTCTGGACCGGAGCGGAAGGTACGATTGCGATGTGTCGCTCTGACCGCGGTGCCTCGCAGGCAGGCTATGCTAATTCTGGGTAATTATTAAAACATTAAACAGAAGGAAAAATGGGATTTTCTTAAGTGTGATAATTAAATGAAGATCAGCTGTCTGGCGGGGCAGCTGCTGCTGCGCTTGTAAACAGGAGTCATTAATTTCATATTTTCAAGGGCAATCGAAGACGATCGCGTTTATTACGAGGAGCTTCAAAGTGGGGATCGCTGTGAGATTTCAATGTGTGCTCATTATATACAAGATAAAAATGAAAGGCGATCGTTCCAGCTAATAACACTTTAGATTCCCAGATGATAAAAGTCAGGGCTGCTGATAAGGCAATACAACCAGCCCTCCTGTACTGGGCCTGAGCCCCATCAGTTCAAAAGGGGGGCCCAGGCACCATCAGTTCAAAAGGGGGGCCCAGGCACCATCAGTTCAAAAGGGGGGCCTGAGCACCTGCTGAACAAGAGGGCCGGCTGTCCTGTCTTATTGCAGACACTGATCCTCTACTGCCTCCCCATGCAGCATTGACAGCTTCTCCTCCTCTTTCTCCCTCCAGCTGTACTGCAGGGAGATCCTAGCACATGCGCCCCTTCCATCTGCTGTCCGGCCCCCCTGTGTCCCCTTCCCCCCCCTGCAGTGCTTCTGGCTTCCCTCCTCTCCCGCAGACAGCTGCTGCGTGCACACAGGGCATGTTTCAGGATAGAGAGCTGGGGAAGGGGCCGGTAAATATGTAATTTAATGGTCCTTTCCTTTTCTGAATGAACACAGTGAGCGATTGGTACCAAATGCTCCTGTACCCATTCATCGATGAAGCATAGCAAGCTGTGTTTACTACGCTTTAGTGTTTGAATGAGCAGGAAGCTTTAGAGCATATCCTATTTATTCATCTGTGCAGCTGAAGCTACAGAGAGAAGGATTGGCTGATTATGGCTGGGGGGGCCCTGTCAGGTAGGCTGCATGGGGCCCCGTGATTTCTAACTGCAGCCCTGAAGAAAGCAGGCCGAGACGAGGCGCGGTGACTGCGTTTTCCCAACGCTCCATAACGAATACCTGTGATGGATCAGGTAAAATGCCCATTTTCTATGCATCTTTTTATACTATAAAGTCTATCATTTTTCCTGTATATAAATTGCTTTTATATTCCTGCTCAAAATGGCTGCTAGTAGCACCCCCTCCCATCGTGTCAAAGGAATGTGAAACTAAGGTGGCGCCTCCACCCAGGAATACGCCCAACTTGGTGATGCCCAGATCCTGGAGGAAGTTCACCTTACATGGACACAATCAGAAGCTACTAATACCTAGATAACATTGTGCAAATGATACATATGCTCACCGTCTTAGTAGCTTACCTATAAAACCCCCATGTATCCGGAACCAATAAAGAGAGTATCATCAATCTGAACACAGTTTCAGTGTGATCTTTTCTCGTGCATGCACTAAGGGTTAATCAGGACCAGGGGCAGATACCCATCAGACGGTTGGTCTGTTCCAAAACAGCTGGCGCCCAACGTGGGGCTCCGGGCTGTGAGCCAACGGACAGCCAACAAAGAAGGTGCAGAGGTTGACCAGCACGGACGAGGTGGAGACTGATCACCTCCGAAGTACGGTAAGATACAATTTTTTTGATATCTTGCAGTACATTTCCTGTCTCCGACGTTGGTCTATTTCTGTGTCTTCGACAGCTGTCAGCGGTCACCAAAAGACAGGTAATATCTTGCCCGGAGCCTAGTTTTTGAACCTGTCACATAGAGTATCTGGTTATCTGCTGCCCGGTATATGTTTTTGTCAGAAGTATGTGGGATTTCTGTGAGTGAAGCTCGGCTACAGCCGAAGGAATGGAGGAGAATAATGAAAGGAAAGAGAGGCATTCTGCTGGATAACATTTTATTGAAGACTTCAGAAGCCTGGTATAATGTGGAAAAAGCCATCCACAGAAAACAATGGTTAGAACAGGAGGTGAAGCAGGGAAAACTGACATTGACAAGAATGAACCGTTATGTGTGCTATGTCACTCCACTGAGCCCCGCCTGCCATCACACGCTGCTCGTGCTTCCGCCCACAGCCCAGCACACTCCTTCCGGCGGCCATCTTAGTACACCCAGTCAAGATGCCGTTAGACTCCCTATGACCTCTTCCGGCGGCCATCTTAGTACACCCAGTAAAGATGCCGGAAGATTCCCTATGACTCCTTCTGGCTGCCATCTTGGTACACCTAGTCAGAGCACAAGAAGGCCTACAGGCCCTATAACCCCCATCTATCCAGTCATAAGGGCGGACGGTACTTACTGCATACCTCCCCTTCCTCAAACCCCCACCATGCCTGCTGTAATGGGACCCAACGCCACCACCCCAGCGGGAGGAGTACCGGTGCTCGCTGACGCAGCAGCAAGACCAGACGGGAGTATGCATTCATATCTGAACCCTCTGGCATCCCAATCAGACTCCTTTCCGCCCCTTTCCTATGAGGGGGAGTTGATTACCTGGAACAACGAACCATCGGCCCACCCAATGCCATGGGCATCAACGGTGGTTCCTAAGCCAGTAGCTGATGCACAGGTGATGTATGTCACTTTCACTCTGTTGCTGAAAGCTGGCTATATGTGTCAGTCGTTAGGGGGAGGGGTGTCGGTTTGCGCATCACGGGTAGCGTGACAGTGCAGTGATTCTGTGAAATCTGCTCCTGAGCATCTCTCTCCTCTTGTGGCACTGATTGGTATGTCACTTTCACCCTGTCCCAGGCATCCACCCTAGTAACCACCCTACCAGACCCAGAAAAACAACCCATGCCTTTCTACCGAAGGTTGGCCCAGATCCAAAAAAAAAAACCTACTCAGCAGCGTGGAGGGACATAGTTAGCTTGTGTGAGATAAAGGCAGGAGACGCTTACTGGCCAATCATAGAGAAGTGTTTCCAGGATGCAAGGATTGTCAATGACAATACCTTTACTTCAGGTGTGGAGTTCTGTGAACAGTTGCGTGAATAGACAAGGGAAAGGCTGGCCGACCAAGCCACTAGTATCCAGGATGTCATCCAAGACAAAACAGTCAGTGGAGAAGTTTTATACTCGGCTAATACAAGTTTTTTTTGAGATTTGGGATTCAACACCCATAACAAGGTACACAGCCAGATGCTGTCTTCAGCCTTCATGACAGGCCTCAAGGAGTCAGTCCGAAAAGGCCTCATCATGGCCCGGCCGGAGTATTGTGTGTTACCCCTAGACACCCTCCTCTTGGTAGCAAAGGGTTTGGAATCCTCCTCACAAGCCACCAAGAAAACCACACCACTCATGACAGGAGGGGCCAACCTGCAAGCACCAAGGCCACCACCCACTTGCTTCAACTGTGGGAAACCAGGACATTTCAAAAGAGAGTGCAGGGCGCCCAGACGTCCTAGACGGTTCCACCCACCATGGAATGCAACCCCAAGTACCCAAAGTTTATACCCCCCGGCCCAGACCGAAAACGGAGAAGGTCAATACCCCCAACAACAACAGCAGCCAAAGTACCAATGCCCCGGATCTGACCAAGGGCACCTGGACCTCCTACGCTAGGAATTGGGCAAGCCTGTGTCATCACCATTCCCTTTCATGGCAGTCTCTTCAAGGAACCCAGACACAGGTGCTGCCAGAAGCATACTCAGACCTGCCTGACCATTCCTACCTTTCCGATATTGACATATGACATATCTAACCCGTTGACCCGCCCCTACAAATTGGAAGGTACCCAGACCTTCTGGCTCAATTCGTTGTTAATCTCTTGGGAGCAGATGTACTGTCTAGACTTCAAGCTTCCATTGTCTTCTCTGAAGACAGATCTGTTACTGTTTTCACTGGGCATTAAGGACACTTCTGCACTGTGTTTCATCCGTTTGCTAATGTCCATAGAAGAATCACCTACTACTGCAATTCCAGCGGATGAGATGGACAGAATTCCAGATTGTCTATGGTCCACAGGAGCTGAGGATGTAGGACACTTAAAGGTGCCACAAGTCATGGTGCAGTTGAAACCTGCAGCTCCCTTGCCCTAGAAACCACAATACCCTCTAAAGTTAGCCCAATTTGCAGCTATTTCAAAGCATGTCAAGGCCCTCGTGTCAAATAGAGCCCTGATACCCTGTACATCTCCATGCAACACACCTCTGTTCCCTGTGAAATAGAGAACCCCTAAAAGAGAACTAGACAAGTACAGAATGGTCCAGGACCTCCGAGCAGTTAATGAAGCTACAGTTTTAGACACACCAATTGTGCCTAACCCTCACACTCTACTTGCAGGGGTGCCTCTGTCAGCGACATACTTCACAGTGGTGAACCTTGCAAATGCTTTCTTCAGTGTCCACCTTCACCCCTCCTGCTGGTACCTTTTGCATTCACCCACATAAAACAGCAACATACCTGGACAGTTATGCCACAAGGGGTGCAAAATTCCCCAAGACAGTTTGCAAAGGCCATGGCTACCATACTGGATACCTGGCAGAAAGAGCACCCAGAAGTAGTTCTCCTCCAGTATGTAGACAACCTACTACTCTGTGCAGATGATTTACCTACTGCTGAAAGTCTACTGTGCTACCTGGCACATCAAGGGTGCAAGGCCTCCAAGCCGAAACTTCAATGGTGGTTAACATCTGTCATTTTTTTCGGCCATTGCTTGTCCCATGGGACAAGACATCTCACTGAAGACAGGGTGAAAGCAATCTCTGACATCCCACTGCCACAAGGCCAGAAGCCCCCTTATGCCTTCCTTGGACTAATTTCCTACTGCAGAGCATGGATTACAGAAGCCTCCCTACTGGTGCAACCTTTGTATGATGCTCTGAAATCAGACCTGTAACGACACCCCGAGTATGAGAGGGGTTAAAGTCGTTTAGGACATTTCATACCCAAACACAAAGGCAGCTACCGAACACTTCCGTCAGCCGAACCAGGAACCCATACAAATAATTCTCCCCCCAAGTACGAGACAAGATGCTCTGTCTTGAGGTTCAAGCAGGAATCAACTCATTTATTTTCACACATGGACACAACAGATAAAATAACTCAGAGACTCTTTCCCCCACCCTTGGAAAAGAGGGCAGGTTAAACTGTCCAATGACAATAGACACACAGGTCAGGTGTGTTCAACTTTCTCATTATTACACAGTCTTATCAGCAGGGGGCTGCTGGAGGAATCCCCCCTCCCTCCATAGAGATACACATCCTGTGATCCAAGGCAGACAGACACAATAGAACATTGGAATACAGCCCCAAATGCCAAACTAGCACAGCAAATAGCACAGAACAGCATGAGACAACACACAATATACACACACAACATTGTGAAGCAGTCACTATCTATAATATGGCACATACGGGGTTCCCAGAGTTTTGTGTTTTGGGGGAACATGGCCTTGAATACAAAATAACATTACTTTCAGTGTCCCCAGGCATACAGCTCACAACGAGCATCGTTCCCCCAAATGCCAGGGCCCATAATCGGTTGGCAAGAGGCTGGCATTCAGTCCCCTCCAAAAGCCTCTGTCCCGGCTAGGTCTGTCCCAAGACCCCTTTCAGATGTCTCCTAAAGCAATATGCAACTTTGAGGCCCTCAAGCGCGCCATCTCCTCTGCCCCGGCGCTAGGGCTCCTAGACTATGAGAAAACGTTCAAGCTCATTGTATCCGAACGTCTGGGATATGCTGCAGGTGTACTCACCCAATCACACAGCAACCTCCTACACCCCATAGGATATTATTCCTGTCGGCTGGATGCCATAGCAAGAGGGGGGTCCATCGTGTCTGGGAGCTGTCTTTGGCGCACAAGCCTTGCTTGACAAAACTTCGGACTTGGTCTTTGGACACTTCCTCATTCTGCTTGCTCCCCATGACATATGCTGCCATACTCAACCAGATCCAGCTGAAACATCTGTCCACTGCCAGACACTTGAGACTCCAATGCTCCCTCCTTCTACCGGACAACATTACTCTCTAACATTGTCAAACACTGAACCCTTCCACCCTCCTACCACTTCCCGTGGGGGGAATGGAGCAGGAGCCGAGTCCTGACTTGTCACCCCATGACTGCCTCGAATTAATGCGGCTGGAGACCACACATCTCCCCACCCCAAGTGAAATACCCCTGCAGAATCCAGACCTAACAATTTTTGTTGATGGCTCCCGATTTGCTGATGAACAAGGCAAATGCCACACAGGATTTGTGGTCACCACTGAAAACACGGTTCTACAAGCTGAAGCCTTACCACCAGTGATGTCTGCACAGGAGGCAGAGCTGCAAGCACTCACTACAGCATGTAAACTGGCAGAGGGAAAAAGAGCCAACATCCTTACAGACTCAAGATATGCTTTCGGCGTTGCCCATGATTTTGGTGTAATCTGGAAGGCCAGAGGAATCCCGGACGGTTGCAGGAACACCTGTGAAACACAGCTCAGCTATCAAAGATCTGATGGACACCCTGCTTCTCCCACCCCAAGTGGCTATTCTGAAAGTAAAAGCACATGGCAAACTGAACTCGAAGGAAGCCCGAGGCAATCATCTAGCCAATTCAGCTGCCAAACAAGCAGCTAGCAGGCCACGGGAAGTGGAAAGCAGGGTGGTAGAAGAAGATCACCCTGTGCTTGCCTTACAGAGTTTATCTGAAAGAACTACAGGAAGCAGCAAGTCCGGATGAGAAGGAAAGCTGAAAGCGGAGAGGAGCAACTCTCAGAGATGGACTATTCGAGTGCAACAAGAAGCCTTGCCTACCCAGGAGTACCCAACCGTGGTGCAATGGGCACATGGAGCTGCCCACTTGTCAAAGACTCTTATGAACTCTCTTATCAACAAGTACTATTTAGCACCAGGAATTACTCCACTGACCAACAACTTCTGCAGATCATGCACTATCTGCGCCAAATGTAACCCAGAACGCACAGAAAAGTCACAGAAAAAGCACCTGGAAAAAGCCCTATACCCCTTCCAGAGGATACAAAATGATCACATCCAAATGTCAAGAAGTGGCAGATGCCAATACGCCTCCAGGACCACTGCTAAGAAACTCCTCACCAAAATAATGTTAAAAAAATGGCCCAAGAGACTGGTGTGCACTGGCTGGACAGCCTGCCCATTGCCTTATTCAGCATCAGATACACACCTAAGGGAGAACACTCCCTATTCCCTTATGAGATTTTTTTTGGTTCAGCCCCTAGACTTGGTTGTTACTTTCCACAACAGTTACAGTTGCAATCTGATGTGTTGTAATTATGTAACCGCATTATCACGAGAATTAACTCGAATACATGCCCAGGTGTTTTCTTCCATTCCAGATCCTGAATTAGATACAGGAACACACCAACTACTGCCTGGGGATTGGGTGCTGGTAAAGAGGTTTGTGAGGAAGCACTCCCTTGATCCAAGATATGATGGTCCATTCCAAGTTTTGCTGACCACAGTCAAATTGGCCGGGAAGAACACCTGAATACACGCTTCACACTGCAAGAAATCTCCAACCCCTGAGGACAAGATCCCGCCTACTTCATGATGACCTCGCTGCATATCCTTTTTCTGTTTGGTCTGGGGGGCTGGGGAGCGCAGGAGGTGGCCATCTCAAAAAATGATAACATGATTACATTTTGGTATAACTCTTCAAGCACACATGTGGCCACCTTTAACTTTTACCTTTACAAACGCATCAGCGCCTTGAGGCCATTCAGTTCGCATTTTCAGCGTTTTACAAATCATTCATTCATTCATTCATTCATTCACCTTTGATTACTGTGACATAGTACCTTGTCCGTTTGACCCACGTGTGTATATAGATGCCATAGGGGTCCCAAGGGGGGTCCCAGATGAGCTTAAAGCCCGAGACCAAGTAAAGGCAGGTTTTGAGTCTCTAATTCCCATAATCACTGTCAACAAAATGTAGACTGGATAAATTACAATCAGCAGCGCTTTGTGAATTACACTAGATATGCCCTACAGGGGATTGCTGACCAACTAGCCCCCACATCTTACATGACATTTCAGAATAGGATGGCCTTGGCAGTGGCGGAATTACCGGGGTCGCAACAGTTGCAGTTGCGACGGGGCCCGGCATCCCGCCACTGTGGGGGGGGGCCCAGCGGGGTTGCTCTTCACATGGCTCTGAGCGGAGATCGTGCGTCATGTAACAGAAGCACAGAGAGACACCAGCGGCGGCATTTATGTTCTATTTGTCGGTCCTCTCTGGAATAGATGAGAGAGGAGGACACCTAGCTGATCTCACGGCTCCCCCTTCTCCCCCCTCCCCTCTCCTCTGTGCTCCGCGGGAAATGTGAGCTCCTTAGCTTCACACTAGACTGTCCGCGGAGCACAGAGGAGAGGGGAGGGGGGAGAAGGGAGAGCCGTGAGATCAGCTGTGTGTCCTCCTCTCTCATCTGTGCCAGAGAGGACCGACAAATAGAACATTAATGCCTCCGGAGTCTCTCTGTGCTTCTGTTATATGACACACGATCTCCGCTCAGAGCCGTGCTGTCCGGCACTGATGGGATCTAATAGCATTCACTGTGATGGGCACTGATAGCATTCACTGATGGGCACTGATAGAAGGCACTGATGGGCACTGATGGGATCTAAAAGCATTCACTGTGATGGGCACTGATAGCATTCACTGATGGGCACTGATAGAAGGCACTGATGGGCACTGATGAGCACTGATAGAAGGCACTGATAGAAGGCACTGATGAGCACTGATAGAAGGCACTGATAGAAGGCACTGATGGGCACTGATGGAAGGCACTGATAGAAGGCACTGATGAGCACTAATAGAAGGCACTGATGGGCACTGATGAGCACTGATAGAAAGCACTGATGGACACTGATAGAAGGCACTGATGAGCACTGATAGAAGGCACTGATGGGCACTGATGAGCACTGATAGAAGGCACTGATGGGCACTGATAGAAAGCACTGATGGGCACTGATGAGCACTGATAGAAGGCACTGATGGGCACTGATAGAAGGCACTGATGGGCACTGATGAGCACTGATAGAAGGCACTGATGAGCACTGATAGAAGGCACTGACTGATGAGCACTAATAGAAGGCACTGATGGAAGGTACTGATGAGCACTGATAGAAGGCATTGATGGGCACTGATAGAAGGCACTGAGGAGCACTGATAGAAGGCACTGATGAGCACTGATGGAAGGGATAGAAGGCACTGATGAGCACTGATAGAAGGTACTGATGAGCACTGATAGAAGGCACTGATGGGCACTGATGAGCACTGATAGAAGGCACTGATGAGCACTGATAGACGGCACTGATGAGCACTGATAGAAGGCACTGATGGGCACTGATGAGCACTGATAGAAGGCACTAATGAGCACTGATAGAAGGCACTGATGAGCACTGATAGAAGGCACTGATAGAAGGCACTGATGAGCACTGATAGACGGCACTGATGAGCACTGATAGAAGGCACTGATGGGCACTGATGAGCACTGATAGAAGGCACTGATAGAAGGCACTGATGAGCACTGATAGACGGCACTGATGGGCACTGATAGAAGGCACTGATGGGTACTGATGAGCACTGATAGAAGGCACTGATGGGCCCTGATAGAAGACACTGATGAGCACTGATAGAAGGCACTGATGAGCACTGAGAGAAGGCACTGATGGGCACTGATGAGCACTGATAGAAGGCACTGATGGGCACTGATGAGCACTGATAGAAAGCACTGATGGGCACTGATAAAAGGCACTGATGAGCACTGATAGAAGGCACTGATGAGCACTGATAAAAGGCACTGATGGGCACTGATAGAAGGCACTGATAGAAGGCACTGATGGGCACTGATGAGCACTGATAGAAGGCACTGATAAGCACTGATAGAAGGCACTGATGAGCACTGATAGAAGGCACTGATGGGCACTGATAGGCAGCACTGATGGGCACTGATAGATGGCACTGATTATCAGTGTAAACAATTTACTGACATTCTTGACAGTTAACGGTAGTCCTTTCCTCACACAGACACAGCGTGTGAGGAAAGGGCTGTGGATTACCGGCAAGTCTGTTTACATGTGATCAGCTGATCACATGGTAAAGGGCCAATGTGATTGTGCTGGATGCACGTCCCAGGGGTCATGCAGGAAGCACGGTTTTGGGAGGATGTCCATGGAGACCCTCCCAAAATTGGAAGCCTGGGGCTCGGATGGAAGGGAGGCCCATCATGGTTTCTTGCACCGGGGCCCTGAAGGTTCTACTTACGCCTCTGGGCCTTGGACATGGTTTTAGCGGAGAAGGGGGGTGTTTGTAAAATGATAGAAGGCACAGGGACATGCTGTACATATATCTCTGACAACATCGGTCCTAATGGTAAGGTCAACCTGGCCATCAAAAAGTTGGAAAGCCTATAAGTAGAGCTGAAGAAGAATTCAGGTATCTCAGACCCATGGGACCAATATTTTAGCTGGATGAGCGGGTGGAAAAATATTTTAGTCCAAATAAGTATAGCTGTTTTCATTATTTTGAACATCCTGGCTCTGATGTTTTTTTGTATATTACCTTGTCTGACGAAGTTAGTGGAAAAAACTGTGGAAAATAGCACCCCAACCTTCCTAAATCAAGAAGAAGGAGATTTTTATGAGGCAGATGAGAAACCTTACACTCCATTGCAGTCCCTCCCTGTGAATCACAATGCCATTAGGGACAGCATCTGACTTCCTTATGTGCAAAGTTTGTGGCAAGGGGGGCGTGGCCAGGCAGCGCATGTAGCAGGACGCACTTCTCCTCAGCTCCGCCGAAAATCCTGTTACTAATCCTGTGGATTGCCCATCCAACCCGCAGATATCCCCGATCGGAACCGCACACTATTTGTTGCCTTAGCCGGTCCATCTCACAGCTCGATCTGCGGCAGAATAACATGCCAAAACGGGGGAAGGATGGTGGCGGCCCGCCCGCGGCTCAGGCCCAAGATGGCGCTTTGCCACAGAGATCGCAGAAGGAGAAATATAAGGAGGCTGCCCAGAGACTCCTATTTGGTAATAAAACCTCCAAGGAACTACCCTCACCCACATCTGACCTTAGTGAAGAGGAAGGAGGCCAGCTGGAGATGGATAACACTATTCCACTGGAGGATGGCACTGGATCTCCTGCTGACTGGGCCGCAGTAAGTACAGCTTCACACTCATATCAGGACACTCAGACACCAACCATGCCTCTGGATAATGCTGAACCCACACTCAGAGACATACTCTCAGCAGTGACTATATGTAACAGATCCATCTCAACTCTGACAGATGAAGTTAAAGGCGTTAAAGCTGAGATATCCTTTGTGAGACAGGACATGCAAAAGCTAAGAGAGCGCACAGCTGCAATAGAGAGTAGGGTCAGTGTGATTGAAGATGATTTAGTACCCATGCAGAGAGACTTAAAGTATAACTGTCATCTCACAGACCAGCATGCAGCTCGCTTGGATGATTTAGAAAATCGCATGCGTCGCAACAATGTCCGCGCCGTGGGATTCCTGGAAAGGATAGAGGGTAAAGATCCGGTCACCTTCATTGAACAATGGCTTCTCACTACATTTGGAAAATAAGCTTTCTCTCCGCTATTTGCGGTTGAAAGAGCGCATAGAGTGCCATCCCGCCCACTACCCCCTGGTAACCACCCTCGCGCTTTTCTGTTTAAGCTCCTCAATTACAAAGATAGAGATGCCATTCTTACCAAAGCCAGAACCATGGGAGGTAATCTAGCTGTTGACAACTCCAAGATATCCCTGTTCCCAGATTTCTCGGCTGAACTCCAGAAGCAGCGAGCAAAGTTCATGGATGTCAAGCGAAGATTAAGAGACCTTAACTTGCCATATGCGATGCTGTATCCTGCCCGCCTCCATGGGGTCGCACTCGGGGAAACTCGTTTTCTTGATCGCCCGGACATGGCGGCTCAATGGCTAGATCGAGAAGACAGAGCCCTTAAAGCTGCCAGACCACAAAGAGATGTTCCTGCTTAAGTGCCGAGTCTTATATTTGCAACAGCCCGACAAGGCCCGGCTTCTTCTTCTGGGGTGGATGCCTGGGCCGTGAGTGGGCCTTAAGATCTGAGTTTGCTGATTGATGTGGACAGTTCCTGCATTCACATCCGATGCTCAGGCGGACGAGGAGTACTGTTTGTTTGTTTTCAACCCCCTTTTTTTTCCCTTTTTGATTGCAATCAAGGAAGAACTATGTGCCTGCCATAGTTGTAAAACCCCTGCAAGAACTAACCTGTTGGTTAGCTGGGAATTTTCAAGGCTTTTACCCCCCCCCCCCCCCACACCTGTTGTGTGGGAAACGTTAATACTGCAGCCGCTGCGGTTGCGTGAACTGCTGACCCTTAGAGTTATGCCATACAGAGCAATATATATTAAGACAAAAATTTACTGCCCTCTGTGCTTATACGCCAACCTGCTAGAGTATTTTCCTCTGCTTTGTAATCTGATTCCATGTCTACAGGTACCTAAATATTTCCAGAAAGGAGAAATTAAGTATAATATAAGGTTTTTTTTTTCCAGGTATCATGCTGATATGCAACTTGGGAAACCTAATGGTTGATATGCTAGCCTGGCCAATGTTTCTAAAACAAGATGGGGATGGCTAAATTGACCATTGTGACTTGGAATGTCAGAGGACTGGGTAGTCCAGTGAAACGGATGGCGGTCCTTAGGCATATCAAGTCGCTGAATGCGGGTGTGGTCTGCCTACAACAGACCCATTTCTCTGCAGATCCTGCTCCCAGTTTTAGCCCACGATTGTATATGAATCAGTTTCATGCAACCTACTCCACCTATTCTAGGGGAGCAAGTATACTGATCAGGAAGGATGTTCAATTTAATTGTATCAGAAAACGCATAGACCCGGCTGGCAGATATGTATTTCTTTTATGCACAATCTTTGGCCTAAGATGTATTCTAGCTAGCATCTACATTCCCCCACCGTATAACTCAGAGATTTTCAGGCACCTGGCAAGTTTCATGGCCCAATACCCAGAGGTACCCTTACTGGCAATGGGAGACTATAATAACTTTCTAAACTCCCTCAAGGATAAATTACCTGTACCCGTTGCTAGTGCATGTCAGGTAAAGGGTAATACCCCCTTCGCTAAAATGCTTGGAGAAATGGGACTGATAGATGTGTGGAGGTGTAAGCATCCTGATGACAAAAAATACTCCTGTTATTCAGCCTCATATGATGGATTATCTAGAATAGATTTGGGCCTGGGGAATGACAAGATGCTGCATCTAATATTGGAATCAGGATATGCAGATAGGCATGTATCTGACCATTCTGCCTTCTGGGTGACCATTTCATTACCAAATAGGATCAGATGCCCAATATGGAAGCTTAATCCCTTCTGGCTTTCGCTGTTCACTGAACCAGACCCCATACGAAGCGCGCTTAAGCTGTTTTTGCAAGACAATATTGGTACTGCTAAATTAGGGGTGGTTTGGGATGCAGCGAAGGCCTTTTTGAGAGGACAGCTTATCAAAACAATATCACAGATTAAAACTGACACTAAGGCCTGGGAATTATTGGTACGGAATATGGTCACTGAGACTGAGAACACTTATACTAGTAACCCCACAGAAGATACTAAGAGAGCATGGTTAAGCGCGCAGACAATGTCTGGGCAGCTAGCATTGCAGCTGGCGGAGAACAAACGTTTTTTCCTGCAACAATCACATTTTGAGGAGGGGGAGACAACTGGTTATATGCTTGCAGTAATGGCAAGGTCTCAGCAATCATCCTCTCTCATCCCCGCCATCTGCGATGAACAGGGAACTTTGAAATGCTCTACTCCTGATATCCTAAAAGTTTTTGGCGATTTCTATGCTGATCTTTATACTTCCAAAGTTACACCCACTGACAGTGCAATAGAAGATTTCTTAGGAAGCTGTGACCTCCCCAGTCTGCCAATAGAAGATAGGACCATGCTTAATGCCCCTTTAACAGCAGAGGAACTAGACATCGCCTTGTCCCAAACTAAAAATAACAAATCACCAGGTATAGATGGTCTCCCGTCAGAGATATACAAACGGTACGCTGACTCCATGCTTCCCACACTACTGAAAGTTTACAATGAGGCACTAGAAGAGGGCTCCTTGCCAAACTCGATGAATGAGGCAATCATTGTTGTCATATTAAAACCGGGTAAAGATGCAAACTCTCCTGGCTCTTATAGACCCATTTCACTGCTCACATCTGACATCAAGCTGCTGGCTCGGGTGCTAGCAAACAGATTAGCCAAAGTAATTCATAAAATAGTTCATAGAGACCAATCCGGGTTCATTCCCACGAGATCCACGGCCCAAAATATAAGACGATTATTCCTGAACCTACAACTCCCAGTGGACAATACAGGCAACAGAGCAATTTTTTCACTAGACGCAGCTAAGGCCTTCGACAGTGTCGAATGGCCTTATCTGTGGAAGACGTTAAAGAACATGGGACTAGGGGACACTTTTATTCGCTGGATACAGCTTCTGTATGCCGCACCCACTGCCAGGATACGGATTAATAGGGGGCTTTCGGAAACCTTTTCCATTATTTAGGGGCACCAGACAGGGGTGCCCACTGTCACCCATGCTGTTTGCCTTGGCCCTGGAACCCTTAGGGGCAAAAATTAGAGGGGACTCAAGAATAGCAGGTTTCCAAAGAGGTATGGATAAGGATGTAGTGTCCATGTATGCAGATGATACCTTGCTGTATTTAGGGGACACAAAAGATACATTACAAACAGTCATGTCCCTCATTAAGGATTTTGGAGAATTATCGGGCTTTTCCATCAATTGGGATAAGTCGGTGTTGATGCCGCTTGACCCCCTGAATACTCCACTGCCCTTAGGTGCAGAGATGGTACAACAGGTAAGCTCGTTTCGCTACCTGGGGATTCAGGTGACTTAGAATCCGGCCACCTATATTGATCAGAATCTAATACCTTTGTTAACTAAATTCCGAGAAAAGTGCAGGGCTTGGTGTAAACTGCCCCTGTCTGTAGTTGGTAGAATTAACCTTATTAAAATGGTTTGGGCACCAAAACTGTTATATATTTTTAATAACTCCCCGGTATGGATACCTAAAAGATGGTTTGATAGGATAGAGACCCAATTTAGAGAGTTTATTTGGAGGAAAAAAATAGCAAGGATAAAATTATCGACATTACAATACGGCAAGTAGGAGGGGGGACTAGCAGTCCCTCATCCCAGAATGTACTATTTAACATCCCAATTACAACAGCTAGGAGGATGGGGCTTGCTAGATCCAAAAGACTCGTAGGCTTATAACATTAGATGAAAATAATTGTTCAGCATTGGCAAATTTGGAGGCGGGCTTCCTACACTTAGACCTGGAAGCTCCTATGATTAAATTGTTGATTTTGCTCTGGTCCTTTGTCAAGAAATTGCTAGGCATTACAGGTTTTTTTGTCCTGCACGCCTCTTTGGCGAAACAGACAACTCAAAGAAATACAAAAATTAAAAGGCTTTAAGAGCTGGGATGACGCAGGCATCAAATATATCTCACAACTATACCAAGATAACACCCTCAAATCATTTCAGCAGATTCAAACAGAGTTTGAGATCCCGCATAATAATTTCTATAAGTATCTCCAACTGCGTCATGCCTTGCAAACCTAGAATAGAACTGTCAGGATTCAACAAACAGAACACCCGATTATTCAAGATGTTTTTATGGATGAAGTTAAAAAGGGTATGATATCTAGATGTTATAACACTCTCCTTGCACGAATACAAGACCCCTCTAGACTACCATGTAAACAGCGTTGGGAGGAAGATATAGGAGTGATGGATGGAGACAGTTGGGATATATGCCTTGTGAATGCCCCCCTGGTATCAATATCTGCGTCCCAGAAACTCTCACACCTCTATTTACTACATAGGGCATACAGAACCCCCGTTCAACTTTATAAATGGGGAATTAGAGATTCACCCCTGTGCCCAAAATGTGAACGCGACCATGGGGACTTGCTCCATATGGTCTGGAAATGTCCCAAACTGTTTAGATATCGGAAGGAAGTACTGGATACGATCTCGGAAGTATATATGATACCTCTTGAGAGGACCCCAATGGTCTGTTTACTGGGGGGGGAATAGATGATGAGTTAACACCCCCACCCACTCGCATAGCGCTTATTCGACTATTATACATGGCAAGGAAACGAATTGCTCAGTGGTGGATTACTCCGCGAGTTCCCACCAGGAGGCAATGGATAGACAGTGTTAACAGGCTTCTAATAAGAGAAAAGATTGCCTACCAACATAGGAAGGTCCCACAAAAGTTTCTTTCAATATGGCAGGCGTGGTTAGACGTTCCTGGTTTGGCCCCACACCAATTAATTAAAGACAGATTACTCTTGGGTTGATGTAGACCTGACTATCGTATGGAAATTGAGCACATGCAAAGGAGAGGGATATGCAAGACGATACATTCCCTGTGGGGTATAAGGCAGAGTATGTTATATTGTAATGTATGGCATGGTTTTGTTTTGTTTGCTTCTGTTTTTCTCTTCTTCTTTTCTTTTTTCTTTTTTTCTTTCTCTTCCATTTTTTTTTTCTCCTCTACTAGTGAATATTAGACTGAGTTAAATATAAGGAACCTAAACAGGGTTGATAGAGTCATAATGTAGTGGAGTTGATCCCACTGATTTTGTCAGACGATCGTTATGTTTTCTCTTTTTATAGCTTAAGGCTATTGTAGATCACTGGAGTTCTCACTATATAACGGTAACATTATTGTAGTTGGAACTTGATTATATTGCACTTCATCTAGATACATACTCTTTGCGAGTTATATTACACACTGGGTCTATTGTTAAAAGTTAACAGTATACTAGTTTATACTCCTGATATAATGTACATAGAACCGCCTTATAGTAACCTTGGGTAGCTGATAACTGTATCCATAAAGTGATGTGGGAGAACTCTGAGATGTGTATACTTTGTATATTTTAACCTGTATATTATATATTTTTGTTTCTTATGCAAAATAAAAACCTTTCTGATTAAAAAAAAAAAGTTTGTGGCAAGGGGGGTGATGGAAAAGCCATCACCCGTCTAACGTACAGCACAAAAGAGTTCCAAGGCACATATGGACAGATGAGCTAGGAGGGTTAGGTACAGTTGAAAATAGTCATTTTAAGGGGGGACTGTGATGGATCAGGTAAAATGCCCATTTTCTATGCATCTTTTTTATACTATAAAGTATATATTTTTTCCTGTATATAAACTGCTTTTATATTCCTGCTCAAAATGGCTGCTAGTAGCACCCCCTCCCATTGTGTCAAAGGAATGTGAAATTGAGATGGCGCCTCCACCCAGGAATACGCCCGACTTGGCCGACTTGGTGACGCCCAGATCCTGGAGGTAGTTGACCTAATACCTAGATAACATTGTGCTAATGATACATATGCTCACCACCTTAGTAGCTTACCTATAAAACCCCCATGTATCTGGAACCAATAAAGAGAGTATCATCAATCTGAGCACAGTTTCAGTGTGATCTTTTCTTGTGCATGCACTAAGGGTTAATCAGGACCAGGGGCAGATACCCATCATACGATTGGTCTTTTCCAAAACATACTGTGATTACGGACAATGGCGCAGTACGGGTACCGGCAGGATAATTGACATGCCAAAATGACACATTGGGGTTGACTTACTTTATGGTAGAGAGAGTGCGAAATGTGGTGCAGCTGTCATGAAGATCCTGCCAGTAACCAGCGATTCAGGCGCACGGGAACACGGCCACGGGTTCCACTGCGCATGCGTGCGCGTTCAGGGGTGCGGTCACGCACGGGCATGCGCGCGCGCACCCCCGCTGGTGTCAGGCGGGCTATTTAAACCGGTCTGTCACACTTCTTCCCCGCTGTCTGCTCTACAGCGTTCTGTGTGAGTTACCTGATCTGATCTGTGTATCCTGTTATCTGACCCGGCTTCCTGTTTGACCATCCTGCTATCCGCCTGCACCAGACCCTCTTGGCTTGCCTGACCATCCCTCTGCATTACCCCTGGTACCTCTGCTGTCCGACCAATACCGACCACCGGCTTGTTGACCCTCCGCTGTGTATACCGGCTTCCAGTCTGCTATTACCTGCTGTTGTTCCTGGTTCCAGTCCAGCGTTCCAGGCTATTACCTGCTGTTGTTCCTGGCTCCAGTCCAGCGTTCCAGGCTATTACCTACTGCTTGTTCCTGGTTCCAGTCCAGCGTTCCAGCCTGCTACCTACTGCTTGTTCCTGGTTCCAGTCCAGCGTTCCAGTCTGCTACCTACTGCTTGTTCCTGGTTCCAGTCCAGCGTTCCAGTCTGTTACCTTCTGCTTGTTCCTGGTTCCAGTCCAGTGTTCCAGGCTATTACCTGCTGTTGTTCCTGGTTCCAGCCCAGCATTCCAGGCTCCTACCTGCTGTTGTTCCTGGTTCCAGTCCAGTGCTCCACTATCCGGCTTGCTTACCTGTTGGGTTCCTGGTCCTATCTGCCTTCCAGTCTCTGTCTTCAGTCTTCTCTTCAGGTTCCTGATTCCAGAGGGTGCCACCACTACTGAACTTCCAGCACTGTTGATCCTGCCAGGCACCCATACCACTCTTCACTCCTGGCCCTCTGTTTCCATTCCAGGGGAACGGGAGTGGGAGCTGTAAGGGAGGTCTTTCCCTGCACTTCAGGCTCACAACCTACCAGGTACGTGACAGCAGCTCTGCATTGAAACCAATCAGCTTCAAGGTTTTATTGCCAAAGTTTAATTGAAGAAGCTGAAGATATAAGCTGATTGGCTTCTATGCTGAGCTTCTAAAGATTTTGCACTCTCCAGTTTTAGTAAATCCCCCCCCCCCCCATTACCAGCTGCAATACATTGGGGGGGCATATTCAAAGAAAGACAAAGAATAGATGTCCCTCTCTGACCAGTTATGTATTTTTGTGGGAATTAATGGGGATTTTATTTAAACAGAGAAAACATCGGCCTGGAATGACCTCATTTTCACCGTCCCCGGCTCCTTATAGCTGCAAGCCTTCTAAATTCTGGTGACGGGTCTGATTCAGACGGCGGTATTTTCAGACATCTCTACTAATAAATATTAGAAGAGTCCTCCTGGAAGAATGAGATCCATTTATAATTGCGGTGCCGGATGGTGAACCCCGGATCTCAGGTGAAGTGGTCACACTAAGTGAGTCCTTCAGACTTTCTACAAGCGAGAAGTGAGGTGAAGGGAGAAGAGCAGAACTTTCCAGAATGGAACTTTTCCCTCTACTTTAAGAACACGGATTCCTTTCACTTTATTAAATCAGATGAGCGGTAGGAAGATTCAGATATGGCAGTGATTGGACTCAACTGTATAAAACCAAAACTGAATACTGCAGGAAGGAAATGTTCGGGAGCCCAAGACTCTGCAAGCAGCATGTCGCTCTCCAACACACCCGGGCCCCCGGGCTGAAGAGGGGATAATTATTGTGACAATATATATACTGTATATATAAGCAGCAACCAGAGAAAGGAAAATGGCAACAACCCCTCAAATATATATACAGTATCTCACAAAAGTAAGTACACCCCTCAGTGACATTTGTGTAACTCTTTTCTTCTATCTTTTCATGTGACAACACTGAAGAAATGACACCTTGCTACAATGTAAAGTAGTGAGTGTAAAGCTTGTATAACAGTGTAAATTTGCTGTCCCCTCAAAATAACTCAACACACAGCCATTAATGTCTAAACCGCTGGCAACAAAAGTCAGTACACCCCTAAGTGAAAATGTCCAAATTGGGCCCAATTAGCCATTTTCCTTCCCCGGTGTCATGTGACTCATTAGTGTTACAAGGTCTCAGGTGTGAATGGGGAGCAGGTGTGTTAAATTTGGTGTTATCGCTCTCACTCTCTCATACTGGTCACTGGAAGTTCAACATGGCACCTCATGGCAAAGAACTCTCCGAGGATCTGAAAAAAAGAATTGTTGCTCTACATAAAGATGGCCTAGGCTATAAGAAGATTGCCAAGACCCTGAAACTGAGCTGCAGCACGGTGGCCAAGACCATACAGCGGTATAACAGGACAGGTTCCACTCAGAACAGGCCTCGCCATGGTCCAAAGAAGTTGAGGTCACGTGCTCAGCGTCATATCCAGTGTCTTTGGGAAATAGACGTACGTTTTTTGTTTTTGTTTTTTTTTTTCTTTGGTTCCTTCAGACTACCAATTAAGGGGAGTGGTTAATTGCTCACAGGTGCTTGAGGCCTATATAACTTTATGTAGGACTCATACTGAGCCTGCTCATTGTGAGGCTGTTGGAACTCAGTCCAAGTGGAACTGGTCTAAGTGGTAAGTTAAAATCAGAGTTTAAAACAGGAGGTTATAACAGGGGTCATAGTACCTGTGTAGTGTGAGTACCTGAGTGTTGTCTGAGTAGTGTGTGTGGATCGTTAGTATTTGTGTATTGTGTACTGTATACTTGTGTATTGCGAGTGCTCGTAGGTCTGCGAGTACCTGTGTATTGTCTTGTGTACCTGTGTATTGTCTTGTTGTGTACCTGTGTATTGTCTTGTTGTGTACCTGTGTATTGTCTTGTGTACCTGTGTATTGTCTTGTGTACCTGTGTATTGTCTTGTTGTGTACCTGTGTATTGTCTTGTGTACCTGTGTATTGTCTTGAGTATTAGTGCCAGGAAGCTAGTTGTTAGGTAATTTGGACAGGGTATAATCCCCAATCCTCACTAAATTTAATAGGTACGATGCCCGGCGGGTGTGGAAAGGTGACTCTTTGTACATCTTGCTGCATGTATGCGTTCCTTGATCATCCGATCGAGGGCGAATACTGCTGTGCAAAATGTAAGCACATTGTTTCCCTGGAAGCCCAGGTTCTGAATCTGGGGAAGCAACTGTCAGCACTGAGAAGTCCCTCCATACTAAAGTAGAGCCAGGAACGTACACGGCAGGTGCCGGCAGGGGCCAGCACAGAGGCGGGTGGAGACAAAAAGGTGCCGGCACTAGCAAAGAGTAGATGGGTGACAGTCAGGAAGGGTAGAGGGGGAAGTGCCAGGGAGGCCGATCCTGGGCTGGAGCATCCCAATAAGTACGCTCCATTGAGTGACATTGGTGAAACCAGTCAGGGACCAGCACTGCTGGAGTTGAGGGACTCTCCTAGCTGCCAGGGGAAGAACTCCTCCAGTGAGAGTGGGGGGGCAGCAAAGGGAAAGGAAAGACAGATTCTGGTGGTAGGGGACTCAATCCTTAGAAGGACAGAGAGGGCAATCTGTAACCAAGACCTGAAGCGCCGAACAGTATGTTGTCTACCTGGCGCTCGGGTTTGGCACATCGCGGATCTTGTGGACAGATTACTGGGAGGGGCTGGGGAAGACCCAGCTGTCATGGTGCACGTTGGCACCAATGACAAAGTCAGAGGCAGATGGAGTGTCCTAAAGAATGATTTTAGGGACTTAGGAGCTAAATTGAGGAAAAGGACCTCCAAGGTAGTGTTCTCAGGAATACTACCGGTACATCGAGCCACACCAGAAAGGCAGAGGGAGATTAGGGAAGTAAAAAAGTGGCTGAAGAGCTGGTGTAGTAAGGAGGGGTTTGGGTTCCTGGAGGACTGGGCCGACTTCTCAGTCGATAACCGGTACTATAGAAGGGACGGACTGCACCTAAATGAGGAGGGTACAGATCTGCTGGGAATGAAGATGGCAAAAAAGTTAGAGGGGTTTTTAAACTAGGCGATGGGGGGGAGGGTCCAGAGGTAGAGATAGTCAGCGCGGGAGATATTCCAGAGGGTAGTATTGGGGGCATTAGTGGTAGGTTAACCAAAGCACAAAAACACAAGGTAAGTATAGTAGCAAGTCCTAGTTGCAATCTTGAAACACCCAATACGAGGACAATATGCGACCGGTCTAAACTATGTGGCATGTTCACCAATGCCAGGAGCATGGCAGACAAGATGGGTGAACTAGAGATACTGTTGTACGAGGAGGATTTGGATTTTGTGGGAATTTCAGAGACCTGGTTCAACAGCTCTCATGATTGGCTGGCAAGCATTCAAGGGTATACCCTTTACCGCAAGGATAGAGAGGGTAAAAAAGGGGGAGGGGTATGCCTATATATCAAGAATAATGTACAAGTGAATGTGAGAGATGACATCACTGAGGGGGCTAGGGAGGAGGTGGAATCCTTATGGGTAGAGCTCCAAAGGGATGAAGCTAAGGGGAAAATAATACTGGGAGTATGCTATAGGCCCCCTAACCTGAGGGAGGAAGTGGAGACGGATCTCCTATCACAAATTGGATTAGCAGCAAGGATGGGAAGTGTTATCATAATGGGGGATTTTAATTATCCAGACATAGATTGGGTGGAGGGAACCGCGCATTCATTTAAGGCTCGCCAGTTCCTTAATGTCTTGCAGGACAATTTTATGGGTCAGATGGTAGACGCACCAACTAGAAATAAAACATTACTGGATCTACTGATTACCAACAATACAGACCTGATCACGGATGTGGAAATACGGGGCAATTTAGGTAACAGCAATCACAGGTCAATTAGTTTCAGTATAAATCACACAAATAGGAAGCATAAAGGGAATACAAAGACACTGAATTTCAAAAGAGCCAACTTCCCTAAACTACAAACCTTGCTAAAAGGCATAAATTGGGATAAAATATTAGGAACAAAGAATACGGAGGAGAGATGGGTTTGCTTTAAGAGCATGTTAAATAAGGGCATTAGCCAATGAATCCCATTGGGTAATAAATTTAAAAGAGTGAACAAAAGCCCTGGATGGCTTAACTCCAATGTAAAAATGCATATAAAAGCAAAGGAGAAGGCCTTCCAAAAATACAAGGTTGAGGGATCATCATCAGCATTCAGACTTTATAAAGAATGCAACAAGAAATGTAAGGGTGCAATTAGGACGGCTAAGATAGAACATGAAAGACACATAGCGGAGGAGAGAAAAAAAATCCCAATAAATTCTTTAAGTATGTAAACAGTAAAAAAGGGAGGACGGACCATATTGGCCCCATAAAGAATGAGGAAGGACATCTGGTTACAAAGGATGGGGAGATGGCGAAGGTATTGAATTTATTCTTCTCCTCAGTCTTCATGAGTGAATCGGAGGGCTTCAGTAACCAAAACTGCAGTGTTTATCCTCAGGACACATCTCAGGAAGCACCTCCATGGTTAACAGAGGACGGAATTAAAATTAGACTTGAGAAACTTAACATTAATAAATCACCGGGACCAGATGGCTTGCACCCGAGGGTACTTAGGGAACTCAGTCAAGTGATTGCCAGACCATTGTTCCTAATTTTTACAGACAGTCTACTGACTGGGATGGTACCAGCTGATTGGAGAAAAGCCAATGTAGCACCAATATTTAAAAAAGGCCCAAAATACATCCCTGGGAATTACAGACCAGTTAGCCTAACATCCATAGTATGTAAACTCTTGGAGGGGATGATAAGGGACTATATACAAGATTTTAGTAATAAGAACAGTATCATTAGCAGTAATCAGCATGGATTCATGAAGAATCGTTCTTGCCAAACCAATCTACTAACCTTCTATGAGGAGGTGAGTTGCCATCTAGATAAAGGAAGGCCTGTAGACGTGGTGTATCTGGATTTTACAAAAGCATTTGACACAGTTCCCCATAAACGTTTACTGTACAAAATAAGGTCCGTTGTCATGGACCATAGGGTGAGTACATGGATTGAAAACTGGCTACAAGGGCGAGTTCAGAGGGTGGTGATAAATGGGGAGTACTCGGAATGGTCAGGGGTGGGTAGTGGGGTTCCCCAGGGTTCTGTGCTGGGACCAATCCTATTTAATTTGTTCATAAACTATCTGGAGGATGGGATAAACAGTTCAATCTCTGTATTTGCAGACAATACTAAGCTAAGCAGGATGTGGAAACCTTGCAAAAAGATCTGAACAAATTAATGGGGTGGGCGACTACATGGCAAATGAGGTTCAATGTAGAAAAATGTAAAATAATGCATTTGGGTGGCAAAAATATGAATGCAATCTATAGACTGGGGGGAGAACCTCTGGGGGAATCTAGGATAGAAAAGGACCTGGGGGTCCTAGTAGATGATAGGCTCAGCAATGGCATGCAATGCCAAGCTTCTGCTAACAAAGCAAACAGAATATTGGCATTAAAAGGGGATCAACTCCAGAGATAAAACGATAATTCTCCCGCTCTACAAGACTCTGGTCCGGCCGCACCTGGAATATGCTGTCCAGTTCTGGGCACCAGTCCTCAGGAAGGATGTACTGGAAATGGAGCGAGTACAAAGAAGGGCAACAAAGCTAATAAAGGGTCTGGAGGATCTTCGTTATGAGGAAAGGTTGTGAGCTCTGAACTTATTCTCTCTGGCGAAGAGACGCTTGAGAGTAAGGGTGCAACGGATCGTCACCGATCCGTGATCCGAACGGGCCAGGCTGTTCGGATCGGCACACCCGCGATCCGCGGAGCGCTCCGCGGCCTCGGGTTTTAGGAAAGGCCGCGGCTTCGGCCTAGCTCCGGAGCCGCGGCCATCTTGGTACACCCGGCGGCGCTCAGCTGCGTGCTGACGTCATCACCCCGCCCTCAACTTGTGGGCCCGGCGGCTGGCTTGGCGGCGCCGGCTTCTCTTAAGACTAAGGTCAGACTAACAGCACTGTAGTGTATACAGTGCGGGGGGACATGTGGCTGTATTACAGTGGAGGGGGGGGGGGGCGTGTGGCTGTATTACAGTGGGGGGACATGTGGATGTATTACAGTGGGGGGACATGTGGATGTATTACAGTGGGGCGGACATGTGGATGTATTACAGTGGGGGGACATGTGGATGTATTACAGTGGGGGGGACATGTGGATGTATTACAGTGGGGGGACATGTGGATGTATTACAGTGGGGGGGACATGTGGATGTATTACAGTGGGGGGACATGTGGATGTATTACAGTGGGGGGGGACATGTGGATGTATTACAGTGGGGGGACATGTGGATGTATTACAGTGGGGGGGACATGTGGATGTATTACAGTGGGGGGGACATGTGGATGTATTACAGTGGGGGGGACATGTGGATGTATTACAGTGGGGGGACATGTGGATGTATTACAGTGGGGGGGACATGTGGATGTATTACAGTGGGGGGGACATGTGGATGTATTACAGTGGGGGGGACATGTGGATGTATTACAGTGGGGGGACATGTGGATGTATTACAGTGGGGGGGACATGTGGATGTATTACAGTGGGGGGGACATGTGGATGTATTACAGTGGGGGGACATGTGGATGTATTACAGTGGGGGGGGACATGTGGATGTATTACAGTGGGGGGGACATGTGGATGTATTACAGTGGGGGGGACATGTAGATGTATTACAGTGGGGGGACATGTGGATGTATTACAGTGGGGGGGACATGTGGATGTATTACAGTGGGGGGGACATGTGGATTTATTACAGTGGGGGGGACATGTGGATGTATTACAGTGGGGGGGGGGGCATGTGGATGTATTACAGTGGGGGAGATGTGGATATATTACAGTGGGGGGGACGTGGATGTATTACAGTGGGGGAGACATGTGGATGTATTACAGTGGGGGGGACATGTGGATGTATTACAGTGGGGGGGACATGTGGATGTATTACAGTGGGGGGGGACATGTGGATGTATTACAGTGGGGGGGGGAGATGTGGATGTATTACAGTGGGGGGAGATGTGGATATATTACAGTGGGGGGAGATGTGGATATATTACAGTGGGGGGAGATGTGGATATATTACAGTGGGGGAGATGTGGATATATTACAGTGGGGGAGATGTGGATATATTTTTTTTTTGTTGATCCGAAAATGATCCGATCCGTGACTCTGATCCGAGGAACGATCCGAACCGTGAGTTTTTTGATCCGTTGCACCCCTACTTGAGAGGGGATATGATTTCGATATACAAATACTGTACTGGTGACCCTACAATAGAAATAAAACTTTTTTGCAGAAGAGAGTTTAATAAGACTCGTGGCCACTCATTACAATTAGAAGAAAAGAGGTTTAACCTTAAACTACGTAGAGGATTCTTTACTGTAAGAGCGGCAAGGATGTGGAATTCCCTTCCACAGGCGGTGGTCTCAGCGGGGAGCATTGATAGCTTCAAGAAACTGTTAGATAATCACCTGAATGACCGCAACATTCAGGGATATATAATGTAATACTGACACATTATCAAACACACATAGGTTGGACTTGATGGACTTGTGTCTTTTTTCAACCTCACCTACTATGTAACTATGTAACTATGTATGAGTGCTGCCAGCATTGCTGCAGAGGTTGTAGGGGTGGGGGGTCAGCCTGTCAGTGCTCAGACCATACGCCGCACACTGCATCAAATTGGTCTGCATGGCTGTCATCCCAGAAGGAAGACTCTTCTAAAGATGATGTACAAGAAAGTCCACAAACAATTTGCTGAAGACAAGCAGACTAAGGACATGGATTACTGGAACCATGTCCTGTGGTCTGATGAGACCAAGATAAAGGTATTTGGTTCAGATGGTGACAAGCGTGTGTGGGGGCAACCAGGTGAGGAGGACAAAGACAAGTGTGTCTTGTCTACAGACAAGCATGGTGGTGGGAGTGTCATGGTCTGGGGCTGCATGAGTGCTGCCGGCACTGGGGGGCTACAGATCATTGAGGGAACCATGAATGCCAACATGTACTGTGACATACTGAAGCCGAGCATGATCCCCTCCCTTCAGGGACTGGGCCGCAGGGCAGTATTCCAACATGAAAACACCTCCAAGATGACCACTGCCTTGCTAAAGAAGCTGAGGGTAAAGGTGATGGACTGGCCAAGCATGCCTCCAGACCTAAACCCTATTGATCATCTGTGGGACATCCTCAAACGGAAGGTGGAGGAGTGCAAGGTCTCTAACATCCACCAGCTCCGTGATGTCGTCATGGAGGAGGGGAAGAGGACTCCAGTGACAACCTGTGAAGCTCTGGTGACCTCCATGCCCAAGAGGGTTAAGGCAATGCTGGAAAATAATGGTGGCCACACAAAATATTGACACTTTGGGCCCAATTTGGAGATTTTCACTTAGGGGTATACTTACTTTTGTTGCCAGCGGTTTAGACATTAATGGCTGTGTGTTGAGTTATTTTCTGGGGACAGCAAATTTACACTGTTATACAAGCTGTACACTCACTACTTTACATTGTAGCAAAGTGTCATTTCTTCAGTGTTGTCACATGAAAAGAGAGAAGAAAAGATTTACACAAATGTCACTGAGGGGTGTACTTACTTTTGTGAGATACTGTATATATGTAAGAAAAGGAACATTTGTGTGTGCAGACGCACAAATCTAAGAAACCCTGCCCTTTAGCGCATAGAGGGGCTATTTAAGGGGGTTTAAGTAAGTGCTGACTTTAGCGCGAAACGCTTTACCTTTTACGCTCCTGTCATACCTGTGATGGGATTTTAATGCTTCAATAAAGATACCATGGAGTGCAGCAATATTACGGATTTTGCATGTTACTGAAGGGCTATTTAAGTGTCAGTGTCGTTTGGTCTACTACATTCCTGTGTTCCTGTCACCAGTTCTTGTTGCTTGACTATTGGATAACAGATGCTTATTAACCCATACCAAAACCTTTATACTCCTATTCCCAATAACTGAGACCACACCAGCTTCTGGAGTATAACAAAGGCCGTAGCAGTCTACTTTATTTTACTTAATAAACTTTATATCAAAATATATAAAAATCTGTCAGCTATAAAACGGTAAACAACAAAAACATCTGTTATGCAACCTGTTAACAAAAAGAACGTTGGTCTGAGCAATAGCTTTTTCAAATCCATCTGATGGCCATAACCACTATAGCACTGCAGCCCTAAACCAAAAACTCTCCAATAGGCCTCAAGCCGACAAGCTGGCTCAGAGACTGCCGTGACTGCAGTGCCCCATATCACTTCCCGGCTAACCTCCGTTAACCGGGAACCAAAAAACCTCCGGACCCAAATCAACGTTGGATCCCCACTCTTACTTTTTTCGCCATCTTCCTTCCCTTGCCCAGACCAACGCCCGCCACAGCATCCCAATAGTAATACCTTACTCTTGGGTGCTCCTCCACACCCGAATAGCTCGTTGTATCCCATCCTGTACTCCCAAAGTCCACAAATCCGTCCCCACCTCGTTAAGGTGAACCCCATCACGTCTTAGATACCTCCATGTCTCAAATTCCAGTTCCCTATGTCTGACTGCCAACCCCCCACAACTAACCATGAATTTACTCACTTCCCTATTGATCTTCCTCCTTGCTCTATTCACCCCCTCCACTGACCTGGCCATTCTCCAACACATGCGGGCAACCATGTCCGACCAGACCATGATCATTTTTGGAAATTCCTTCGTTAATCGCCAGACGTCAAATTTAATGTCTCGCGTGATGTCTATCATTGAGCGAATGCCAAGATCATTGCCGCCCACATGTATTACCAGCACGTCCGGAGGGCCCTCCCTATTGGCATAGCGTTGTACCTCCTGAAACAACCTGCCCCACAACATCCCTGGTATACCAAACCATTTTATACACACTTCCCGTCTATCAAAGCCTAACTGCCTACCCTCAGGTCGAGCGTCTCCCCTTCGTGCCCCCCAACATACATAAGAGTGGCCCATAATCCAGACCACACTGGGCGCCGCACCTGAAATTAGAAGAAAACAAAACCATGCTCAACATTGACTACTTAACTAATGTCCCCACCGGTCATAAAACACTACCTCCCGTATCCATACAATAAACTCCAACCAACCCTGACCCCTTACAATGTTACAGCCAGATGCGGACGCACATAAGATTGGAATCTGTTAGATTCCCACCGCCCAATCCGTTTTATTACTTCCACATCCATACCCAATCTGGCCGCCTCTGTTGCGGCTCCTATCCGAAAGGAATGTGATGAAAAATCCCGCTCCTCCAGTCCCAGCCCCCTCAAACATTTCCTAAAAACAGCTATGAACTGAAAACGTGATAACATATCTCCATTGGAATGCACTAACAAGGGGCCCTGACAGTCTGGCCTAACTTTAAAAAATTCCCTGACTGCACCCGCTGGGCACTGGGGGGATCCCTTGATGGAATAAATTCGCACCACCCTACCTCTCCCCACCTGATCCGTCTTAGACTTCCTTAGGAATATTGATACCCCGTCGTCCTCCAATATAACCTCCTTGAAGCCGACTCCCCCTTGCACTGTTTTTGAAGGGCTAACCAACTCCCCTATCCTGAATGCCCCAAAAAATGCCAACACAAAAGCTACTTTAAACAAACTAATTTCGTATGCTGACGAACAAACCCCCCTCAATTGTTCCAAAATACCCCCCAGTATTTCAAAAGTTACTGGCCGCCTTGAATCGCGCTGAACCGCTGCCCTCCGATAACCCTTCAACGCCTGTCTCACCCAAAAATCCTTGGTGACGTCGGGTTGTCCTTGCAGCTTAAAAAGGAAAGCCAAACCCGCTAGCTGTGTATTGATCACTGATACTGATGCACCCTCATTCAGTTTTCTTGCCAGATAATATAGTAACAGTGAACGTACTCCCTGTCCTATCAGCTCCTCCCCCAAAACTCGCACGAAGGACATCCACTCCTGCCATACCTTAGTGTATGCTACCCAAGTAGCCCCACTTACCGACCGTTTTATCCATCCCTCGACGATGCCAGTGCAATCTCCCACAGCCAGTCTGGACAAGGTACACCCTGTTGCTCCGCTTCCGGCGCCAACTCTCTGAACCTGTCCCACTGGAAGCGAGACAGCGCATCAGCAATCACGTTCTCCACCCCCGGTAAGTGAACAGCATGAATGAAAACATTCAGTTGTAAGCATCTTAACACTAAGTGCTGCAGCATCCTGATTACCGGCGGAGATGACGCTGTGACCCTATTTATTACTTGCACCACCCCCATGTTGTCCCCGTGAAATCGCACTTTCAAATCCTTGAACGATGCACCCCATAATTCCACCGCTAGCACCACTGGAAACAATTCCAGCAGCACCAGATTCTTCGTGAAGCCTTCTTTTACCCACGATGATGGCCATGGACCTGCGCTCCATTGCCCCTGAAAGTACGCCCCAAAACCTGTTGATCCAGCAGCATCGGTAAACAGTTCCAAGTCAAAGTTACTGACTGGTCCTGACATCCACATTGCCCTACCGTTAAAGGATTCCAGAAATGTATGCCAAACCCTGAGATCGTCCCTATGTGTTTTAACTAAACGTACAAAGTGTTTTGGGGATTTTATCCCACTCGTGCTGGCCGCCAGCCGGCGACTAAACACTCTCCCCATCGGTAGTATGCGGCAAGCAAAATTCAGCTTGCCCAAAACCGACTGTAGCCTTCGCAGTTGAACCTTTTTTAGTCCTATCAAACCTGCCACTTCATTTTTTAAATCCTCCAATTTTTCCCCCGGCAACCTGCATTCCATCGCATCCGAATCTAATACTATACCCAAAAACGTGATGACCGAGCAGGGTCCCTCCGTCTTTTCATCCGCCAATGGGATGCCAAATCTTTCTGCTATGTGCTGCAGGGACGCTAGAAGCACTGCACAAACTCTAGAATCGGCTGGGCCTATGCATAAGAAATCATCCAAGTAGTGAATTATCGAATTCACTCCGGATACATCCCTTACTACCCATTCCACGAAGGAGCTAAATTGTTCGAAAAGCGCACACGATACCGAACAACCCATTGGTAGGCATTGATCAATGTAGAATCCACCCTTCCAATGACACCCCAGCAACCGAAAACTTTCCGGATGCACTGGCAACAGTCGAAAAGCTGATTCCACATCGGCCTTTGCCATCAATGCTCCTTTTCCATAGTGTCGCACCCACCTTACAGCGGCATCGAACGACGTATACGTCACTGAGCACGCATCCTGGTCTATGGCATCGTTCACGGATCCCCCTTTTGGGAAGGATAAGTGATGAATAAGCCTGAATTTATTGGGCTCTTTTTTGGGCACTACTCCCAAAGGTGAAACCACCAAGTCTGCCACTGGCGCCACCGGAAAAGGGCCGCTCATCCTACCCAATGCAACCTCCTTCTGTAGTTTTTCCGAAACCACTTCCGGATATTGCAGGGCTGACTTTAAATTTTTGGGTACTGGGGGTATGGCCGATAAATTGCACGGAATCCTAAATCCCACCGCAAAACCTTCATCTAGTAGCCGTGCTGCTTGTTTGTCAGGGTACTTACCGAGAAACGGTCGCATCCTTTCCACCATCACCGGAGTCCTCCCTTTTGTTCCCAGCTTCTCCCTGACGACCTTTTCCTTGTTTAAAACACCTGGATGACGGATGTGTTCCCCCCGCAGCCTGAGCACTCGTGTTTAAACTTACATGCTCCCCCGAACTTACAGGCCCCCGAGTTATACTGCCAACAAACCCCTTTTTTGTTTCCAGCCGAATGTCCCTGGGTTGACGATCCACCGGCTCCCCCCTGAAAAAACTGATTCGGTGTTCTCGCCGTCGTCATCAAACGCATCCACAGGCTGATGTCTTTATGGTCCCAACGTAGTTCCGGGCGTACTGCTCTCCGCTGCCTGAACTGTTCATCGTACCTCAACCATGCCGTACCCCCGTATACTCTATACGCTTCTCCTATCGCGTCCTGATAGCAGAAAAGCGCCGAACAGTGTTCCGGCTGTTTCTCTCCTATCACACTAGCCATAATTGCAAATGCTTGCAACCAATTCGTAAATGTCCTAGGTATCAGCCTATACCTCCTCTTCTCCTCATCCTCCTTTTTGGAATCATCCGGCTTAACTCTATCAAGATTGAATTTTTCCAAGGGCAGTAATGAAAATATTTCTACATACTCACCCTTCCATAATTTTTCCCGAACCTCCTGTTTCAGGTGAGCCCCCAACGGTCCTTCGTAGCACACATACACCTCGCAGCGAGCTGCGTCCGCCAGCCTAACAATATCTTTTCTCCCCGCAGCCTCCCCTGACGTCGCCGCTTTTTCCTTCCCCTGCGCCGCCCCACTCGCCACGGCCTCCTGCGCTGGCACCGTGACCTCCGCTGTAACTGCAGGTGTGGTGGCCCCTCGCCCTGCGTTATCCACTTCCTTCCCAGTCTGCGGTACCCAGGCGGCTATTGGCCCCCCCGCCGGCTTCTCTGCCGCCTCCAGCCTCTGCACTAGCTCCTTCATTCCTGTCAAAAACCCCAGAAAACCAGAAGCACCTACTCCCATGTCAGTTCCTATCCCCCTTTCTACAGACCCTCCAACCCCAGTTCCTGACATTGTTGCATTATTTAAAATAGCATGTGCAATATCTTGTGGTAACTCACCGGGCTGCATAGGTGTCGCCCCATCAGCCGACCGTCTGCTTTCTCCTGGCCCCATCCTCCTGGGCAGCTGGGCCGTCTCCTCTTCCGATCCGGACATCTCTTCTCTCCCGCTCCGACCCGATTCTTCTCCCGCATCAGATGCTGGCCCGCCCGGGATGGTGACCGTGGCTGCCGCACTACCCGCAATCCTGTCCTTCCTCCGCGCAGCGAATCCACCCGTTGATTTCCGGACAGCCTTCCCAGGACCGGTGTGGGCTACCGCAGTCCTGTCAGCCTCCGCTCCTGTTAATGGCATGCCGGTCTTGCTCCTCCCTCTAGTCTGCCTGTCCCCTGCCGCCGAAACAGAAGGCCCAGGGACCCCTCCTGGCATGGCAGCGCAAGCGATGGCGGAGTTCTTCCTGGGGGCGGGGCTCGCGCTCTCCGCATGTCTCCTGCAGGTAGGCCTCTCTCCCGTCCTCTCTACTGCTGGGCTCTTCTCCTGACCTGTCGGGGCCGCCCGCCCGCTGACCCGCTCTCTTCCTGCCGCTCTTTTTGCTGGGGGGCCTCCCTGGACACTGGCCGCCATACCGCCCGGGTGCCGCTGTGACTGTAGAACGCGGTCCGGTGAGAACCGCTCAGGCGGTCGGGAACGGCGCGCTCTGGTGCTGCCTCTCTCCCCCTCACTAGCCTGTGTATTGGTACCCCGGACCGCGGTGGCGATCGTCTCCTGCAGCCACCCCGCACCGATGCTTCCTCCCTTAACTGGGCCATAAGCCTATCTAACTCAGACATGCTGTGGGGCACAACCTACTCACTGAACTTTCCAGGATCTTCTGTTGTCCCTCCCAGAGCGGGAACCCCTTTTAACTGTCCCCTCCCCTAATCCTCCCTCCCCCTCGGCTCCACTGTAGCACAGAACAATTAACCCTTACCCTATTCCCACTGTCATGGGCGCCCTTTGCACACAGCATTGCATGCTGTTGCTCCAGGCTTTTCTTTTTTGTTGCCGATCCTGCCTCTGGCTCTGCCTGTATCAACCCCAGGCTTGTCCCTGGATTACCCTTCTGCCTTCTCCTTCTGCTCATCAGTTCTGCTGTTGCTGATCTTGGCCCTTACTCCTGACTACTCTCCTGCCTGCCGCCTGAACCTGATCTGCTCGCTAGTTGCTGACCCTGCCTTGTTGCCTATTCTGCACCTGTACAAGCTGATCTGCACTCTTCATTGGCTCCTGTTCTTCTGCCTGCGTGTTCAGTCCTGTCATCCCTGAGTTCCAGGTGAACCCCAGCACTTTCCATTCAGAGACTTACCAAGCAATGTTGCCACTCTGTGCATTCCCTGTCACCTTACCAGAGATTCCAGAACCAGGGCTGTAAGAGAGGCCTTCCTCAATGTTTTGGGCTCCACCACCAGGTATGTTACAATCTATATATACAGACGCAATCAGGGAATCCAGAGAATGACCCCTAAACTTTATACTAGGAAGGGTCAATCATGCTGGCCAGCATGTTGGGGCCCAGATCAGGCATTGGAGCTCTTATGATAAGTTCCACTTGACTGGGGTATAGGCGCATTGGCCAGCAGCCTCTCATCAACTTCTGGGGTGACAGCTGGTCTCCTTCTGTTCTCCTTCAGCGGCTCAGTGAAGTTAGCAGCAGCGGAGTTCATCCCATTGATCAGGCAGCAGCACCAGTCAGTGACAATTACATTCTCATGTACCAAGAGATGTCCACTACTCCACTTCTCTGCATTCCCAATGTGGTGGCAAAATGTTCTGCTAACAGCTTACTGTCAGAAACCATGAAATCAGACCGAGACAGAAGTACAGTTAAATCACACTTGTTTAATAATAAAAGTAAAAAGAACAAACGTAGTCAAAACATAACCAATAGTTCGGTAACTGGAACGGATAGTCAGCCAAGCCAGAAAGTCAGGAATCAGGATAGTGAAACAGCAAGCAGGATCTGGAGCCAGAAGGGATGTCAGCAAAGCCAGTCTTTAAACAGGAACGCAGGAGATGTTTCTTGTGATGTTGACCAAGGCAAAGGAAGAGCTCCTCTGGACTGGACGGCTTAAAGTGGAGTTCCACCCACTTTTACAACTCTTCAGCATCCCTCATTAAACAGCACACTGTAAACAAATTGGATATTTTTTTATTTTTTTTCTCAGCACCTACTGTATATCTGCTGTATTCATTTTTCACTTCCTCCTCCCTGGCCGCGGCCCATCGCATCATTTCCTGTTAGCAATGCCTTCTGGGAAGGGGCGGCAACTTCCTCTGAAACTGCCGTTGCTATGGAAACCTGACCTGAAACCTATTACACTGCTTGTGCTGCACTGAGCATGTGCGAGATCTGCAAGGATGAGATCCAGGAAGAAATACAGTCTGGCTTCAGATGCCCACACTTAAGGTGGCCACAGCCTGCTGGAAGTTTATAAAATAACAAACTACTGCTATAAACTAACAAAACAGACCTTAGTTTACAGACTAACTTTACTAGAATACATTAAGCTTGTGTATTATAGGGGTATTTTTATTTAACCACTTCCCGCCCGCCCTATGGCGGATTGACGTCCGGGAAGTGGTTGTGTTATCCTGACTGGGCGTCATATGACGTCCTTCAGGATAACATGCCGCAGCGCGCCCCCGGGGGCGCGCATCGCGGCGATCGGTGGAGCGGTGTGTCAGTCTGACACACCGCTACACTGATCTTGGTAAAAAGCCTCCGGCGGAGGCTCTTTACCACGTGATCAGCCGTGTCCAATCACGGCTGATCACGCTGTCAATAGGAAGAGCCGTTGATCGGCTCTTCCTCACTCGCGTCTGACAGACGCAAGTAGAGGAGAGCCGATCGGCGGCTCTCCTGGCAGGGGGGGTCTGCGCTGATTGTTTATCAGCGCAGCCCCCCCGCAGATCACCACACTGGACCACCAGGGATCACCACTAGGACCACCAGGGAAGGGGCAACATGTGGATGGCCAGGTATGTACCCCATGGCCATCCACATGTGCCCAGTATGCCAAATCTGTGCCAATCAGTGCCCACAAATGGGCACTGATTGGCACAATTATGTTGCAGTGATGCCCAGCAATGCCACCCTTAGGGGCATCACTGCAAACAAGTAATGCCACCAGTGCCACCCATCAGTGTCCATTCATGCCACCTGTCAGTGCCCATCCATGCCCATCAGTGCCCATCTATCAGTGCCCATCCGTGCCCATCTGTGCCAACTATCAGTGCCACCCATAAGTAACCATCAATGCCACCTACAAGTGCCATCAATGCCACCTATGAGTGCCCATCAGTGCCGCCTATTAGTGCCCATCCGTGCCACCTATGAGTGCCCATCAGTGCCGCATACCAGTGCCACCTATCAGTGCCCATCAGTGCCACCTATCAGTGCCAATCAGTGCCGCCTATCAGTGCCCATCATCAGTGCCCGTCAGTGCCACCTCATCAGTGCCACCTCATCGGTGCCACCTCATCGGTGCCCATCAGTGCCGCCATATCAGTGCCCGTCAGTGCAGCCATATCAGTGCCCGTCATTGAAGAAAAAAACGTACTTATTTACAAAAAGTTTTAACAGAAACAAAGAAAAACTTGTTTTTTTTCAAAATTTTCGGTCTTTTTTTATTTGTTGCGCAAAAAATAAAAACCGCAGAGGTGATCAAATACCACCAAAAGAAAGCTCTATTTGTGGGAACAAAATGATAAAAAATTTGTTTGGGTATAGTGTAGCATGACCGCGCAATTGTCATTCAAATTGCGACAGCGCTGAAAGCTGAAAATTGGGCTGGGCGGGAAGGTGTCTAAGTGCCTGGTATTGAAGTGGTTAAAAGTATAATTTTGGTCGGAACACCACTTTAAGTAGGCAGGACTGACGAGCAGGATATCATCAACAGCTGAGTAACTGTGGAGAGAGATAGGAGCTGGCAATTAGACAACAGCTGAGCGGCCAGCTCAGAGAAGGAAGGGCTGAGCCCAGCCCTGACACAGCACGGTCTGTCTCCTACAATATCCTCACCACCTGTGACTCAAGGACACTGTGTACCCCAGAACATGCCTCGCCATACACAGTTATGCCTTTGACAATATGCCAATGGTCCAGAGGATGACCCCTAAATTCTATACTAGGTTCTATAGGAGGTTCTTGCCTATGGGACAAAGTTACAATAACACTCAGTCTGTATTAAACAATTTCCCTGCTGTCCAGCACAATGGGACCCAGATCAAGCATTGGCTCAGCCAAGATAGGTTCCCCCTATCCCAGGTATAGGCAACTGCATTGTGTCCCAAGCAAACAATACTGTTTCTCTTTAATGGGGTGCTGCAGGGTTTGGCCAGGGGCCTCTTACCAACTCATGGGGGACAGCTGGTCTTACTTTGTACTCCTTCAGTAGCTCTGCGAAGCCAGCAGTAGCAGCATTCTCCCCAAAGGTCAGTCAGCAGAACCAGTTAAGAAACAGTGGTATAAAACGGGGTTTTATCAGAAACTTTTTCAATCTTTAATGGGACACGCCAGGGATGCCCCCTGTCACCACTCCTGTTCGCCCTGTCATTGGAACCTTTTCTTTGCACAATACGTCTGAATCAAGATATTACAGGAATACAAATAGGGGAGGCCCAATGTAAAATTTCAGCGTATGCAGACGATATGCTATTCTCTCTCATGAACCCTTTGATCACAATTCCAAATTTAATGAGAGAATTTGAGAAGTATAGTCTAATTTCCAATCTCCGTATTAATTTTTCTAAGTCGGAAGCAATGGGGGTCAATTGTCCTCAAATATCAATTGAGCAATTTAAGCAAAATTTTAAGTTTAAATGGACAGATAAAGCACTAACATATTTGGGCACGTTGATTCCACCCAATATAGGTAAGATCTTTGAGTCAAATTTCCCCCCATTGCTTAAAAAGGTTAAAAGTTTACTGGATAATTGGAAAACGGGCTTTCACTCATGGCTTGGACGCTGTAACATTATTAAAATGAGCATCCTCCCCAAATTTCTTTTCCTCCTACAGGCATTGCCGATACGTATACCATCTACATATTTTAAACAAACTCAGAGGTTAATCTTTGACTTTAGTTGGGCACATAAACAACCTCGGTTGCAACGCAACCAACTAACACTTCCAAAAAGATGTGGGGGACTAGCGGTCCCAGATATACGAAAATATCATCAAGCTATACATCTGAGCAGAATAATTGATTGGAACAGACATAAAGATCTTAAACTTTGGGTACAGTTGGAATATGCTCAGTCGCCCGTTCCATTGGACGGAGCTCTATGGTGCTCTGCCCATCTTCCTGGAGTGCTCACCAAACATCCTTTAATAGGTACCACTATTAGGCTCTGTTCAGCTCTGTTACCTAGTATGGGCATAACACCCGAGGAATCCCCCCTATATCCGATACTGGGAAACCCCTGTTTTCCTCCTGGGATGGAAGACGTGGCATTTAAGCACTTATGGAATATGGGCCATGTACAGGTATCTTGCTATATAAAAGCTGGGGCGTGGCAAACAGTCTCGGAGTTGATGGAACAGGAGGGTATGTTTAGATTAAGATTCTGGAATGCTCTCCAGATCACCCACTTTCTTAGCACTCTTCCGGCCCCGGGGCGGTTTACCAGGCCCCTTACCACTTTTAAAAAAATGTGCGCAGAGACTGGAGCAATATCTCATACTTTATCGGTCAATTATGAACTACTGATTACACTTAAGGGAAGCAATCTTTTAAAGTGTGTTCAGGAATGGGAACAGGAGCTGGGAAAACCTTTTAGCTTAACACAGTTACAACATATTCTTAAATTTACGCATGAATCATCGATCTGTGCGAAAGTTCAAGAGACTCATTTCAAAATTTTTGCTCGGTGGTACAGAAAGCCAGTGGAACTGAAGAGAATCTTTCCTGACTCCTCTGACCTGTGTTGGAGATGTCAGAGAGACAGGGGTACGATGTTACATATTTTCTACAAGTGTCCTAAACTATAGAAGTTATGGACAGAAATTAGACGTATTGTTCAAATGTTTATGGATAGTGAAACACCAGTAGACCCTGCTTTCTTTCTCCTCCATGCGTCTCATATATCAGAAAAGACCTTCAAGAAATCGATTATTCGTCATCTTTTAGACGCTGCTAAAGCATGTATACCCCTGACTTGGAAAACATTGACACCCCCGACAATAGGAATGTGGTTGCATAAAGTAAAAGAGATTAACAAACTAGAAGACCTGGTTCTTTCTGCGCGACAGCAGCAGGAGCGTTACTTTAAGACTTGGTCACTTTGGAATGTGTTTATGGTTTCAGGGGAGGGAAGCACCCTGCTTGACATTAATCTGGGTAGTTAGAGGGAGTACTTAATTCAAGGTTCTTAACTCAATCCTCCTTTTGATACATGAGCACAATTGAGGTGCATTTCCATGGAGGAGCTTGACCTTTCCCCCCCCTCCCTTTTTTTTTTTTTTGTTGCTTTGTCGTTTTGTTGTTTTGGTATAAAATATTTTCTTTTGTATAAAATAGATTAAGACGAGTTCAAGCCTACAGGATGGTTGGACAGGGGATTCTTGGTTAAGAATATTTTGCTGATGAGTAGTGTCCGGGTAGCGAATTAATTTACTACATGATATGATTTTAATATGTTAATGAAAGTAATATTTGCCTGTTCTACTGTATATGTATTCGAACTTGTCTTATGGTGCAATAAATAAAATAATTGTAAAAAAGAAACAGTGGTATTCCCACAATCGATCGAGCGGTAGCACCGGTCTGCGGCAGTGGCATTCTCATTTACCAAGAGATGCCCGCTGCTCTGCCTCTCTCTGTATTCCTGATGCATTGGCCTGACAACAGACCTTCTGTTTCCTCTGCACAGAGCCCCAGTCATTCTGGTACAGTATGTGTAGAATACATGTCAGGAGACTAACCGGAGAAGAACTGGCACTTTCGCCAATACCCAGCATAGCCGCACTGTGCGCGCTCCAGTACACATTGGCTTGCCTTTGGACCTGTCTTGTCTCCACTCCTGGCTCTGACCCCAGCTTGTTCTACTGACTTCACTGCTGCCTGATTACCTGTTCATGACCCTCGGCTTGTTCCGGACACTGCCACCTTCTGTGCATTACCCTTGGCCTGGCTCCTGAATCTGCTGGCCACCTTTCCCTGCTGCCAAGACTCGCCTGCAACTCCTGAGAGACACCTGCCCCACAGCCGATCCTGCTCTGTCATGCCCTCACCAGCTGGTCATTTCAGCTCTTCAGGCTACCACAGCTGGCAACCCATGTTTCTTTGGGGCACAGCACCTCCTGTCACCACCTTGAGGGGTGCTCTGCACTCAGCGGTAAAGGAAGCCCTAACAGCTCTTCGGCCTCTGACCAGGTACGTGACAACACCATTGCCAATCTGTTATACAGGTTAAGTCTGTCTGGGAACGACATCTACCACAAGTCAGATTTGCACCCAGCTGGTTCTCTCCTTCTCACAATTCATAGCAGCTCAGTTTCCTCTTCCTCTCTGTGTTCCCAGGTGGTGGGCGGGGCTTTCCTCCAGCTCTCTCTGTGGCTGCATACAGTCCTGCTTGAGACGAGGAGAAGAAGTGCAGGGCAGAAGCAGTTATAATAGCCCAGTCCCTGCTGCCAAACAGGGCAGAACTGTGGACCATGGGCTACATGCACAATAGCAGTTCCTGCCCTAGGACTATCCATCAAACGCATTTCTCCCAATAGAGCTTAGTTTTAGAGATTTCTATGACTAGGCTCTATTGGGTGAAACGAATTAGTAGGGGGAAGTCCTAAGGCAGGCAATGCTATTGTGTGCTATTGTATAGATTGTTGTTGCTCTATAGAATACAATTCTACTATAGAGACCAGCTGTGTACACTGGAGTATCAACAATGACCAAGTAGCCTACCCTGAGCTGTCCCTTCTCACCTGGATCCTCTCCTTGAGCTAAGCACTTTCCTTCACAAACGGGTTTCTGTCCCTGACCACGCACCCACCAGAAGTAACATGGGTTCCCAAAATGGATGCCAAAGTCTCTTGAGAGTTCAGTGTCTAATCAGACCATGTCTAATTTTGAGGAACTGTATAGAATCTCTAAGGCTGGGGTCTCCAAGCTTTCTAAACAAAGGGCCAGTTTACTGTCCTTCAGAGTTTAGGAGGGCCGGATAGTGGCCAGGGGGAGTAGAAAATGTCCTAGCATCAGTGCGACTAAACCATGCCCCATCTTTGGTGTCATTGGGAGAAAAAGTGCCTTATCATTGGTGTCAGTGGGAGGAATAGTGCCCCACCCATCATTGGAGCACAGGTGTGTCAGGAGGAGGCTGTCTCTCTGGAGCTGCTGCAGATCCGTGTGAGAGGGGACTGGGGAGGAAATCTATCCCAGCTCTCCTGGCCCCTTTCTGGGGAAGCCATGGAGGCCAGCAGGGCCTCTCCTGCTGGAAGCTCCCAGCCATCTCCTGGGCCATCAGGTGATATGCCTTCCTCTCTACAAACCATGGCTTGTGATCTTTCTGCCCCTGGTAAGGATGAAGGCTCAGAGGCAATTCAGGAGCGAGTGGTGGCCGGGATTAAAGCCCTGAATAGGGAAAGAGACAAGCTCTATAAGCTCAGAGCGGAGCTGAAGCGCTTGAGAAGGCAGCGTGAGGGCTTGCACAGCCAGAAACGTGGGTCCATGGATCCGGAGATCCAACTGGCCAAGGTCCGGGTGGAACACCAGGAGACCATTGTGTCCATCATGGAAGGAAGAGATGGGCCATTTAAGGAAACATTCTGCAATGACAGAAGGTTTGCCAGGATGACAAAAATGGAGGTGGAGGAGGAGACCCCCAGTTCTGACCCCCTGCCCCCTCAGGTAGAGGTAAGCAGCCCCATGCCTTCCCAGGACTCAGGAGGCATGCTCAGGGCCATCCAGGCAATGGAGTCTCCTATGCGGGAGGATCAGTTGGTGTTCCATGAGGAGGACATTACTGATAACATGCCTGACAAGGTAAAGCCTGTCAAGCCCCATGTGGTGCATAAAACTGTTTTTGTGAACACTGTGACTGATACAGACAATGTGCCCAGTGACAATCAGGCTGCTAATCCCATTTGTAGCAATGCTGTGCCTGCTGATGCTGCAGTACAGCAAAGTTTGCATTTAAAAAATGACATTCCTGCAGATGAACTGCAACGTTCAGCAGAGCCAATTAACCCCCCTTTAGCTGAATCTAAAGCTGTTTGCCCCACAGCTGCTGAGGACTCTACAGCACAGCTTCAGGAGACAGCTGGTATTGCAGCAGAAACTGTGATTATTCCTGATGGGAATGGGAATGGGAATGTTTGTGTGACTGATAAAAATCATCCCAGTACAAGTGTGATGGACAGTCCTACCAACTCCGTTCCAGCAGATAATAATAATTGTAATGTACAGACTAATGTAACATCAGTGTGGGGCCTTGGCCCTGATAAGCCTACATTTGCTCAGGTGGTACGCTCTGCTCCTGGTAGCTCCGCCTCCAAGAGGGTTTTCCCCCTGCGACCTACCACCTTGAGCACCCTGGGATCTGGTCTTGGGTCTCTGGCTTCTGCTGGGGGTCCAAGAAGAAATGTAGTGATTCTTAAATGGGAAGGTGGTGCAACCCCTCCAGCACGGCGTGCAGTGGTGGACATGATTTTGGAGATGGGTTTTGGGGAAAATGATCTGTATGCCCTAATACATGTTGCTGGGAGCCGGGAATATACTATTAGTTTCACCAGGCCAGAGGGTCTTGACCTGTTCTGGGAGCGATATGAGGCTCGGTGCAGGTCAAGACCCGAATGGGAAGGTCTGACCCCAGTTGCAGTTTCACAAAGGTCTACAGTGAAAAAAATCACAATTATTCTCACTAATGAGAGTGTCCCTGCCCGGGATCTAGAGGTCTGGTTAAAGAATTATGGTGAGGTATTGACTAAGCCCAATAAAATACTTGATGAGCGTAACATCTGGACTGGGGGTTGGTCGGTTACAGTCAGGTTGGCCAGGGATGGGAATGTTGTCCGTCACCTGCCCTCCTCAGCTTTTATAGGGAGGGATAGGATGACTATTTTCTACCCTGGTCAGCCGAAGCTGTGTCACCGCTGTGGAGAAAAGGGGCATTTGAGCTCTTCCTGTTCAGCCTTGATATGTTCAGTGTGTCGGGGTCAGGGTCATATGGCCAAGGACTGCACCGAGATGATCAGGTGCAACCTGTGCCTGCGCCTTGGCCACCCCTATAGCAGATGTCCTGAAGCCTGGCACAATATGGAGAAGGAGGTAATTGATGACATGTCAAGGCTGGACGGGATGGAGGGTGATGCCCCTGGTGTACCATCCTCCTCTGCGGTGACCGACTCCCCTGGTCCTGCTCAGGATCCCTCTCCAGTTCCTGTGGCCACCCCTCCTGTGACTGTAAGTATTCCTTCTGTATCTGTCTCTGTGTCCCCCCAGCCTACTGTATCCCCTCCTCTTGTGTCAGAACCTTCCAAGTCTGTGCCCCCCGAGTCAGTTACCCCCCAGGAGTCTACCCCTCCTAAGTCTGATTCAAAGGGAGCACCCCCCCCACCAGGAGTGGTAGCGGGTACTAAAAAGGTTGCTTCTTCCTCTATAAAGAAGTCTTCTGTAAAGACTTCACAGAAAAAAGTAAGAGATGACGGCATCTCTGAAGCTGACCTGCAGTACCTGGAGGAGAGAAGGAAGGTTGGGAAGCGGAAGCAGGTGGTGAGGACGGAACAGGCTCCAGTGCCTGTCTCCAACCGTTATAGGTCCTCTAATTGGGAAATTTCTTCGTCTGGAGCTTCTTCGGAGCGAAGTTCTGATTCTGAGATGGAGTTTGAGGCGGCCTCAAGAAAGAGAGAGGCTTCTGGTGATGAGCAGCAGAGGGGAGCTAAGAAGCAATCCACCCAATAACCCAAATGGCGGTTCCCCCTCCGTTAAAAGTGGTGACAATAAATGTCGCCAGCATTAAGTCAGTAAGAGCTCGTTCTATGGCCTTCTTTTTGTTCAGCCAATTAGATGCTGAAATTTTATTTTTGCAAGAGACTAGGCTCACCTCCTTGGCAGATATTCATATGGCCAAGAGAGAGTGGAGGTATGGTCCATCTTACTGGTCTCTTGCGGCCGAGCCTTACGGCGGTGTGGCGGTGTTGTTTAAAACCGGCATGGTAACTGTCCGGCGGGTTATTGAGGTGGAGATTGGGAGATGTATGGTCTTAGACGTCCTTGTGGGAGGGCAGGACCTGCGCCTAATTAATGTTTATGGGCCGCACACAAAGTGGGACAGGAAATGCCTTTTTACAAGGATCAAGCCATTTCTTTTTACATCCCGGCAAGTGGTCTTTGGAGGTGACTTTAATACAGTAACTAGGCCCAAGGACAGGAAGGACTTCAAGGACAGGCTGGGATATGATAGCGTTTTTTTAAATAGTATGGTTAGGGATGCTGGTCTTGTGGATGTGCACATTAAGCACCTCCCGGATGACACTGGGTTCACCTTTCATCGAGGTAATAGTCAGAGTAGAATAGATAGGTTTTTTTTGAAGGAGACCTCTGCTTTCTCACCCCCAGTGGTGCAGGCAGTGGAGTTCTCTGATCACTGTATGCTATCTGTAGTCCTGAATGCTTCAGACGCCCCTCAGAGGGGTAAGGGCATCTGGAGATTAAATTCGACTCTACTCAAGGAAGAACATGTTAGACAATCCTTTGAGGAATTCTTTCAGGCACAGGTGACCATCCTGGACTTTTGTAGCAGCAAGGCTGAGTGGTGGGAGCTGACCAAAAAGAGGATTGCTGGATTCTTCAGGGGCCTAGCCAATAGAAAGCAGTTTAATAAATACATGACCTACCAACGTTTACGGAGGAAGCTGGATATTCTTGTCTCGAGAGGAGGAGATCCTGGGGCAATCTCCGAAGTGAAACTCCTTCTCAGGAAGTGTCAATATGACCGGCATGCCTCTTTGGTTCTGGAGAGGGACTATGGGAAGTACCACTCGCCTGACCCTTACCAGAACTGCAAACAAGGTGTAGCTGTTAAAACGGTCGTTGGCCTTAAGGACAATACAGGTTCCTTGACAAAGTCCAGGTCAGGGATTCTGGAGGTCGTGAGGTCCTTTTATGCTGACCTTCTTGGGAGGAAAGAGCTTGACCGTGACAAGATGGAAAGCTTTTTGGACTCTACTCCAGGTCTAAATGATGAAGATGTCCCATTGATGAATTTGACAGAGGAGATCACAGTTGAAGAGGTGATAAGGGCAATTGAACAGCTTGCCATCAAAAAGTCACCTGGACCGGATGGCTTGACAGCTGAGTTTTACAAAGCTTTTAAGCCTATTCTGGCCCCACATTTGGTAGAGGTTTTTAACAGTTGCCTTGCAGAGGGGGTACTTCCCCCTTCCATGAGGCACTCAGCTGTGATTCTTCTTTCAAAGGGTAAAGATCCTTCGATGATTGAGAATTGGCGCCCCATCAGCCTTCTTAATGTCGATAGAAAGATACTGGCAAAGATCATTTTCTGGCGCCTATCGTCAGTAGCAGAGTCTTTGCTTTCTCGCCATCAGCACTGTTCGGTCCAGGGTAGGTGCACCTTCACAGCAGTTTTAGCTGTCCGGGAGGCCTTGGAGCGATGCAGGGCTGCAGGCTGGGGAAAGTATTTGCTGACATTGGATCAGGCAAAAGCTTTTGATCGTGTTAACCACGAGTACCTGTGGTTGCTCCTTAGTAAGTACGGTCTGCCGGGTGGTTTTGTCAATTGGTTAAAAATCTTGTATAAGGGGGCAGAAAGCTTTCCTCTTGTTAATGGTTGGGTTGGGCAGTCCTTTGAGGTTGGCTCCGGGGTGCGCCAGGGTTGTCCCCTGAGTCCCTTGCTCTATGTGTTTGCAATCGACCCCTTCATCAGGAGGCTAGAGAGCGGCATGTTGTGTGGGGTGCCAGTGGGGCTCCCAGGTGAGCCACCTTTGAGGGTTGTTGCCTATGCGGACGATGTGTCCGTGATTGTCACTGGGGCAGATGAAGCAGAGGAGGTGGTCTCTCTGACATCACGGTATTCTGAAGCATCAGGCTCCAAGATCAATCAGGAAAAGAGTGAAGTTTTCTGGATGGGAAAGGAAGGTGAGGGTTTTGATCTCCCGGACACCTTTCCAGTGCCCCAGGAAAGAATTAAGATTCTAGGCATTGAATTTGGACCTGGTGATTATGGCCTCAAAAACTGGGAAGGCAGACTGGAAATTGCCAATACTAAGGTGGTCAGCTGGAAGAGATGGAAGTTATCTATGAGGGAAAGGGTTGATCTGATTAAGACTTACCTGATTCCGATCTTCTTGTATGTTAGCTTTGTCTGCATCTTGCCAGTGTCTCTCTATGCTAGGGTCAGTAGTGTGTTCTTCCAGATGTTGTGGGGGAACAGACTGAACCCCATCAAGAGGAATGTCACCTATCTATCCAGAAGGGAGGGTGGCTTAGGTATGGTCAACCCAGTTCTTTTCTTTTCACTGCTTTTTCTCAAGTTTAACATTGGTAATATGCTTGCAGTGGAACCTCCTGGATGGGTAGGCATCTTTAGATCTTGGTTTAGGCCTTTTCTGCGACTTTGGGAAGAGGGTGGCCAAGTGAAGAATCTCAGGGGTCATCGTGGTCAGCTACCAGCCTATGTCGCTCCGTGCCTGAAGTTACTACGGCAGTGGCGATTGTCGGCTGAAGATCTCAGATTGGTTCCGAGGAAAGTCCTTATGAGTCGAGTCTTGAGCGAAGTCTTTCATGACCCACTGGCCTTAAGGGATTGCCCAGGCCCAGTTTTGAGGGCAGGGTTAAGACTTATTAATTTGGACAGAGTACCCCCTAAATTTAGGGATCTGGCCTGGTTGTGCTTCCATGGGAGGCTCTATGTTAGGGGCAATTTGAAATTCCGCAGTGGGGTGGATCGTAGCTGTCCTCGGGAGGAGTGTGCAGGTGAGGAGGAGACTATGGACCATTTTCTGCTTCATTGCCCCTTTAACATAGAAGTGTACAAACAGGTGGGGCGGGCCCTCGGTGTCCCTTTCCTCTCCAGGCTGGGTTATGCTGAGTGGGTGTATGGAGCATTCAATACTGGTGGGCTTTTTTGTTTAGATACACTTTTTCTAGTTAGCCTAGTAGTCCGTTATTTCACTTGGAACGCACGGTGTCAGGTCTGCATTCGGCGTAAAATCCTTCCTGTTCAGGTGGTGGTGTATGACATTCTGCATGAGGTGGAGAAGATTCGGGTGCTTGAGAGAGACAAGCGGAGTCAGGGGGCTTGGTTGAAGGCGTGGAGGGGTTTCAAGCCTCCCTGACTGCCAGGAGTCTCTTTCCCGGGTGTGGCTGTCTGTCTCTTATCACCCTAGATTATTATTATTTGGATTTATTTTTTGATAAATGGCTGCGTACATAGGTGATGGGTTGTGCCTCTTAGGCCCTCTCTGCTGCTTTATGTAAATAGTTTTGGTAGTGGATTATGTATATATTGTATATATTCTGAACATGGATGTGTATTCCTTGGATTTATGTTGAAGTTTTGTACTTTGGTTTTGTTTTTTACTTTTGTATAAAATTGGTTGCTTGATTCTTTTAATAAAAGATCAATAGTGCCCCATCATTGGTGTCAGTGGGAGGAATAGTGCCCCATCATTGGTGTCAGTGGGAGGAATAGTGCCCCATCTTTGGTGTCATTGGGAGAAAAAGTGCCCCATCATTGGCGTCAGTGGGAGGAATAGTGCCCCATCATTGGTGTCATTGGGAGGAATCGTGCCCCTGTAGCGTCACATATGGTGACCCATCACATTTGGCTACCCGCTGGACTGCGCATGCGCGACGCCGACATATGCGTTTCAACACAGTGGCGATCTGCGCTCGCGCAGAATTTTATGGCCACCCCCCTGAGTCCAGGTTCAAGCCCCACCATCCAAGTGGACATAGAGTTAGATTATAATTATGCCGAGCGAAGTGAGCCCGCGAGGGGCCCTGTGGCAAAGTGGTCTTACAACAGTGTTGGAACGCATATAGCGGCGTCACGCATGCGCACTCCAGCGGGTAGCAAAATGTGATGGGTAGCCGAATGTGACGTGACACCCCATTGTTGGTGTCATTGAGATCAATGACACCAACAATGGGGTACAATTCCTTCCATTGATACCAGCAATGGGGCCCTATCGTTTGCGCCCTATCCTTAGTGTCAGTGGGTGGAATAGTACCCCATTGTTGGTGTCAGTGACATTAATTATGTCCTATTGTTAGTGTCATTAGATGGAATAGTGCCCTAAGGGCCGGATAAAGGTAAGCAAAGGGCTGTATCTGGCCCCTTGGCTGCAGTTTGGAGACCACTGCTCTAAGGGACTCATTCCCTTATGAGTCTTCCCTTACCCTGTAATAATTTCACAGAGCCACCTACAGGCGGGGAGGATAACTGCACCTGCCTCCTATGTGGAGAACCTGGCCAGATTGTCTGGCGGGGGGGTATAGATCACACGACTGGTAGAACAGAATAATGTATCTTTCAGCAGATGAAACCATTCCCACATTATTTATTTTTAATTGTGCATTTAGATGTTTGCCTGGAGATTAGCTTTAAATGTATGGATGTGTGGTGTATTTTTTTAAAGGGTGCCTTTTGTAGGACGATTAAAAAAAAAATCTGTCAAGTATTAGCATTTATATATATATGTATCCATGTTTATTTATTATATATGTATTATATTGTGTAATTATATATTTATATCATACACATAGCATCTATTATTAGTAGGCGCTGCAGTAATTGTCCACACAAAGATTATTTTTGGGCTTCTATCTCCGTTCTTTCTGATCCTGACCTCGTTCTTGGGGTGAAAACAACAAGAGAAAAGTCTTAAAGTTGAAGAGTAAAATATCGGGCATCCTCGGGAAGGTGTCAGTTGGGGACTCCATGTTACGTTGGCGTTGCCCGGCCACACAAATCTGTTCAGCTTTAATATTCATCACTTTGTGATCCATAACTTGCCCTTGGGGTGAGAGTGGAGAGAAGAGTTGAGGACGTTGCTCGGGTTCACAGAAATGTCAGTCTTCCAGGGTGTGCGTGAGGCTGTAATAATGTCACTGGCTAATCAGAGGAGGTGAATTAATAGATGATTCATTCATTCAAAGGCTCCGAAATGTCACTTTGCTGTCAATCTCCGTGTTTTCATCCTCGGACTCCATCTGAAGATAATATGGATTTATTTGGCATAAAAGGAACAATAAAACCGACTTTGCAGAAAATCTTTTATATCACAGTTCATGATAAATGGTCATTGTTGTTCAGGAATGGTTATCTCCACCTCTGATCCTTCCGATTTCAGACAATTTACCTGCTGGAGCGGCCTTTGTCTTTCAGCTGTGATGGAAATCTGTAAAGAGCAATTCCTGTAGACCCCTGGTGCCCAACATGCAGGTTGAGGGCCACGTGTGGCCTTTTAGTGTTTGAAGAGTGGCCCTTGGGCCCCGACAGTCAGTAGAGGGAGCATTGATTTGTAAAGAGTCCCATAATTGTAGTGGTTTCATGCTACTTGTCCCAAGCCTTTGATTGTCTACTATAATAGCATGACTTTCATCTCCAACCATTGCAGTAGAACAATCTCTGACCACTTCCTCTAGTAAGTCTTCAGTCTATGACAGTTCTCCATAGCATCACTGTGACGGGAGTCACTTTGGGCGGAGGACTTGTAGAACCCAACTTCTCTTGGAGAGCTCTGGAATCTCCTTGTCCTGCTCCCCCAGCCCTGCCTATGTGTAAGTAACCCTGTGTCTATTAGGGGCACAGGGTGACCAAGAACCCCAGTCTGATCTGTACTAACCAGACTTGCTGTACAGCCTCACTGGAATGCTGTGTATATATATATATATATATATATATACATATATATATATATATATACCCTGTTTCCCCGAAAATAAGACCTAGCGTGATTGTGGGTGATGGCTACAATATAATCACGACCCCCCAAATAAGCCCTACCCTGTTTCCCCGAAAATAAGCCCTACCCTGAAAATAAGACCTACAAGGACTTTAACTGGGGCTTATTTGGGGGGTAGGGCTTATATTGCAGCCATCACCAACAATCACGCTAGGTCTTATTTTCGGGGGAAACAGGGTATATATATATATATATTCTATATTATCCCATACTGTTGTGGACTCTTTGCTGGGTCGTTTGAGGTGTGGCTGTATTCCATTGTTCTATTGTGTCTGTCTGCCTTGGAAGAAAAGTATTATGGGATGTGTATGTGTGTTTGCTGTGAGGAGGGAGGGGGGAATTCCTCCAACAGCTCTCCCTGCTGATTGGACAGGCTACCCTGCCCTGAATGCAAAGGGAGGGGGGATTGTCCTGAGTGTTACCTGTGTTTCAATAAACAGTTCATGTTCAGCAGCCAAAACGAGTACTGCCTAGTTCTTGGTTGTCAGCGGTTGGAATATCTGTCTGATATCTATATTCAGGCTGGAAGGAAGCGGTATATGAAAAAAGCACTCAAGCTGAGTGTGGGATGTTCCATTACAATCACATGTCATAAATATTATATGTGGCTCATTGTAGAGATAAGGGGCTGCTGTTGAGGTCACCTTACAAGATGACAAGAACTGCTGAGGACCAAATACACCACCAACCCTCTACAACCTGGTCAGAGAGTTACTTGTACCTGCAACCCAATCAGCCACAATACCGTACTCCACTGTATCTTTATAGGAGGGTTGTGTGTGTCACAAGCGTAGTGCTACCCCCACAGTGGCCACTGGTAACACCTGGTTCTTCCCTAATAGTATAAAGGCTGCCCACCACCACAAGCACCAATCCATACACTCCGGCTCCAATAACTCAGTCTAGGGCATGCCATTTTGGAACCTATTGCTGCAGAACTTTGAACAGGAGAGGGGTTAGGGGCATGGCATACTCCAAAACGCTGCACAGTAACAGGAGTAGACATGTGCAATTTGTTTTGTTCCAAATTCGTTTTTTAACGAATTTTGACAAAATCGTTAATTCGGAAATATCCGAATTAACGAAAGCCCATTTAACAAATATTTCCGAATACTCATAAATTAAAATAATAGAAAATTCGTCAATTCAAAAATTTCTAAATTCGAAAATTCGGTAATTTGAAAATTCCAAAATTTAAAAATTCTGAAATTCAAAAATTTGAAAATCCGAACACCCAAAAAATTTTAAATCTGATATAATAACTAACTAATAATAACTTAACTAATAACTAACTATTAAATTATAGGTATTGGAATTTCCTTGCAAATTTGGCTATTAGTGAATGTAACAAATACAAATTTATCCGAAGTTACGAATTATCCAAAATAATGAATGCTGTATCTAAATGAATGGAACGTAATAAATTAATAATATTAAAAAACTTTTTATTATTAATTTGTTCCGTTCCATTTGTTTAGATGCAGCATTTGTTATTTAAGAAAATTCCTAACTTCGGATAAATTTGTATTCGCTCTGTTCACTAACAGCCACATTTGCAAGGAAATTCCAATACCTATAATTTAATAGTTAGTTATTAGTTAGTTATTCTTTCAAATTTTTTGATTTTCTTTCTTATTTTCGGATTTTCGAATTTACGAATTTTTGCGAATTTACCAATTTACAGATTTTCGAATTTACGACTTTTCAAATTGCGATAATAACGCACTGCTTTGGGGGAAGGAGAGGACAACATTGGGGGAGGGTGGAAGAGGGGATGAGGACACTACTGTAGTGGGGAGCAGAGGACACTGCTTTGGGGTGGTAGAGGACACTACTGTGGGGAGGGGAACAGAGGACACTGCTTTTAGGGGGGGGGGGGCAAAGGGCTCTACTGTAGGGGGGAGCAGAGAGCACTGCTTTGGGGGGACAAGGGACACTACTGTGTGGAGGGGGGTGAGAGGACACTGATTTGGGGGCAGAGGACACTGCTTTAGGGGTACAGGACACTACTGAGGGGAGGGGGACAGAGGACACTGATTTTAGAGGGGGTAAAGGGCTCTACTGTACAGGGGAGCAGAGAACACTGCTTTGGGGTGGTAGAGGACACTACTGTGGGGAGGGGGACAGAGGACACTGATTTTAGAGGGGGTAAAGGACTCTACTGTACGGGGGAGCAGAGAACACTGCTTTGGGGGGACAAGGGACACTACTGTGTGGAAGGGGGTGAGAGGACACTGATTTGGGGGGGCAGAGGACACTGATTTGGGGGCAGAGGTCACTGCTTTAGGGGTACAGGACACTACTGAGGGGAGGGGGCTGAGGGGCAGAGGACACTGTGGGGTGACAGATTACATTACTTGGTGGAGTGATGTGTAGGGGGCAGAGGATTCTGTGTTCTTCATGCCATAATTTTATTGGGGACTTGTGTTTTTTTTTTTTTTAAAGGGCACCACCCCTTCAAGGATCTTTGATTTTCTCCATATTGTCAAGGTAGATCTCAACCTCTGAAAGGTTTCCTACCCCTGTTCTAGGGGATGTCTTTTGGGTATTTTATTGCATGAAGAAATTCAACAGGAGAAAGGGGTTTAGGCATGGGATACTCCATAATGCTCAGTACTTAGTAGTAGAGGACAGTCTTCCCTGGAGGTGGTAATTAGTATTGAACAGTCTACGGCCTCACAACTGAAGACCATGGGGCAAGTCTTTTTGGCATCTGGTTACCTTGTGCCAATACAAATTTGCCAGTACCCAGTGCAGCTTCCAGTGCACTACCCAGTCACAGGGACTCACAAGTCCTCACGATAGCTGCCACTTTCCAGCTTCCTCCAGACACAGTCCAGTTAGTTAGATGGCACCTCTCAGAACCAGATCCCTTGTGGTGGGGTTCTGCAATCAGCTCTGAGCAAAGTTAAATTGAACCTTTGGTCCCGGCACCTCTGAGGCCTCCTAGAGCAGCGGTTCAGACAATGGGCTGCCTGGGGGCAGCAGCTCCTCTGTCTTTTGGAACCCACCTGGGAAGAAGAACCCAGTCCTCCAGTGTTTCAGCCTATTTATCACCATTCCAAACCCTTACTGGACACTCCTCTCCAGGGATTGGCTGGAACCTGATAAATATTCAGGCTGGTTGTTTTGAATCTCCTGCACAAAGCTCTGGAAGCTTCATTCCGAGACAGGGGGAATCAATCTAACTCTGAGCCTGTGAGAAATGGAACAGGCCAGAGCAAATAATCTCCTGCTTCCTGTATTACAGAAGGAACCAAGAGCTACATTTTTCTGGCATCCCACCCTAGGAGGGCGCTATATATCATGCAGACATGATGAGAAGCAGGAACAGGTTACCTTCACAAAGAGTGGACATTCCTTAGAATTTAGAATCTTTCTTTAAGGCTGAGTTCATACCTAAACCGGCCGCAGATCGCAACGCTGTCCGTCCCTGTTCTCCGTGTCAGGGATGAATCAGGGCGGAATCTTTGCCTGAATTCGGCCCTGAAACAGAGGCAAAGACGCTCCGCAGCTGCCCCGGAGACATGTGAACCGGCTCCATAGAGAGCCGGTCACATTCTCCTGCTATGTGAATTGGATGGGCGGAAAACCACATCCAATTCGCATGGGTGTGAACCCGGCCTAAATCTTTTAATCTTTAGCAATACTTGCTACATGGAAGAAATGGAAGATGATGGAACATAGGATAATATACAGAATAAGATACAATCGATATAATCCTAGCAGTGGCAGAGTATTGTCCTCTATGAATGTAGAAAGTTTGGAGTTTCGGAGATGCTTTTAATATACATAAAATTTCCAACGCCCCCAAGCGGGATGTCTAAGCGGGATGACTCGGCGATGAGCGAGAAACGTCTACTAGTCATGGAAGGGATGATGAAGGCTGGAGGTCATTCCGGGACACAATCCGAGTCTGAGAGAGGGAGGAGGGAGAAGAGTCACTTTAGTCATTCCATTTATTTATCATTATTAATAGGAATCAGAAAAAAAAGAAAGATGTCCATCCCCTGTGTGTCCCCAAACCATCAACATTCCCCCCAAAATATTCCATGTTATTAAAGGGGAGCTAAACTGTTTCCGAGCGACACAACCTAAAAAAACCTTTTAAATTAATTTTTAACCCCTTCAATAATGGGCAGTCCCCCCCCCCCCCCCCCCTCTCCTGCCCAGGCCAATTTTCAGTTTTCAGCACTGTCACATTTTGAAAGACAATTATGCGGTCATGTAACACTGACAGTGGTCATAACCCTCCCTTACACTAACCAAAATGAAAAAAAAAAAAAAAAGTTTTTCCCATAGTTCTACTTTAGGTTATCCAGAAGGAGCTGGTCACTTATTGGCTTTTGGCTTCTTATGCATAAGGTATTACTATGGAGGAGCCAGACTGTCTGAGGTGGCCATTGTCCATGATAATAGGATTAGCTCTACTATCTGAGGTGGCCATTGTCCATGATAATAGGATTAGCTCTACTGTCTGAGGAGGCCATTGTCCATGATAAGAGGATTAGCACTACTATCTGACGTGACCATTGTCCGTGGTGATTATCATGGACAACAGCCACCTCAGACAGTAGAGCTGATCCTATTATCATGGACAATGGCCACCTCAGATAGTAGAGCTAATCCTATTATCATGGACAATGGCCACCTCAGATAGTAGAGCTAATCCTATTATCATGGACAATAGCCACTTCAGATAGTAGAGCTTATCCTACTATCCGAGCTAATCCTGCTATCTGGGGTGGCCATTGTCCATGATAATAGGATTAGCTCTACTATCTGAGGTGGCCATTGTCCATGATAATAGGATTAGCTCTACTGTCTGAGGTGACCATTGTCCATGATAATAGGATTAGCTCTACTATCTGAGGTGGCCATTGTCCATGATAATAGGATTAGCTCTACTGTCTGAGGTGGCCATTGTCCATGATAATAGGATTAGCTCTACTGTCTGAGGTGGCCATTGTCCATGATAATAGGATTAGCTCTACTGTCTGAGGAGGCCATTGTCCATGATAAGAGGATTAGCACTACTATCTGACGTGACCATTGTCCGTGGTGATTATCATGGACAACAGCCACCTCAGACAGTAGAGCTGATCCTATTATCATGGACAATGGCCACCTCAGATAGTAGAGCTAATCCTATTATCATGGACAATGGCCACCTCAGATAGTAGAGCTAATCCTATTATCATGGACAATGGCCACCTCAGGCAGTAGAGCTAATCCTATTATCATGGACAATGGCCACCTCAGATAGTAGAGCTAATCCTATTATCATGGACAATAGCCACTTCAGATAGTAGAGCTTATCCTACTATCCGAGCTAATCCTACTATCTGGGGTGGCCATTGTCCATGATAATAGGATTAGCTCTACTATCTGAGGTGGCCATTGTCCATGATAATAGGATTAGCTCTACTGTCTGAGGTGGCCATTGTCCATGATAATAGGATTAGCTCTACTGCCTGAGGTGGCCATTGTCCATGATAATAGGATTAGCTCTACTGTCTGAGGTGGCCATTGTCTGTGATAATGGGAGTAGCCCTTATCTCATGGATTTCTGTATAAATTCATTGTGGTTTTCTAATAAATCAGTTCTTCTTCTGGTTTCCTCCAAAACTGGTGTTACCGATTTCTTTGGGGGTAACTATAGCTATAGTCACTGGCCTCGTGTTCCAGAGCTTGGAAAGCAGCTTCTTGGTGGAGATACTCAGTCGGGGTGTCTGAAGTCCATCACACTGGGTGGAGATACCCAGTCGGGGTGTCCGGAGTCCGTCACACTGGGTATCTTCTCAGCCAATAGTGAACTTTGCAGAAGCTCAGGTAGGTTTGCTGAATGCTCAGGTAGGTTTGAGCACAACTATTGACAAAATCAGATTCTGGAAGATCAGGAAGAACGTGGGACCTGCATTGTGGAGGACTCTGCTCCGGTACCCCAGTCGGTGAGGAAAGTCAGGAAAATCCCTTCTCTGTCTAAAGAAAACCCTGGAGCAACAGAATGCAATGATGTATGCAAAGGGCGCCCATGACAGTGGTAGCAGTGAAAGGGTTAAAGAAAGTTGTAATGTGGAGCCGAGGGGGAGGGAGGATCAGGGGAGGGGCTATTTAAAAGGGGTTCCCGCTCTGGGAGGGACAACAGAAGGAGCAGGAAAGTTGTTAGGAAGGTCACCAAGAGGTTAGTGCGGTACCATGGCTGAACTTGAAGGGCTTATGGCCCAGTTGCGGGCGGAAGCGGCGGTTCGGGGTGCTGAGTGGCTGCAAGAGACCATCGCAGCCGCGCTACAAGCATCCACGGTACCAGCAAGTGGGGGAGAGAGAAGCGGCAACAGAGCGCGCCGTTCTCGTCCGCCCGAGCGGTTCTCGCCGGACCGCGTGACGTCAGCACAGCGGCACCCGGGTGGTCTGTCTTCCAGACTCCCGGGGGGCCCACCAGCAAAACGAGCGGCGGGAGGAGAGCGGGTTAGCGGGAGGACAGCCCCGGCGGGACGAGAACAGATGCAGGCAAGTGAACCGGCGCGAGTGCGGCCTACGGGACGGAGACACGCGGAGAGCGCAAGCCCCGCCCCCAGGATGGCGGCGGTGCGCTCCGCCATCGCCAGCACAGCAATGCCTTTAGGGATCCCTGGGCCTTCTGCTTCCTCGGCAGGGGACAGGCAAGATGGAGAGAGCTGCAGAGCTGGCTTAGCAACTACAGGAGCGGAGGCCTACAGGACTGCGGTAGCCCACACCGGTCCTGGGAAGGCTGTCCGGAAGTCCACGGGTGGCTTCGCTGCTCGGAGGAGGGGGAGGATGGTGAACAAGGCGACAGCCGCGGCCCTCAGCCCGGGCGGGCCTGCAGCGGAAGGAGAAGTAGAATCGGGTCGGAGCGGACGAGATGAGGAGTCCGGATCGGAGGAGGATGCGGCCCCCCTGTCCAAGAGGATGGGGCCAGAAGAGAGCAGACGGTCGGCTGATGGGACAACACCTATGCAGCCAGGTGAGCCAGCACATGCTATTGCAAGGTCTGATGTAAATACTGCAGCAAGTGTAGCTACGGGGTCTGGGGGGTCAGTACACAGCATGGTGGGGTCTCCAGGTTTCTTGGGTTTTCTAATAGGAATCAAAGAACTGGTGCAGAGGTTAGAGGCGGAAGCGAGGCCGATGGGGGACCCGGGAGCAGCTTGGGTTCAGCAGTCAAGGACAGAGGTGGGAAGTGCAGGGGGGGCCCTGCCACCGGTGGTTGCAGGGGAAGTTACAGCGGGGGTAGCTTTGCAGAAGCAAGGAACCACAGAGAATGGAGCGGCGCAGGGGAAGGATAAGGCAGCGCCGTCAGGGGAGGCGGTTCCGAGGAAGGACATCATTAGGCTGGCGGACGCGGCTCGCTGTGAGGTGTATGTGTGCTACGAAGGACCGTTAGGGGCACACTTGAAACAGGAAGTGCGGGAAAAATTATGGAAGGGTGAGTATGTGGAAATATTTTCATTGTTGCCCTTGGAGAAGTTCAATCTTGACAGAGTCAAGCCGGACGATTCCAAAAAAGAAGATGAGGAAAAGAGGAGGTATAGGCTGATACCCAGGACATTCACGAATTGGTTGCAAGCATTTGCGATCATGGCAAGTGTGATAGGGGAGAAGCACCCGGAACACTGTTCGGCGCTTTTCTGCTATCAGGATGCGATAGGAGAAGCGTATAGAGTGTATGGAGGTAATGCATGGTTGCGTTACGATGAACAGTTTAGGCAAAGGAGAGCAGTTCGCCAGGAGATACGTTGGGACCACAAGGACATTAGCCTGTGGATGCGTTTGATGACGACGGCGCGGACAACGAGTCAGTTTTTTCAGGGGGGAGCCGGTGGACCGTCAGCCCAGGGACATTCGGCTGGAAACAAAAAAGGGGTGTGTTGGCAGTACAACTCGGGGTCCTGTAAGTTCGGAGGAACATGTAAATATAAACATGAGTGCTCAGGCTGTGGGGGTACACATCCATCATCCAGATGTTTTAAACAAGGAAAGGGTCGACAAGGAGAGGCTGGGAACAAAAGGGAGGACGCCGGTGATAGTGGAAAGGATGCGGCCGTTCCTCGGTAAGTACCCGGACAGGAAGGCGGCGTTACTATTAGAAGAAGGCTTTGCAATGGGTTTTCGGATTCCATGTAATTTATCGGCGACTCCCCCAGTGCCCAAAAATTTAAAGTCGGCCCTGCAACATCCGGAAGTGGTTTCAGAGAAACTACAGAAGGAAGTGGCCTTGGGTAGAATGAGTGGTCCTTTCCCAGTAGCACCAATAGCGGAGTTGGTAGTATCTCCGCTGGGGGTGGTGCCCAAAAAGGAGCCCAACAAATTGAGGCTCATTCACCACTTATCCTTCCCCAAAGGGGGGTCAGTGAACGATGCCATAGAACAGGAAGCATGCTCGGTGACTTATACGTCATTTGATGCTGCGGTGCGGTGGGTGAGACATTATGGAAAAGGTGCTTTGATGGCTAAGGCAGATATAGAATCAGCTTTTCGATTGTTGCCAGTACACCCGGATAGTTTCCGGTTGCTCGGGTGCCATTGGAATGGTGGTTTTTATGTCGATCAATGCCTACCCATGGGTTGTTCAGTGTCATGTGCGATATTCGAACAATTCAGCTCCTTTGTGGAATGGGTGGTAAGGGATGTATCCGGGGTGAATTCGATAATTCACTACTTGGATGATTTCTTATGCATAGGCCCGGCTGCTTCTAGAGTCTGCGCTGTGTTGCTGGCTTCTTTGCAACATATAGCAGGAAGGTTTGGCATTCCATTGGCGGATGAAAAAACGGAGGGACCCTGTGCGGTCATCACGTTTTTGGGCATTGTGCTAGATTCGGAGGCGATGGAATGTAGACTACCTGATGAGAAATTGGAGGACTTGAAAAAAGAGGTGGCAGGGTTGATAGGTCTAAAAAAGGTGCAGCTGCGTAAGCTACAATCGGTGTTGGGCAAGCTGAATTTTGCTTGTCGCATACTGCCAATGGGGAGAGTGTTTAGTCGCCGGCTGGCGGCCAGCACGAGTGGAATAAAGTCGCCAAAACATTTTGTGCGCTTGGGGAAAACACATAGGGAGGACCTGAAGGTATGGCACACCTTCTTGGAATCCTTTAATGGTAGGGCAATGTGGATGTCGGGTCCAGTCAGCAATTTTGACTTGGAATTGTTTACTGATGCCGCAGGATCAACAGGTTTTGGCGCTTTTTTCCAAGGACAATGGAGCGCGGGTCCATGGCCACAATCTTGGGTAAAAGAGGGCTTCACGAAGAACTTGGTTCTGCTGGAATTGTTTCCAGTAGTTCTGGCTGTGGAACTATGGGGTGCATCATTCAGGGATCTGAAGGTGCGTTTTCATGGGGACAACATGGGGGTGGTGCAAGTGATAAATAGGGTCACGGCGTCGTCCCCGCCAGTGATCAGGCTGCTGCAGCACTTAGTCTTGCGATGTCTACAATTGAATGTTTTCATCCATGCTGTGCACTTACCGGGGGTAGAAAACGTCATTGCTGATGCACTATCTCGCTTCCAGTGGGACAGGTTCCGAGTGTTGGCGCCGGAAGCGGAACAACAGGGGATACCTTGTCCAGACTGGCTGTGGGAGATTGCGCTGGCATAATCGAGGGATGGATTAAGCGGTCGGTAAGTGGGCATACATGGGCAGCATACAGCAAGGTATGGCAGGAGTGGCTGGCGTTTGGACAAGCTTTAGGGGAGGAGCCCGTAGGACATGGGCTACGTTCTTTGTTGCTGTACTATGTGGCAAAAAAATTGGACGAGGGGGTGTCGGTGTCAGTGATGAATGCACAGTTGGCTGGTTTGGCTTTCCTGTTCAAGCTACAAGGGCAGCCTGACGTCACCAAGGATTTTTGGGTGAAACAAGCTTTAAAGGGTTATAGGAGGGCAGTTGTCAAGCGTGATTCAAGGAGACCGGTAACTTTTGAAATATTAAGGGGGATTGTGGAGCAACTAGGGGAGGTTTGTGCGTCTGAATACGAAGTCACCTTGTTTAAGGTAGCTTTCGTGTTAGCATTTTTTGGCGCATTTCGGATAAGTGAGCTTGTTAGCCCTTCCAAAAAGGTGCAAGGGGGAATTGGGTTTCAGGAGGTACAATGGGAAGAGGAAGGGGTAGCGATCTTTTTGAGGAAATCTAAGACGGATCAAGGGGGAAGAGGCAGGATGGTGCGGGTTTATCCAATTCACGGTTCCCCCCAGTGCCCAGTGAGCACGGTTAAGGAATTCTTGAAGGTTAGACCAAATGTTCAGGGCCCATTTCTAATACATTTGAATGGTAGTATGTTGTCACGTTTTCAGTTTGGGGCTGTGTTCAGAAAATGTTTACAGGGGCTGGGACTGGTGGAGAAAGATTTTTCATCCCACTCATTTAGGATTGGAGCTGCGACTGAGGCGGCCAGGTTAGGGATGGATGTTGAGGTAATAAAAAGGATTGGGAGATGGGAATCTAACAGGTTCCAGTCTTATGTGCGGCCTCAATTGGCTTTAAAGTTGTAGATGACGGGGGGATTACGGGGTTGTTATAGGGGAGGTATTAGAGGTGGATGTTACGGCAAGTACGATTTTTGCATAGTCAATGTTGAGGATAGTGTTTTGTTTTTCTTCTATTTTCAGGTGCAGAGACAAGAATGGTCTGGATTATGGGCCATTCTTATGTATGTTGGGGGGCTCGGAGGGGAGACGCTCGGCCTGAGGGTAGGCAGCTAAGTTTTAATAGAAGGGAAGTATACATAAAGTGGTTCGGTATACCAGGGATGTTGTGGGGTAGGCTGGTTCAGGAGGTACAGAGGTATGCCAATAGGGAGGGACCTCCGGACGTCCTGGTGATACATGTAGGCGGAAACGATTTGGGCATTCGCTCGATGGTAGACATCATACGAGATATTAAATTTGACATTTGGCGTCTGTCGAAGGAATTTCCGCAGATGATCATTATCTGGTCGGACATGGTTGCCAGGCTGTCTTGGAGAATGGCCAGGTCTGTGGAAGGTGTGAACAGAGCAAGGAAGAAGATCAACAGGGAAATTAGTAAATTTGTGGGCAGTATTGGGGGATTGGCAATTCGGCATACAGAATTAGAATTTGAGACATGGAGGTATTTGAGACGTGATGGGGTACATCTCAATGATGTAGGTACAGATTTATGGGCTCTAGGCCTACAAGATGGTATACAGCGAGCGCTTCGGGTGTGGAGGGGCACCCAAGAGTAAGGTGTTACTATTGGGTTGCTGTGGCGGGCGTTGGTCTGGGCAAGGGAAGGAAGATGGCGGAAAAAGTAAGAGTGGGGATCCAACGTTGATATGGGTCCGGAGGTTTTTGGTTCCCGGTTAACGGAGGTTAGCCGGGAAGTGATATGGGGCACTGCGGTCACGGCAGTCTCTGAGCCAGCTTGTCGGCTTGAGGCCTATTGGAGTTTTTTGGACGAGGGCTGCAGTGCTATATTTGGTATGGCCATCAGTTTTTGTTTTTGCAAAACCGGTTGCTCAGACCAACGCTCTTTGGAATTAATAAGTTGTATAACAGATGTTTTGGTTATGGTTTTTTATGATGACAGAATTTTATATATTTTTATAGATATGTTAAATAAAGTAGGCTGCTACGGCCTTTTTTATACTCCAAAAAGAGCTGGTGTGGTTTTATTATTTGAATAAAAGTATAAGGGTTTGGAGTATAGGGAATTTACATCTGTTATCCAATAGTCATGAAAAATTCTCACAAACTCACCCCAACACATTGCTGCAGAACAAACTTTATTATCCCGAGCAAAATGATTCAAGAAGGACTAAATGTGTATATTGAATAAACATATTATACTTCAAACTTATAAAAGAAACAAGACCCCCCCCCATATCTCCCAGGCCCATGTACTGCACAGTGCTGGGTGCACTGACCTGATGGCGGGGTGCATGCATATTTCATGTCAGTGTTGTAACACAGATTCCACTGTAGTTATTATAAAGCAACGCTGGGCTCATCACCCTATACATTATTCTGTTAGATTTATCTTGCTTGCATACCATGTATAATTCATGACAACGATGAACCTTTCCCGAGCCATCCTGTAAACTGCTGCAAAGATTTCCTCTTCTACACTTTCAGGCAGGTTTGTTCATTTCAAATTTAATTTAATGGCTGAATTTGAACTGTTCATTTTCTCTTCATTGGATTGGGCATTCATGACTGGCCAATGTTTTCTTTCAAGGATCTTTGTTCTCCACCACGTACAGTGCCGCGCAAAAGTATTCACCCCCCCCCCCCCCCTTGGCATTTTTCGTGTTTTGTTGCCTCACAACCTGGAATTAACATGGATTGTTTGAGGACTTGCATCATTTAATTTACAGAACATGCCCACAACTTTGAAGATTTTTTTTATTGTGAAGCCAACAACAAATAGGACAAAATAACAGAAAAAGTCAATGTACATAACTATTCACCCCCCTAAAGTCAATACTTTGTAGAGCCACCGTTTGCGGTTATCACAGCTCCAAGTCGCTTTGGATAAGACTCTATAACTTCCCACATCTCACCACTGGCAGTCTTGCCCATTCCATCCTTGCAAAACTGCTCCAGATCCTTCAAGTTGGATGGTTTGCGCTTGTGAGCAGCAATCTTTAAGTCTGACCACAGATTTTCTTTTGGATTGAGGTCTAGGCTTTGACTAGGCCATTCCAACACATTTCCATGTTTCCCCTTAAACCACTCAAGTGTTGCATTAGCAGTGTGTTTGGGGTCATTGTCCTGCTGGAAGGTGAACCTCCGTCCTAGCCTCAAATCACATACAGAGTGGTCAATGTTTTGCTCAAGAATATCCCTGTATTTAGCACCATCCATCTTTCCCTCAACTCTGACCAGTTTCCCAGTCCCGACTGCTGAAAAACATCCCCACAGCATGATGCTGCCACCACCATGTTTCACAGTGGGGATGGTGTTCTTTGGGTGATGTGATGTGTTGGGTTTGCGCCAGACATTGCGTTTTCTTTGATTGCCAAAAAGTTCAGTTTTAGTCTCATCAGACCAGAGCACCTTCCTCCATACATTTTGGGAGTCTCCCACATGCCTTTTCCCAAACTCAAAACGTGACATTTTGTTTTTTGCTGAAAGTAATGTCTTTCTTCTGGCCACTCTGCCATAAAGCCCAACTCTGTGGAGCGTACGGCTTATTGTGGTCCTATGTACAGGTACTCCAGTCTCTGCTGTGGAACTCTGCAGCTCCTCCAGGGTTACCTTAGGTCTCTGTGCTCCTCTCTGATTAATGCCCTCCTTGCCGGGTCTATGAGTTTTGGTGTGCGGCCGTATCTTGGCAGGTTTGCTGTTGTGCCATGTTCTTTCCATTTGGTTAGGATAGATTTGATGGTGCTCCTAGGGATCATCAAAGATTTGGATTTTTTTTTATAACCTAACCCTGACTTGTACTTCTCAACAACATTGTCTCTTACTTGTTTAGAGAGTTCCTTGGTCTTCATGGCAGTGTTTGGTTAGTGGTGCCTCTTGCTTAGGTGTTGCCGCCTCTGGGGCCTTTCACAAAGGTGTGTCTATGTAATGGCAGATCATATGACACTTAGATTGCACACAGGTGGACATCATTTCACTAATTATGTGACTTCTGAAGGTAATTGGTGGCACCAGAGCTTTTTATGGGCTTTATAACAAAGGGGGTGAATACATACGCACATGACAATTATCAGTTTTTTATTTCTGAAAAATAGTTTTATGTAAATCTATTTTTCTAATTTTACTTCACCAACTTAGACTATTGTGTTCTGATCCATCACATATAAATCAGATTAAAAAAAAACATTGAACTAAAGGCTGTAATGTAACAAAATAGGTAAAAAGCCAAGGGGGGGGGGGGGGGGGGGGTGAATACTTTTGCAAGGCACTGTGCACTATTGTGCACAACCATGAAAATTAGAGATGGCTGAACCAATCAAAGTCTCCAATGTTGGTATACTGGACACAATAATTGTTCTGTTGGCTGGTATCTACCCGGCTAATCTGCAAATTGAATGAATATTTTTTCATTTTAAGGTGGGATGCTGGCAAAGGCTGCTTTTTCCATCTTTTTTTTTTTTTCTCATTAATTCTTTATTGAGAAGTTTACAAAATATGTACAGTACAATACAAAGACAGGTACTAGATATAAAACGTTCTCACAACCAAGCAGTCGTAACACTTAAGCTTCGTACACACCAGCATTTATTTTTTTAACCTAAAAAAATGCTGGAAAAATCACTTGTACACAAAACGCTGGTAATATCTTTTTGTAGCAGCGTTTTGGGAGCGTTTAACAAACTTGCGGACCGCCCGCCGTCGTTATACGTCAGAACTTTGATGTAGGATAGCTGCCATAACCCCCGGGATAGTCTTAAACAGCGGACGGTCCTCTTTCTGATAAAAATGGTCTCCGCGGCAGATTTGCCACAAGATCACTTTTATCGGGGGGTGGGGGGTGGGAGAGGGCCCCTTCCCGCCGTGCTCTGGTCATCTCTGCCGCTTTCGCGAGCCGTCGGTAGCGGCGGAGACGATCGCGTTCTCTCCCCAGTGAGACTGGATGCCGAGTGAGGGAATGATGCCCCCCCCCCCCCCCCGCTCGGCTCCATAACATTGGGTGACGGAAGGGACGTCAAACATCACTTCCGCCCCATGGTTTTAAAGGGAAAATTTTATTTAAAAAAAAAAAAAACATTTATCTATTAACTTGTTTATTTTTTTATTGCATTTTAGTGTAAATATGAGATGTGAGGTATTTTTGACCCCCCAGATCTCACATTAAAGAGGTCCTGTCATGCTTTTTTCTATTACAAGGGATAGGAGTGACCCAAACATTTTTTTTTAAAGAACAGTGTAAAAATGAACAATAAAAAGTAAAATAAATAGGAAAAAAAAATGTAAAAAATTTTAAGCGCCCCGTCCCGCCGAGCTCTCGCGCATACGTAGGTCGCGTCTGCATATGAAAACGGTGTTCAAACACACATGTGAGGTATCGCCGCGAGCGAGAGCAATAATTCTAGCACTAGACCCCCTCTGTAACTCAAAACTGGTAACCTGTAGAAATTTTTAAACGTCACCTATGGAGATTTTTAATGGTCAAAGTTTGTCGCTATTCCACGAGCGGGCGCAATTTTGAAGTGTGACATGTTGGGTATCAATTTACTCGGCATAACATTATCTTTCACAATATATAACAAAATTGGGCTAACTTTATTGTTCTCTTATTTTTTTAATTAAAAATTTTTTTTTTTTTTTTTTTAAAAATTTGCGCTTGTAAGTCCACTGCGCAAATACGGAGTGACATAAAGTATTGCAACGACCGCCATTTTATTCTCTAGGGTGTCTGAAAAAAAATATATGTAATGTTTGGGGGTTCTAAGTAATTTTCCAGCAAAAGCAAAAAATAATAATTTTAACTTGTAAACACCAAGTTTGAGAAATAGGCCTTAAGTGGTTAAGAATTTTTAGGAGCATTAGCATTTTATTGGTGTTTTTGCAGCAGAAGGAAATAAAAAGCTAAAAAAAAACACTATTAATAGCATTTAGCAGCGTTTAGGAGCGTCTCTGTTCAAAAAAAACTGCAGGAAACTCTACAAAAACAATTTATTATTCTGCTCCAAGACGCTGAAGCTCAAAAAATGTGAATAGACTAAAGTAGTGTGCATGGACACAAAGGAGAACACTATTTAGCTTCTAGGAGCAGAAAGAAAATGCTAATGTGCATGGAGCCTTTGCGTTAATGTAGCACTTGGTTGCTACTAGTAACTAACATCCACCATGTCACCCTGCTGCCCGACCTCCATCTATCACTTCTGAGACAATGAACAGTCATTTGCATTGTTTTTGTTTTGTTTATTGGGGAATATAAGTTGGTGGGGGGCAGTGCCGATCCTGACCTCCCTGGGGCCGTAAGCAAAATTCTGCTAAGGGGCCCTCTACCTGACCCGTGATCCCGTGAGCTATGTAAACCATTTGCCATTGCCACACAGTCACACCTGACAGAGTCTCCCCCTACATTAGATTCCCCAGAGGGCCTCTCCTTACATCAGGGTCTCCAGAAAGCCCCTCCTTACATCAGGGTCCCCAGAGAGCCCCTCCTTACATCAGGGTCCCCAGAGAGCCCCTCCTTACACCAGGGTCCCCAGAGAGCCCCTCCTTACACCAGGGTCCCCAGAGAGCCCCTCCTTACATCAGGGTCCCCAGAGAGCCCCTCCTTACATCAGGGTCTCCAGAGAGCCCCTCCTTACATCAGGGTCTCCAGAGAGCCTTCCCTTACATCAGGGTCCCCAGAGAGCCCCTCCTTACATCAGGGTCTCCAGAGAGCCCCTCCTTACATCAGGGTCTCCAGAGAGCCTTCCCTTACATCAGGGTCCCCAGAGAGCCCCTCCTTACATCAAGGTCCCCAGAGAGCCCCTCCTTACATCAGGGTCCCCAGAGAGCCCCTCCTTACATCAGGGTCTCCAGAGAGCCTCCCCTTACATCAGGGTCCCCAGAGAGCCCCTCCTTACACAGGGTCTCCAGAGAGCCTCCTCCTTACATCAGGGTCCCCAGAGAGCCTCCTCCTTACATCAGGGTCCCCAGAGAGCCCCTCCTTACACAGGGTCCCCAGAGAGCCTCTACATCAGGGTCCTCAGAGAGCCCCTCCTTACATCAGGGTCCCCAGAGAGCCCCTCCTTACATCAGGGTCTCCAGAGAGCCTCCCCTTACATCAGGGTCCCCAGAGAGCCCCTCCTTACACAGGGTCTCCAGAGAGCCTCCTCCTTACATCAGGGTCCCCAGAGAGCCTCCTCCTTACATCAGGGTCCCCAGAGAGCCCCTCCTTACACAGGGTCTCCAGAGAGCCTCTACATCAGGGTCCTCAGAGAGCCCCTCCTTACATCAGGGTCCCCAGAGAGCCTCTACATCAGGGTCCTCAGAGAGCCCCTCCTTACACAGGGTCTCCAGAGAGCCTTCCCTTACATCAGGGTCCCCAGAGGGCCCCATAAAGGTAACAATGATCTTGTGCAATATTTATATCCTTCAGAGAATGTGTGGTTGTGCCGTCTTGGTAGATCAGCTTTGTGGCCATCTTCTGAAACCAAAGACACTCGAGAGATGTCTCATAGAAGTTTGCAAGCATGGCCAGTGCAGAGAAGATTCTCTGTGATGATAAAAACATTGAGGAAAACCTCAGCCATGGGATAGAGGTCAGCATGCAGATATAAAATATCACATTTATTCCAATTATCTATCCTTTAAAAAAATCTTTCATCAAGGCAAAAAAGTATTTTTTTTAGTTTTGGACGAAGGAGGTGAGGATTAGAACCCTCGCTGGTTCTACTGCTATCTGGGGCTCAGCTACAGAAATTGTCCCTCATTTCCTGTCCTGCTGATGATGGTGAAGGGAAATCTGCAGGAGGGACACACACAGACCAGCATGGAGCAGATCCGTCCAACCATAGTCCTTCTAACCATAATCCCTCCAACCATAATCCTTCCAATCATAATCCCTCGAACCATAATTCCTTCAACCATAATCATTCCAACCACAATCCTTCCAACCATAATCCTTTCAACCAAAATCTTTCCAATCATAATCCTTCCAACCATAATCTTTCCAATCATAATCCTTCCAACCATAATCCCTCCAACCATAATACTTCCAACCATAATCCCTCCAACCACAATCCCTCCAACCACAATCCTTCCAACCATAATCCTTCCAACTATAATCCTTCCAACCATAATCCTTCCAATCCTAACCCTTCCAATCATAATCCTTTCCAACCATAATCCTTGCAACTACAATCCTTCCAACTATAATCCTTCCAACTATAATCCTTCCAACCATAATCCTTCCAACCATAACCCTTCCAATCATAATCCTTCCAACCATAATCCTTCCAATCATAATCCTTCCAACCATAATCCTTCCAACCATAATCCTTCCAACTATAATCCTTCCAACCATAATCCTTCCAACCATAACCCTTCCAATCATAATCCCTCCAACCATAATCCTTCCAATCATAATCCTTCCAACCATAATCCTTCCAATCCTAATCTTTCCAATCATAATCCTTCCAACCATAATCCTTCCAACCATATTTCTTCCAACCATAATCCTTCCAATCATAATCCTTCCGACCATAATCCTTCCAACCATAATCCTTCCAATGATAATCCCTCCAACCCTAATCCTTTCAACGATAATTCTTCCAACCATAATCCTTCCAATCATAATCTTTCCACTCATAATCCCTCCAACCATAATCCTTCCAACCATAATCCTTCCAATCATAATCCTTCCAATCATAATCCCTTCCAACTATAATCCTTCCAACTATAATCCTTCCAACCATAATCCTTCCAATCATAATCCTTCCAAGCATAATTGTTCTAACCATAATCCTTCCAACCATAATCCTTTCAAACATAATCTTTCCAATCCTAATCCTTCCAATCATAATCCCTCCACCCATGATCCCTCCAACCACAATCCTTCCAACCATAATCCTTCCAACCATAATCCTTTCAACCATAATCCTTCCAATCCTAATCCTTCCAATCATAATCCCTCCACCCATAATCCCTCCAACCACAATCCTTCCAATCCTAACCCTTCCAATCATAATCCTTTCCAACCATAATCCTTCCAACTACAATCCTTCCAACTATAATCCTTCCAACTATAATCCTTCCAACGATAATCCTTCCAACCATAATCCTTCCAACCATAACCCTTCCAATCATAATCCTTCCAATCATAATCCTTCCAACCATAATCCTTCCAACCATAATCCTTCCAATCCTAATCCTTCCAATCATAATCCTTCCAACCATAATCCTTCCAACCATAATTCTTCCAACCATAATCCTTCCAATCATAATCCTTCCGACCATAATCCTTCCAACCATAATCCTTCCAATAATAATCCCTCCAACCCTAATCCTTTCAACGATAATTCTTCCAACCATAATCCTTCCAATCATAATCCTTCCACTCATAATCCCTCCAACCATAATCCTTCCAACCATAATCCTTCCAATCATAATCCTTCCAATCCTAATCCTTCCAAGCATAATTGTTCTAACCATAATCCCTCCAACCATAATCCTTCCAACCTATCCAACATTATCTCTATTATTTATATCTGACAGTTGGATTGCACTCCCAGAAGTCGGCTATCTCTGTATTTTTCAGTGCAGCTGATATAACTCGTCCCTCCCCTCCTCCTGCACAGTCACAAAATATTTTGTTTTTGTGAACTCATCCACAAAATACAAAGGCTTCTCTGAATGGGCAGCAGGGGGTGGGGCATGTTTGAAACTAGTTAGGTTTTGCCTGGAATTCTATTTAAAGCTGCATTCCAGATATTCAGCCACTTTGTAAAAAGTGAAGGCACACTATGAGTTAAGTCCAAGGAGGTGCAGGACATCTTTTGAACGTATCTCTATTATTTATATCTGATGAGTTTATGGCTCTCCTGGACCATACACTGACACTCGGGGCTGTGAGAGAGGAGAGAGAGGCACACAGAGCAGCTATGCCCCTCCCCTCTGCTGCCCATTCACAGAAACCTTTGTATATTGGGAATTAGTTCACATAATACAAAGGCTTCTGTGATTGGGCAGGGGAAGGGGAGGGGCATAGCTGCTCTGTGTGCCTCTCTCTCCTCTCTCACAGCCCCAAGTGTCAGTGTATGGTCCAGCAGTGCCATAAACTATTCAGATATAAATAATAGAGATAAGCCCAGGAGATGTCATGCACCTCGTTGGATTTACCTCATAGACTGGCTTCATTTTTTAACCAAGGATCTGAGTTTCTGGAGTTCAGCTTTAAACTCAATTGGTATAAAGTTCCTCTAAAATTTTAGCTAGCGTTGTAAATAAGTTTTGCAGCAAACAAATGAACAGAAATGTGTAAATGAACTGTGAAGCTGTGAAAATAGCAATAATCATCTTCCAAATCTTCACAAGAAGCCGGAATATATACAATGTTACTGTGAAGTGATACAAGGTATGTGAAGAATTCTGTCTTCTGAATCCCCCATCCCAGCATTCTCCTGGGTCACCATCCACAATCAATGTCCTTTGGGCCTCATTCACATGGGTGGTGGCGGCTGAGCTGCGCTTTTACCAACCCCCAACCACCCATATAAAAGATAGCATGCAGCCGCTCCAGGTTCTACACATGCTGCAGCAACTTTGCTGTGCTTTGCATTGCAACAAAATTGATACCCCCATCCAGGGATTTTTTTCAGTGGGAACGTGGGGGGAACGCAGTTCAGGCACCTCCAGCACTAAATGTATGTAATGACAAGGGGTGTGCTGGAGGATCCATTGTTGCTGGGCAGAGACTCTATTGTTGCAGGGGGGCCTATTGTTGTTGGGGGGGGTCTGTTGTTGCAGGGGGTCTATTGTTGCTGGTGGGGGCCTTATTTTGTGGGGGAGGAGAGTTGTTACTGGGGGATCTACTGTTGAGGGAGGAGTCTACTGAAGCAGGCTGCTGGTGGATCTATTGTTGCTGTGGGGGAACATTGTTCCTGGGGTGGAACTGTTGTTGTGGGTGGAGGATCTTTTGTTGTTGGGGTGTCTATTGTTGTTAGCGGGGGTCTAAAGTTGGTGGTGGGGGTCTATTGTTGTTGGCGGGGGTCTATTGTTGTTGTTGGGGGTCTATTGTTGCAGGGGGTCTATTGTTGCTGGTGGGTGTCTTATTTTGTTGGGGGGGCAATTGTTACTTGAAGGGATCTACTGTTAAGGGAGGATTCTACTGATGCAGGCTGCTAGGAGATCTATTGTTACAGTGGGCGTATATTGTTGCTGTGGAGGTATATTGTTGCTGATGGGGGTCTTATTTTGTGGGGGAGGAGAGTTTGTCTACTGTTAAGGGAGGAGTCTCCTGATGCAGGCTGCTAGGGGATCTATTGTTGCTGTTGGGGTATATTAATGCTGGGGGGATATGTTGTTGCTGGAGGGGGATCTTTTTTTGTTGTGGGGGTCTATTGTTGCTGGCTTCAGGAGATCTATGGTGCTGCTTTTCTTGTTATCATTAACACATTCCTACAAATTGCAATGATACGTGATTCTGTATTCTAAAATGGTACTCGGGTTGCGTAGGGGGTGGAGCAAAGGGACGGTGCTTAGAGGTAGGTAGGGGTGGAGCAAAGGGATGGTGCTCGGAGGTGGGTAGGGGGTAGAACCAATGGACGGTGCTCGGAGGAGGGTAGGGGGTGGAACCAAGAGACAGTGCACAGAGGTGGGTAGGGGGTGGAGCCAAGGGACCTTGGTCGGAGGTGGGTAGGGGGTGGAACCAAGGGACGGTGCTTGGAGGAGGGTAGGGGGTGGAACCAAGAGACAGTGCACGGAGGTGGGTAGGGGGTGGAACCAAGGGACGGTGGTCGGAGGTGGGTAGGGGGGAACCAAGGGACGGTGCTCGGAGGTGGGTAGGGGTGGAGCAAAGAGATGGTGCTCGGAGGTGGGTAGCGGCGAACCAAGGGACAGTGCTCGGAGGTGGGTAGGGGGTGGAACCAAGGGATGGCCCTCGGAGGTAGGTAGGGGGGAACCAAGGGACAGTGGTTGGAGGTGGGTAGGGGGGAACCAAGGGATGGTGCTCGGAGGTGGGTAGGGGGGAACCAAGGGGCGGTGCTCGGAGGTGGGTAGGAGGTGGAACCAAGGGATGGTACTCGGAGGTGGGTAGAGGGTGGAGCAAAGAGATGGTGCTCAGAGGTGGGTAGGGGGTGGAACCAAGGGACGGTACTCGGAGGTGGGTAGGGGGAACCAAGGAACAGTACTCGGAGGTGGGTAGGGGGTGGAACCAAGGGACAGTACTCGGAGGTGGTAGAGGGTGGAGCAAAGGGACGGCGCTCGGAGGTGGGTAGGGGATGGAACCAAGGGACGGTACTTGGAGGTGGGTAGAGGGTGGAGCAAAGGGACGAAGGAACAAATGCTTTAAAACGATTTTTTTTTTACTTATTTTGTTATATTTACACGTTTTGCATTGAAAAAACAAAATTGAAAGCAATAATTTTTTTTTTGTTTGTAAATAACTTCAGTGATTTGTATCAGAATAATGATTTTAATGTCATTTTAATCAGAACAAATTACAGAATAGAATGCGCACTTTTTATGTGCAGTAACACGATTTTTAACCACTTCCCACCCGCCGTATAGGAAGATGACGGGGGCGGGGCGGTTCTTTTGTACTGGAATGACGTCATATGACGTTGCTCCACTCTTGCAAGACTAGCGCGCCAGCGGGGGGCTACAGCACGGCGAACGGCGGTGCGCTGTGTCCCCGGGACATGGCGCATCCCGATCTCGGTAAAGAGCCAATGATGCGGCTCTTTACCCATGTGATCAGCTGTAATTGGACACATCATCATATATACACAAGGAAATGCCGGTTATTTGCTTTTCTCTCCTCACACTGACAGAGTGAGGAGAGGAGAGCCAATCAGTGCCATTTCCTCACTGGGGAGATCTGTACAGATAATCAGGGCACCCATCTGTGCCACCTATCAGAGCCCATCAGTGCTGCAAATTAGTGCCTCCTCATCAGTGCCCTTCAATGCCATCTCATCAGTGCCTGCTCATCAGTGCCACCTATCCGTGCCATCTATCAGTGCCCATAAGTGCCGCCTATCAGTGCTCATAGGTGCCACCTATCAGAGCCCATCAGTGCTGCCTATCAGTGCTCATCAGTGCTGCATATTAGTGCCTCCTCATCAGTGCCCTTCAGTGCCATCTCATCAGTGCCCATCAGTGCTGCCCATTAGTTCCACCCATCAGTGCCACCTATCCGTGCCATCTATCAGTGCCCATAAGTGCCGCCTATCAGGATTCATAAGCGCCACCTATCAGCGCCCATCAGTGCCGCCTATTTGTGCCATCTATCAGTGCCCATAAGTGTCGCCTATCAGTGCTCATAGGTGCCACCTTTCAGTGCCCATCAGTGCCACCTATGAGAGCCCATCAGTGCCATCTATTAGTGCTCATCAGTGCCGCCCATTAGTGTCACCCATCAGTGCCCCCAATCAGTGCTGCCTATCTGTGCCGCCTATCAGTGCCCATCAGTGTCACTTATCAGTGCCCATCAGTGCCGCCTATCAGTGCCCATCAGTGTCACTTATCAGTGCCCATCAGTGCCGCCTATCAGTGCCCATCAGTGCTGCATATCAGTGCCACCCCATCGGTGCCCATCAGTGAAGGAGAAAAATTACAAAATTAACAAAATTTTCTAACAAAAAGTTGTTTTCAGAATTTTCTGCCTTTTTTTTAGCAAAAAATAAATCTCCCAGAATAAATTGGTATTTTGTAGCAGAATGCAAATTGTCCTAAACTGATAAAGAAATTAGATTTTTTACATTTTTATAGCAGAAAGTAAAAAAAATTGTTTTTTTTTTCAAAATTGTCGCTTTTTTTTTTGTTTATAGCGCAAAAAATTAAAACCGCAGACCAAAAAGAAAGAACCAAAAGGAAGCTCTATTTGTGGAAAAAAAAAGGACATAAATGTTATTTGGGTACAACGTCGCATGACCATGCAATTGTCAGTTAAAGCAACGAAGTGCCGAATCGCAAAAAGAATGGGCTGGTCATTAAGGGGTAAAATCCCTCCTGGGCTGAAGTGGTTAAAAAAATATTTGTATTACTTTGTTATCTTAAAGAGGAAGTAAACCCTGATGGGTTTTACTTCCTTTTTTTGTTCCCTGCAAAGTAAAAGCTTAATGGGCTAGTATCGCATCGCATCGCACCGTATTGCATCGCATCGCACCGCATGGCAGCGCATCACATCACATACTAGCACAATATGTGACATTTACCTGCAAACGAAGCCGGCGCTGTCCCCGTTGGAGGCTGCATCCATGTTTGCCCCTCTCCCTTCCGGGGCCGGAGACTCCGGCTTTGTGACTGGCTGGGAGCCGCCGGTCACGGCACTCCCTAGTGAAGAAACATCATGGAGGGACGTTTCTTTGCAGCGCATGCGCCGATGACATCATCAGCACAGTACAAAGTAGATATGTCCTAAACGGCGCACGTTTAGGAGATATTTACCGTACCTATAGGTAAGCCTTATTAGAGGCCTTATTATTGGCTTACCGATACGTACAACTTGAAAATGGAGCTTTACAACCTCTTTAACCCCTCTCCATTGTATCAGGAATAAGAATGGAGGTATCGAGCCTCAATATAGTAGACATGTGCGCCGTCAATAAATTTGTTTTGTTTAGTTCTGTTTCGCATTAGAATTCATTTGTATTTCGTAATTCGTGTCCGAAATTCAATTTAAATTCATACGAAATACGAATTTTCGTTAGGTTCGTTAACTTTTCCTAACAATTACGAATGTTCGTTAGGAATTTGGATCCGAAATTCGTAAACGAAATTTCGTATTTCGTACAAAATTCGGAAGCATAGCAATTCGTATTTTGGATCCTCCCGAATGTACGAATTTACGGAAATTCGTATGAATTTTCGATTTGTATGAAACTAATCGCACATGGTTACACTATAGGAGGTGCCTCATTCAAAGTCCCAAACCCTTCCTTGGGTGTCTCTGTGTACCCCCCCCCCCCCCCCCCGATGTGTCTCCTCTCTGATTGGTGGTTGTCCAGCTTTGTTGTAATTATGGCACTCTCTATTCAAGTCCCCTCCCCCCCCCCCACCAACCTGTCTTGCTTCCCCATTGTTGGCGCTTTTGATTTATGCGTTACTTAACATTTTTGAGTATTTTTTTTTTCCGCTAGTTTTAGGAGTTTATTAAAAGTCAAACATTTTCAAAGGTTGAGCAACAAAACTTTTTTTTTTTCTTTTTCTTCAGAAAAGAAAAAAATTCTGCGTCTTCGGAGCCTTAAATGAGCGCATTTAATAAAGAGAAAAATTAATTCACTTCCCCATACAATCAGCGGGAGGTTGTCACGCTGATTATTAAAAGTCTTTTTAAAAGCAGAAAATATTATGCCTTTCAAATCATCCCGCACACATAACAATGAGTACAAGGTAACTCAAGATCAGCCGGCGTCACCCGACTTCACATCTCCGTAGACGACTTCATAACAAAGTTCCTCAATGGGAAAAGTTTCTGAACAACTTTTAAAGCCGAACTTCAAGTAGATCAAATTAATTATCACTTATTGTTTCATACAAAGCCGTAAAATGTACTTTATATTTAATATACAGCTAATATAAATACCTGAGCTTATGTTTCTGTATTCAGTATGTAGCGGTAACCCCCCCCCGTATTGGCTGCTGGGTGATTGTGGCCCGCCTGTCATCCTGCCCAGTCCGGCGTTCACTTCCAGACACTCCAAGACAATGAAAAGTCCATCAGTTTTTTTTTTGTATTTTATTGAGGGGTTAGAGGGATTAGAACTTGGATGTGGTTGAGGAATTCATGGGATGCCCAGGAAACCATTCTTGTATAGTGTGACGAACCCTTGTCCTCAACAGGTCTATATCTGCCGAAAATGCTTCCTCTGTCCAGAACCAGCACTATCCAAGACTCCTTAGCCCACCCAGTCACCAGCCATAACTCAGTGTAGGGTGAACAACATCAAAACTCCTTTATTCCAGCACATGTTACCATAGATATCCAACTCCGAGACACTCCCCCCCCCCCCACCCTTGACTGTCCAATCACAATAGACACACAGGTCAGGTGTATTCAAACTTCTCATCAGTAAACAGTCTTATCAACACATAATCACACACATAGGTTGGACTTGTGTCTTTTTTCAACCTCACCTACTATGTAACTATGTAACTATGTAACAGGGAGAGCTGTTGGAGGAACCCCCCTTCCCCCTATCTACATAGACATCCATCCCATAATATACTTTTCTTCCAAGGCAGACAGACACAAACAATGGAATACAACCGCACCCCAAACGATCACAGCAAAGAGTCCACAACAGCATGGGACAACACACAATATATACATATATACAACATTGAGTCTGACTAGCACAGATCATAGTGGGGTTCTTCGTCACCTTGTGCCCCTAATGTACACAGGGTGATTTACACATAAGAGGGTCCGGGGAAGCTGGACACAGAGTTTCCAAAGCTCTCCAAGGTAAGCTCCACAAAACCCCCCACCCAAAGTGACTCCCGTCACACATGGTTTGGGACAATTTAGATACTCTCCTCCTTCACAACACTTGCTGCAGACTATCTCTCCTTCTCCTTCCAGCACAATTCTTCAGCTAGCACATGGTTAGGCCTGACACTGGCTTCAGCCAGGCATTAGCAAAGTAACTTATTACAGGCAGGGGCCGCGGGCCCCTATGGTGTAGTAAAGAAAGTTCTAGTGCTAGCTGCACTCTTTTAATGGACTACTGATCCCAGTCAGCCCTCTGCAGACCCTGCCAACCTTCCTGACCACAGCGGCCTGACTTCAATGCCAGTAACATCCCAGTATCTCCCGCTGGCTCTACATCCATCTCCGACTGCCTCCCAGTCCTCTCCGGCATGCCTCTCCCAGCTCTCCCGACTGTGCCTGCCACTCACCGACACCTGATGGATCCCTGCTGGAGGCTTGCCCGGCAGTATTCCCTACTGTCCTCTCCTGCTTCCGTTCAGGACACCCCTTGAGTTGTGTGGGGTCCCTGTACAGCTCCGAGCCCCTGGCCCAAAGTCACCCCCCCCCCCAGACTGGAAGGCTCCCTCCAAGCCTAACACTCCATCTCTAGTTCTTCCACCCAAACAACTTCTCCCCACCTGGGCTGACCCTGGGTATTTAAGGAGGCCTGTCCTCTGCCAATCCAGGTTGAGGATTGGTCAGGGCTCCTTAGAACGCCCCAGACAGCTCCACCCCTCTTCCCCACCTTCCTTCTAGAAGCCTCTAGAAGCAGAAGGGAGGTAAACTAAAGATGACGCTAGCTTTGAATCACCAGCCTACTCTGAGCCACTCCCCGCCCATCAAAACAAACAGGCCTGCCCAAATGTAACTACACTAGAGAAAAATCTACCTCTAGCACCTACCTAAGGTATGGGGTGCTACAGGTATACAGTTCAGTAAATAAGAGGGCCTGCAGATATACTCCGATCAGGCAGAACATTCTGACCACTGACAGGTAAAGTGAATAACATTGATTATCTGGTTACAATTGTAACACTGTGCAATGTTACTGTATTGCAGAACTGTCTTTTTTGCCACAAGATGGCAGTGTCCGCGACTTGTCATACAACTCATACAGAAACGCTGGGAACTCTGGGACTTGTATGCTATAAGCATTAGCTGAAGCTGAACTACACCGTCCATAAGGACTGGAAAAGGGGCGGGAGCATTTAAAAAGGGAAAAGCCCGAGAGACTATGTTGGAGGCCAGACTTGAGAGAGATTGGAGAGTGGGTCCACGCAGGCCCAGGCCGGATTCAGGGAGTCACAAAAGACACCAGGGAAGCTGATCATCCTAAGGAGGCAGGTAGCGGAACATGCGGGCAGATGGACCGGGTCATTGCCACCTAGGGTTTCCACCTTTTCTTCAAGCCAAACCCGAACACTTTAGCAGCCTGGGACCCCTTTGAGTCTCCCAAGGAGAACAGTATTGTAGTGCGCATAGCGTGCTATGGGTGTGGCCAAAATGCTCTTGCTGGCCCCAGTGATGCCGAACCTGACCCCAGACAGCCGCCCATGGCTCCCATTTGGCCACAAATTTGTGTGTAACTATCCTGGTTACTTGGGGAGCCACAGCCTGGTCTAAATAATGTGTCCGAGTCTCGGTCTGCCTGAAACCCGGACACATGAATCAAAATCCAGACTGTCTGGGTGAATCCCGGACAAGTGGCAACCCTATCACCACCCTCACAGCCATCCCAGAGGAGGACAAAGGGGCCCCCTTCACATTGAAGGTCAGCACTTCATCCTGCTGAGCTGTGGAGCCGAGTGAGAGAGTTCCTAACCCACACAACACAAGCCTGTTGTTTGCATCCAGTTGCTAGAGTCTAGAACAGGTTACAGTACAGGCCTACGGTACACAGTATATCACAAAAGTAAGTACACCCCTTAGTAACATTTGTGTAAATCTTTTCTTCTATCTTTTCATGTGACAACACTGAAGAAATAACACTTTGCTACAATGTAAAGTAGTGAGTGTACAGCTTGTATAACAGTGTAAATTTGCTGTCCCCTCAAAATAACTCAACACACAGCCATTAATGTCTAAACCGCTGGCAACAAAAGTCAGTACACCCCTAAGTGAAAATGTCCAAATTGTATGCACTGGGTCAATCCACGTTACTCTGCTCATACAGTGGGTGCCAGTCCAGCTCATCACTGAGAGGTCAAAAGAACATAGATGGAGGACCACACTCCAATAAAAATACTCCTTTATTGTAATAAATCCAATAAAATAATACAGCACAATGGGAAAGGTGAGGCCTCAAACGAGTTTCACACTATGATTAAGATTTTAATTAATTAATTTAGATTTTTTATGATTTTTGTAGAATGAAACGCGTAGGAGGTCTAATCTCTATTGCCATGCTGTATAGTTTTATGGATTTATTATAATAAAGAAGTGTTTTAATTGGAGTGCAGTCATGCACCAATCTTCTTTTGTTTGAGTCATGTACATATCAGAGGTGAGAAGAAGCCTTGAAGGGATTCCAGCAACTGGGTGATCTCTTGTGACACCTTAATGTGCAGTACTTTTTGGGACAGGATTGCCAGCTCATTATGGTGGACCCACCATGTATATGAAGGGAGTGAACTTATTCCCTTATGGAGCCCTATCTATTTTCCATCCTAAGTGAGGAGCATCTATATTAGATCTGTGATTGTTTTTCCTGTGCCATGCGGTCTTTGCCTGTGATGTGGGGTATTTTTTGTCTCCCCCTAGTCCAGATGTTCTGGATGGCTTAAAGATTCTGGGTTAGTTACGAAGCAAGCAAGCCCTGAAGAAGCGGATACACAGACTGCGAAACATGTTGGCTATTTCAATGTAACTTCTCTGTTTGACATTTTGTACATACACCATTGTTTTTATATGTATCATTCGTTACTGTTTTATGTCTATATGTCTTTTTCTATTATTCAATAAATATTTAAATGCAAATACGTATTTTTAATTGTCTGGAGGTGACCATTTAACGCCCAGATCCATTACAAATTTTCTTTCCCAGCTTTGCAGGAAACCCCCCCCCCCCACCCCCATAACTTTAAAATATAGGTGGGCAGTTTTGCAGTCCTAAAGCACCCCTTGACTGACTATACGGAAGAGACAACTCCCTGCCCAGGGATATAGATCATTTATGAGGAGTATACTGGTTCTCAGATTGTTTGATTCACTGACAAATACACATCAACAATTTACTAATAATTTTTAATAAAGCCTTAATCGGTGAAAGCCTCCTACAGCCAATGTAATAAAAGAGAGGCCCGGAGTATTACCAAAGGCAATCAATGGAGGGCCGGCATACCAGGGGTTAATGGGGGCTTGGTTACAGGGAGTTAAGTGAAGGGGGAGTGTGAAGGAAGCAGGGCTGTGCAGGGGGTTTATGGGGAATGGGGTGGAGCTGGGGGGAGGAAGTGAGCCGGAAAAGAAAGGGGAGGTCACAGTCACGAGGCAGAGAGGGTGAGTAACTTCCCATCCACCCGCCCTACAATTTTGATGGGCATTGTTGTGTTAGTTTTGGGTGGTCTTGAGTGACTAAGGGGGTTGGTTGTAGCACTTGGCGGGGTGCAAGGTATTTTTAGGTCATATGGGCACATCAAAAAGATATGGTGTAAGGACTTATCTGAGGTACGGCTCCCAGCTGGTATATGGGTACCTGCTAGTTGTCTCCGAGACGGTGGTTTCGCAACTGAAAGCCTGAGAAGTGACAAGCAGGTACAGTTCTGGTTTGATGCCTATTGGGACCTTGGGCTCCATTTTAGTGAATAAACTGGATGTTATGTTTAAAAAGGTTATTATGTTAATTATTATGGTAATTATTTGATATTTATATTTGGTAAATAAAATGGCTGCTGTGGCCAATTTACTCCATTTCAGTAATGTGTGGTCATCATTAGATGGAAGGGTGGGGTTATTGTTATAGCAGGTAACAAGCCATAGTTAATACCATAGTCAAGGCTTTTACTGAGGAGGTTTAACTGAAATACAGTGAGTGGCTTTTTAACTAGTAAATGGATGATACGTATTCCTCAAGAGAAACCATAAACCATCCTCCAATTACAGCCATAGATCTACTGAGGCCGGTGTGTTTCCTTTCTAAAAGACTTCTTCACATAACTCACCTTCACCAGAGCACCGCCGGGCTCATTCACTCACCAGCCCTGGATGACTTTCTAATGCCGCGTACACACGACCGGACTTTCCGGCAGAAAAGGTCCGACAGAATGAATCAGTCGGACATTCCGATCGTGTGTGGGCTTCATCGGACCTTTTCTGTCGAAAAATCTGACGGACCTTAGAAATAGAACATGTTTCAAATCTTTCCTATCTTAAAAAAACGCTCGTCTGTATGCTAGTCCGACGGACCGAAAACGACGCAAGGGCAGCTATTGGCTACTGGCTATTGAACTTCCTTTTCTGGTCCGGTCGTATGCCATCACGTTCGAAACAATCGGACTTTGGTGGGATCGTGTGTAGGCAAGTCCGTTTCGTCGGAACTCCGTTGAAAAGTCCTTCGGAGTTCAGTCCGACGAGAAGTCCACTCGTGTGTATGCGGCATCGGTCTAATTTCTAACTTTTTGCATAGAATTTCTGTTTCATAATTTTTTATTAAAAATGTTTTCAAGAATAGGATCCACAACGCGGGTGGTGCATATCAAAACATTAGGAACAGGTATAAAGAGGGGAATCAAATTTTATACCACCAGCTACCCCCGACCCAAGGGGATGCCAGTAGGAATTCAACATAAAGAAAATGGTCTTAGGGAGCAAACAGCCATCCTACTTGGAAAACCTCCCCCCAGGGAAAAACATTAGAACCCAAACTTCGCCACCACCCACCGGCACACCGGAACGGGCCACGAGTAAACATAATGCCCAATCACAAGCGGAAGTAGCACAACTAGATAAAAAGGGTAAATACAAGAAAGAAAAGGGGGGAGAAGTGGAAGTAAAAGGAAGAAAGACAAAGAAAAGGAAAGAAAGAAGAGAAGGAAGGGAAGAAGAATGAGACAAAGCAAAAGGAAAAGGACTGTCCGAACGCCCCCCGCCTCCACTGCCCACACTCCTCAGTCAGCTGGAAGTTGGAGATACTTAGTCCAAGGATCCCAAACACAATGAAACTTAACAGTTTTATCCTGCAAAATACCGGCCAGCTTTTCATTGAGCATGATCCATGTCAGTTTATTTATTTTTGTTCAATGTTTTTATTGAAGTTTACAGGGAGAAGAGAAAAATGAGAGGGGGAAGGATACAATGATAATCATACAGTAGGAAGAAACTTGAGGGGGGCCATTGAGGAACAGAAAAGATGAAGAGATCTAGGGGGAATAGAGGGAGAGGCGAAGAAAGGAAGAGGGAGCAGAAGAGAGAAGAGGAGTCGCCGGGGAAAGGGAGTCTGATGCCTGTATATACTTAGGTGTGATGTGGTTTAAGGGCGGAGTAGAGAGCTGTCAAAATCGGGGGGGATCATCTACCCATGGTTGCCAAAGTCTTTTGAATTTAGTGACCTTATCGAGGAGTACAGCCTCGACCTTAGCGTGGCAGTTTATTTTTCATAACAGCTAAATCAATCACTGGTTTCTTCCAAGTGGTCGCTACTAGTGATTTTCGCCGCGAGAAACATAAAAAAGTGGATTGAAGTTTGAACGTGCTTGGGAATATCAACAGTCTCGTTAAGAAGAGCCACCTTAGGATTTTTAATTATGTTCGCCAAGGTCATGGAATAGATCAGGGAATGAACTCTAATCCAAAACCGGAGAACCTTGGCACAGGTCCACCATACGTGAAACATCTAAGTTGAATTTCTACAAATTCTAGTAGTGGGTGGGCAGGGGTGAGGCTAGGGGATGGTACTGCTGTCACTACCACTAGGGATGGGCTGAACAGGCCCCTGTTCGGTTCGCATCAGAACGTTCGAACACCGCGAAAGTTCGGATCTGAATAAAGAACCCCATTAAAGTCAATGGGACCCGAGCATCAAAAATCAAAAGTGCCCATTTTGAACATTTTGAAGGCTTATATGCAAGTAATTGGGCATACAATGGTTATAGGGGTCCGGGTCCTGCCCTGGGGGACATGTATCAATAAAAAAAAACGTCATTTTTAAATGAGCAGTGATTTTTTGATTTTTTAAGTGAAAGCTTAAAAATGAAAAATTCCTTCCAATATAGTGCCAGGGGGGTCCCCTTAGTCTACCTGTAAAGTAGCAAATTTGTACCATGTCTAGAATCTGCTGCAGCAATATTTGCATTTATAAAGCCAAAAAAACTGGGGAGCCAGTGTGTATGATGAGGCCACAATGTAGTGCACTGGGAACAAAATTAGAGATTTTTTGGATACATTCTGGTGTCTGGTGACTTTGGATAGAAGTAACGAGTGCAGAAAAGTTGGTCTTTGGGTGTCGGTGGTGCCTTCCCAACGTAACCCTATAAAGGTGCTCTTGATGAAGGCAAAAAAAATTGCAATGATATGTACCTGTCAAACAGGTGCCTAAAAATTGGTCTTTGGGTGTTAATTGTGCCCATGAAACCTACACCAAAAACATTCTTCCAGATGAAATGATTGAACACTGTCAAAGCTAGGCAGTAGGGATGAGCTTCAAGTTCGAGTCGAACTCATGTTCGACTCGAACATCAGCTGTTTGCCAGTTCGCCGAACAGCGAACAATTTGGGGTGTTCGCGGCAAATTCGAATGCCGCGGAACACCCTTTAAAAGTTTATGGGAGAAATCAAAAGTGCTCATTTTAAAGGCTTATATGCATGGTATTGTCATAAAAAGTGTTTGGGGACCCGGGTCCTGCCCCAGGGGACATGGATCAATGAAAAAAAAAGTTTTAAAAACAGCTGTTTTTTCGGGAGCAGTGATTTTAATAATGCTTAAAGTCAAACAATAAAAGTGTAATATTCCTTTAAATTGTGTACCATGGGGGGTGTCTATAGTATGCCTGTAAAGGGGCGCATGCTTAGAACAGTCTGACAGCAAAATGACATTTCAAAGGAAAAAAAGTCATTTAAAACTACTCCCGGCTATTAATGAATTGCCTGTCCCGAGTCTCCCGACAATACACATAAAAGTTCATTGATAAAAACAGCATGGGAATTCCCCACAGGGGAACCCTGAACCAAAATTTAAAAAAAAATGACGTGGGGGTCCCCCTAAATTCAATACCAGGCCCTTCAGGTCTGGTATGGATATTAAGGGGAACCCCGCGCCAAAATTTAAAAAAAATTGGCGTGGGGTCCCCCCAAAAATCCATACCAGACCCTTATCCGAGCATGCAACCTGGCAGGCCGCAGGAAAAGGGGGGGGCCGAGAGAGTGGCCCCCCCTCTTGAACCGTATCAGGCCACATGTCCCAACATTGGGAGGGTGCTTTGGGGTAGCCCCCCAAAGCACCTTGTCCCCATGTTGATGAGGACAAGGGCCTCATCCCCACAACCCAGGCCGGTGGTTGTGGGGGTCTGCGGGAGGGGGGCTTAACGGAATCTGGAAGCCCCCTTTAACAAGGGGACCCCCAGATCCCGGCCCTCCCCCCTGTGTGCAATGGTAAGGGGGTACAAAAGTACCCTTATCATTTCACAAAAAAACTGTCAAAAATGTTAAAAATGACAAGAGACCGTTTTTGACAATTCCTTTATTTCTTCTTTCTTCTAACTTCTTTCTTCCTTCATGCTTCAGTTTCTTCCTCCATCTTCTTCCTCTTCTGGTTCTTCTGGATATCCCCCTGATGATGACACGTGATCCCTGTGTCGAAGACGCGTAGGGGAGGGACCAGGACGGAGAGACTGACACAGACTTCACACCAGCGCTGTCCCAGCACAGCATACCGCACCAAACTTCCACTGATTTTGCATAGAAAGCCGTCATAGTATGGTGCACTGACGCACCAGTGCCATGTGAGTACCCCGGTGTAGGGAGCGTTTTCTTTTAATAAAAGTATTTTGACTATATTACATTATATAGTTTCCTTTTCATTCATATGTATGGAGCCACATTGTTTCCAGCTGGAGGAGTGCAGCAGACACTGAGACTGAGCCCAAGGGTGGCTCCAAAGCTTATTTGGACTCAGGGTAGAAGCTGAGTCACACGCTCTGAGGTGAGCACATTAGCTTAAGGGGGTCACGAAGGAGCACAGGAGCATGTTTTGCAGCACTCAGGATATCTTCGGCATGATGTTGGATTGTTGTCACAGCTGAACACCACCAGGAGGTCCCGGAGCAGAGGACTGAAGGGGATCAGCGCAGGGACAGCATGACATGTGCGGACTGCACAGTCACGCTGTCGTACGCTGTTTCCCCTTTAAGAAAAAAGGGGGAGTGGCTGGAACGAAATAGCAAGTTTGAGAAGATTAGGAGGAAGAAGGGGGAAGTGACGTCAGTGGAGAGCGACGGGGAAAAGATTCCTACACGCGCTCCCATCGCTCCACTGATTATCGTTATAATGGCTGATCTAACGGCGGAGATGATAGTGTCACAGCTCAGAGCAGCGGCGGCAGCACAAGGGGCGGACTGGCTGCAGGCTCAGTTGGCAGCCATCCGGTCGGAGGACACAGCTACTACGAGCGGGGGGGCCATGGAGGCTCCACGTGCACGCCGTTCCAGGCCGCCAGAGCGCTTCAGCCCTGACCCTGCTCCCAGGGGTCAGGGGCCACAGCAAAAGGACAGAGGAGGATCGATCCAGCCGCCCCCCAGTGATCAGCAGGCTCGAGTAACCAAAAGAGGTGACGGCAAGAGGACACAGCGGAGGGGCCGGAGTGCAGGGACGGGAGAGACCAGCGCAACCCACGGTTCCCCCCCCTCAGCTCGTCGCAGATACCAGGGGCAGTCAGCTGGTGAGTCGCAAGGGGCTTCGAGCGACCTGCGCGGACGGCGTTCGTCATCAGCTAATCGGGGGGCTGGCCAGGTGGCCGAGGCGGCCAGCAGCCCTGCACCGTCCAGAGGAAGGGCCGTAAAGAGCGCGGTGGCGTTGGCGAGCAGAGGCGGAGGGAGTACAGCAGGGGCCCAGTCCGGGCGGCAGCGCAGAAGTCCATCCAGGCGGACTGGTCACGGGTCTGGCGTTTCATCGCAAAGAACAGGACGAGAGCAGCAACGCAGACCCCCAGCAGCCAGAGCGGGTCCCTCTGGAGTGCAGCCCATGGTCGTCCGTCCAGATGAGGTCAGCGACAGATCGGAAGGGGAGCTGTCCGGTTCAGAGAGGGACGAAGTCCAGGGACAAGCGTCAGCGGTGGATTCCGGAGTGGCGGCTGGTGGGCCCAGTCCTGGGCAGCCTGGTGAGTGCAGCTCTAATTTATCCATTACTTCTTTGTTAGCAGAGTTATTAGAGCAAGGCAGGAAAGAGGGTTCCACGGGGGGTGGTAATTTGGCAGGGGGGAGTGTGGTTAGGCCGCCCGCAGAACAACCAAGTGAGTCACGAGAGGGGGCGAGCAGTACAGGCCTGCAGGATTTATTGGCTGGTTTGCGGGATTTAGTACAGCGCTTTGAGCCGACGACGGGGGACAAGTCGGCACCGGCGCGGGCGTGGGCGACGCCGCAGGTAAGAGAGGCGGCTGCGGTGAGGGCACCTACACCAATGGCCGCGGTTAGCGTAGATTCGGTTGCCCCGGCAAGTGGAGCTGGGACGGCGATGATTGACCCGATTGGACCATCAACCAGCGTTTCAGTCCCGGACAGCCAGGATAAAACAGGGGAAAAGAAGGCGGAGTCAGTCAGGTTGGCAGACTCCGCAAAGAGCGAGGTCTATGTCTGTTTTGAAGGCCCATTGGGGGCCCACCTCAAAACGGAAGTGAAGGAAAAGATTTGGAAAGGAGAATATGTGGAGATATTCACATTGCTCCCGTTAGAAAAATTCAATCTAGACAGAGTGAAACCGGAAGAGCGTAAGAAAGAGGACGAGGAAAAACGCCGATATAGGCTGATTCCGCGCACTTTCTCCAATTGGCTGCAGGCATTCGCTATCTTGGCGAGCGTGGTTGGGGAAAAGTCCCCCGAACATTGCTCAGCCTTATTCGTTTATTTGGATGCCATTAGTGAGGCGCATCGGACATACGGCGGAGTGGCATGGCTGCGATACGACGAGCAGTTCAGGCAACGGATGGCCGTCAGACCTTCACTACGCTGGGATCATAAGGATATCAGCTTGTGGATGAAACTTATGACCGCTGCGAGGGCTCCGAACCAGTTTTTTCAGGCAGGGGTCGGAGGTAACGCTGCTCCAGGACAACCGACCGAGAAGAAATGGGGCTTCTGCTGGCAGTTTAATGAGGGCACCTGTAAGTTCGGAACAAACTGTCGCTTCAAGCATACATGCTCCGGTTGCGGGGGCTCTCACGCACTGTCAAAGTGTTTTAGAAGAGGTAAGGGGCGTGGCGGAGAGTCTGCGAACAAGAGGGACGACGCCGGTGCGGGTGGAAAGGATGCGACCTTTCCTCAATAGGTATCCTGATAAAAGCGCGGCCCAGCTATTAGATTTAGGTTTCACGAGCGGTTTCAAGATACCGTGTTCTTTGGAAGCTGCACCTCCCATAGCAAAAAATTTACGCTCGGCCCTCATGCATCCGAAGGTGGTGTCAGAAAAATTGGAAAAGGAAATACAGTTAGGGCGCATGGCCGGCCCTTTCACTTTAGTCCCACTTCCGGGATTGGTTGTATCCCCATTGGGAGTGGTTCCAAAAAAGGAGCCAAATAAATTCAGGTTGATTCACCACCTTTCTTTTCCGAAGGGTGGTTCAGTCAATGATTCGATTGCGCCGGAGGAGTGTGCAGTTACGTACACTTCATTTGATGCAGCGATATCATGGGTCCGTCGCTACGGCCGGGGGTCACTCATGGCGAAAGCAGATATTGAATCTGCCTTTCGGCTTTTGCCAGTTCACCCAGAAAGTTTCCGTTTGCTAGGCTGCATATGGGATGGGGCGTACTATGTAGATCGCTGCCTCCCGATGGGGTGTTCCATCTCCTGCGCTTTCTTTGAGAAGTTCAGTTCGTTTCTGGAATGGGTGGTACGGGACGTTTCTGGTATAAATTCAGTCATCCACTACCTGGATGACTTCCTTTGTGTTGGCCCAGCTGGTTCCAACATCTGTGCAGTCTTATTGGGCACATTACAGCACATAGCAGAGCGTTTCGGGGTCCCATTAGCGCCGGAAAAAACAGTGGGCCCCTCGTCCAATATTGTTTTCCTGGGAATTGAGGTAGATTCCATGGAAATGGAGTGCCGCCTGCCATTGGACAAGCTTGAAGCGCTCAAGGCAGAGGTGCGTGGCACCATTGGGAAGCGTAAGTTGCAATTGAGGCAGCTACAATCGTTATTGGGCAAGCTAAATTTTGCTTGCCGAATAATTCCCATGGGCAGGGTCTTTTGCCGGCGGTTGTCGGCAGCGACTGCAGGGGTCACCGCCCCTAATCACTTTGTGACGCTTAACAGCGACCATAGGGAGGACTTGCAGGTATGGTATGCATTCCTGGAATCATTCAACGGGCGGGCTCTTTGGATGTCAGGCCCCATCAGTAATTGGGACCTGGAATTATTTACGGATGCGGCCGGCTCTACGGGCTATGGTGCTGTTTTCCAAAGATCTTGGAGCGCGGCCCGCTGGCCCCTTACTTGGGTGGAGGCTGGGTTCTTGAAGAACCTGGTGCTACTGGAGCTGTTTCCAATTGTGGTGGCAATGGAAATTTGGGGGGAGTCTTTCCGTAACCTGAAAGTGCGGCTCAACTGTGACAACTTAGGCGTTGTCCAGGTGATTAACCGTTTTCAGCAAAGTCCATGCCAGTGGTCAGGTTGCTGAGGTATTTAGTATTGCGCTGTTTGAAATTGAATGTTTTCATCTACGCTGTACACTTACCAGGGGTTGAGAACACTTTAGCTGATGCACTGTCTCGTTTTCAGTGGGACAGGTTTCGGGAGTTGGCACCAGACGCGGAGCAGCAGGGGGTTACCTGCCCGGACTGGATATGGAAGGTTGCCTTGGGAACGTGGCAAGGTGGATTCAGCACTCCGTGAGTAAGGCCACTTGGGACGCTTATTCCAAGGTATGGCAAGACTGGCTGGCATGCTTAAATGGGCTGAAAATAGACCCTGTGGGCCGGGAGGTTCCGCAGGCGATTCTTTATTTCATTAATATGGGTTTTGAGAGGGGCATCTCGGCAGCTGCCATCGATAGGAAACTGGCAGGTTTGGCCTTTCTTTTTAAGTTGCAAGGGCTTCGCGACCACACAAAAGACTTCTGGGTAAAACAAGCAGTGAAAGGCTACAGGAAGGAGCATAGGAAGAGTGATGGTCGACGCCCAGTGTCGTTTGACATTTTACACGGCCTATTTCGCCAGGTTTCGTTTATTTGTAGTTCTGAGTTCGAAAGCGCGTTATTCCGGGCGGCTTTTGCCTTAGCGTTTTTCGGGGCGTTACGGGTAAGTGAATTGGTCAGCCCGTCCAAACGGGCCACAGGGGGGCTGCAATGCGATGACCTGGAGTTTTCAACCGATTCGGTTAGGATACGGATTAAAAGGTCTAAAACTGATCAGATTGGGAAGGGAGCGCAATTGGAAGTTTTCCGGATTGTGGGGTCCCACATTTGTCCGGTAGCAGCGGTGGCATGGTTCAGGGATAGGCGTCCGCGATTACCGGGCCCCTTTTTGATTCATGCAGATGGATCGTCCTTGTCGAAATTTCAATTTGCAGCAGTATTCAAAAAATGTTTATCGGCGGCCGGTCACGACCCTGCCAGGTACTCATCCCACTCTTTCCGCATAGGAGCTGCTACAGAGGCGGTCAGGGCGGGGCTCAGTTTTGAAACAGTGAAGCGCATTGGCAGGTGGGACTCAGACAGATTTAAGCTTTATATACGTCCACAGTTATTGTAGGCTGGGGTTGGGAAGGTTTTTTCAGTTAGGGGATAGAGTTGTAAGGTTGGGGGTACTTATTGTTTTGTTGTCAATCTTGCTTTACAGGTTGCTCGGTTCCCCTGGTTTGGATTTTGGGCCACTCCTTCGTTTTCTGGGGGGCAAAAAGGGCCGACGTTCGGCCGAATGGTAGGCAACTAGGTATCCCGAGACAGGAGGCACGGGTCAGGTGGATCGGGCTTCCGGGCATGCTGTGGAACAGGGTAAGGTCAGAGGTCCACAAATTTGCTCGTTGGGACAGGGCACCGGATGTGTTAGTGCTTCATGTGGGGGGGAACGACATGGGGGTCAGGTCCATGAGGGATCTGATACGAGACATCAAGTGCGATTTTTTACGCTTACAGGCATCATTTCCTGGCATGGTGATAGTGTGGTCAGATATGGTGGGGAGGACGACATGGCGGTGGGCGCTGTCTGATAAAAAGGTTGACAGGGCCCGAGTTAAGGTAAACAAGGAAGTTAGCAGGTTCGTTATGCGTAATGGGGGGGTCACCATACGACATAGAGAGTTGGAGGTGGATACGTGGAGATACCTGAGGAGTGATGGGGTGCACCTTACTGAAGTAGGTACCGACCTTTGGGCGTTAGGATTGCAGGATGGGGTACAGCGTGCTTTGAGGGTTTGGAGGTGCGCGCAAGGGTAAGGCTTTACCCCTTGCGTGCGGTGGCAGTGGTTTGGGTCTGTGAGGAGGAGGAGATTCATGTTATGGTGTTTTTACATGGTTGGTACCCATATGTAATATGGGCTTTGTTATGTACCTTCCGGTTACGAGGTGTTAACCCGGAAGGGGTAAAGTTAGGTCACTGGGGAAGGTTGTTTACTGTCTCACAGTCTGGGGCTTGCGACTGGAGACCAAAAAGTTTTTTACAAAGTTTTTACAGTGACCTGTGGGTGGGTTCCCCTCCTAGACCCTAATAAGTACTGACAAAGTTTATTAGTAAAAAGTTATTTAAAATGTTATTTATTTAATTTTATATTTTGTTAATAAAAGGCCGTCAAGGCCATTTACTCCAGCACCTTGTCACGTCTTTTGTGGGGTGAAGTGGAGGGGTTTTGATCATGTCTAAGGGGGTGGTTAAGGGGACTGGGGCTTTAAGTCCTTCACAGGTCATGCACACATTGTTTTATTATCACTGCTGGACATTATTTGCACGCAGTATTTAGAGTGCCAAAGAGAACTTTTTTTCATTATTTATTAATTTTTTCATTTAAAATAGCAGGATACTTTATATTGAGCACTAAGCACTTTTTATGTTGATTAAGACACTATGTATGGTGTAACAAGCACTATTAAGCACTAATTTATGGTGTAACAAGCACTTGTTTTTTCACACCTTGTTTATTTATTCAACATTCATATTATTTGTATTTAATATTATCGCACTAGTAAGCACAGAGTTGGTTATAATTAATTTTGTTTTTGGGGTCACCCAAGCGCAGCGCATAACTTGTAAATTTATAGGAATGATGGTGTCTGCATAAAGTGGGCCTTGCGTGGAAAGGAAGTCCTCCTCTTCCTCCTGCTGCTCTGCCTCCAGTGCCGTGTCCATAATGCCACGCAGAGTCTGCTCCAGCTGGAACACAACAGGGATTGTGTCACTGATGCATGCACTGTCACTGCTCTCCATCCTTGTGGCCTCCTCAAATGGTAACAATACAGTGTATGCATCCTTAATGATCAGCCATTGGCGTGGGTAAAAAAAAGCAGAGGAGGCCTGAGCCTGTCGTCGTGCAGTATTCTCACAGGTACTCATTGACGGCCATCTGCTGCATGTATAGCCACTGCAGCATTGCCAAAGTTGAGTTCCACATGGTGAGCATGTCACAAATCAGGCAGTTTACGGGCAGGTGGAATTCCCACTGAATTTCAGCCAACCGAGCACTGGCTGTATGACCACCTGAAATGGCTACAGACTCTCCTGGCCAGCTTTAGCACATCTTGCAACCCTGGGTACGTATTTAGGAAACGCTGCACCACCAAATTGAGGACATGTTCCAGGTATGGCACATGTGTCAACTTTCCCTGTCTAAGGGCGGACAGGAGGTTTGAGCCATTATCGCACACCATCAGAGAGGTAATGACTTGGTATAGCAGGGGCAGACTGAAATGGGTAAGGAGAAGGAGGAGGAGGGACAGATTTGTAAACTTTTGTGTGGCTTTTAGATGCTATTGCCAATGGGCTGAGTGGTTGGACATCAAATGCCTTGTTAAGCATGTGGTACCCAAATGGTTGGTGTTTTTGCCAAGTTTGATGTGCCTGAGACACAGTTTGCAGATAGCAACAGTGCGATCTGCTGCAGATGTGCTGAAAAAGACCCAGACAGCTGAGCTTTGGGGAGTGGGCCAGGAGATAACAGCTGCAGAATGTGATGGAATAGGGTGGCTGCTCTCTGCACTTTCTTTAATAAACTCTGTTAGTCATTCGACCAAATACTCCATGCTTCTTGAAAGTTTTTATAAGATAATGAGTTGAAAGCTAGAAGTTTCTTGTAAGTTTTATTCATGTTGACAATATTAATTATCTCTGATAGGTTTGGAGCTAATGTTGACTTTCACCGCCTAAGTATTAAAGACCTAGCCGCTAGGAATATATGTGTAACCACCTGTCTATAGGTCTTTGGGTAGATGTCTATACCTATATTAAGGAGGGCTAGTTCAGGAAATGGGAGCCATAGCACGCCTGTACATGAGGAATAGGGATGAGCTTCGAGTCTGAGTCGAACTCATGTTCGACTCGAACATTGGCTGTTCGCAAGTTCGCCGAACACCGAACAATTTGGGGTGTTCGCGGCAAATTCGAATGCCGCGGAACACCCTTTAAAAGTCTATGGGAGAAATCAAAAGTGCTAATTTTAAAGGCTAATATGCAAGTTATTGTCATAAAAAGTGTTTGGGGACCTGGGTCCTGCCCCAGGGGACATGGATCAATGCAAAAAAAAGTTTTAAAAACGGCCGTTTTTTCAGGAGCAGTGATTTTAATAATGCTTAAAATCAAACAATAAAAGTGTAATATCCCTTTAAATTTCGTACCTGGGGGGTGTCTATAGTATGCATGTAAAGGGGCGCATGTTTCCCGTGTTTAGAACAGCCTGACAGCAAAATGACATTTGGAAGGAAAAAACTCATTTAAAACTACCCGCGGCTATTGCATCGCCGTCAATACACATAGAAGTTCATTGATAAAAACGGCATGGGAATTCCCCACAGGGAAACCCCGAACCAAAATTAAAAAAAAAAAATGAAGTGGGAGTCCCCCTAAATTCCATACCAGGCCCTTCAGGTCTGGTATGGATATTAAGGGGAACCCTGGCCAAAATTAAAAAAAATGACGTGGGGTTCCCCCTAAATTCCATACCAGACCCTTCAGGTCTGGTATGGATTTTAAGGGGAACCCCGCGCCAAAAAAAAAAAAAAAAAAACAGCGTGGGGTTCCCCCAAAAATCCATACCAGACCCTTATCCGAGCACGCAACCTGGCAGGCCGCAGGAAAAGAGGGGGGGACGAGAGTGCGCCCCCCCCCCTCCTGAACCGTACCAGGCCACATGCCCTCAACATTGGGAGGGTGCTTTGGGGTAGCCCCCCAAAACACCTTGTCCCCATGTTGATGAGGACAAGGGCCTCATCCCCACAACCATGGCCGGTGGTTGTGGGGGTCTGCAGGCGGGGGGCTTATCGGAATCTGGAAGCCCCCTTTAACAAGGGGACCCCCAGATCCCGCCCCCCCCCCTGTGTGAAATGGTAAGGGGGTACTTACCCCTACCATTTCACTAAAAAAGTGTCAAAATAGTTAAAAATGACAAGAGACAGTTTTTGACAATTCCTTTATTTAAATGCTTCTTCTTTCTTCCTTCATCTTCTTCTTCTTCTGGTTCTTCTGGCTCTTCTGGTTCTTCCTCCGGCGTTCTCATCCAGCATCTCCTCCGCGGCGTCTTCTATCTTCTTCTCCTCGGGCCGCTCCGCACCCATGGCATTGGGGGGGAGGCTCCCGCTCTTCTCTTCATCTTCTTCTTCATCCTCTTCTCTTCTTCCTTCTTCTCTTCTTCTCTGTTTCTCTTCTTAATTTTCTTCTCCGGGCCGCTCCGCATCCATGCATGGAGGGAGGCTCCCGCTGTGTGACGGCGTCTCCTCATCTGACGGTTCTTAAATAACGGGGGGCGGGGCCACCCGGTGACCCCGCCCCCCTCTGACGCACGGTGACTTGACGGGACTTCCCTGTGACGTCACGGGGAATGCCACAGGGAAGTCCCGTCATGTCCCGTGCGTCAGAGGGGGCGGGGTCACCGGGTGGCCCCGCCCCCCATTATTTAAGAACCGTCAGATGAGGAGACGCCGTCACACAGCGGGAGCCTCCCTCCATGCATGGATGCGGAGCGGCCCGGAGAAGAAAATTAAGAAGAGAAACAGAGAAGAAGAGAAGAAGGAAGAAGAGAAGAGGATGAAGAAGAAGATGAAGAGAAGAGCGGGAGCCTCCCCCCCAATGCCATGGGTGCGGAGCGGCCCGAGGAGAAGAAGATAGAAGACGCCGCGGAGGAGATGCTGGACGAGAACGCCGGAGGAAGAACCAGAAGAGCCAGAAGAACCAGAAGAAGAAGAAGATGAAGGAAGAAAGAAGAAGCATTTAAATAAAGGAATTGTCAAAAACTGTCTCTTGTCATTTTTAACTATTTTGACACTTTTTTAGTGAAATGGTAGGGGTAAGTACCCCCTTACCATTTCACACAGGGGGGGCCGGGATCTGGGGGTCCCCTTGTTAAAGGGGGCTTCCAGATTCCGATAAGCCCCCCGCCCGCAGACCCCCACAACCACCGGCCACGGTTGTGGGGATGAGGCCCTTGTCCTCATCAACATGGGGACAAGGTGTTTTGGGGGGCTACCCCAAAGCACCCTCCCAATGTTGAGGGCATGTGGCCTGGTACGGTTCAGGAGGGGGGGGGCGCACTCTCGTCCCCCCCTCTTTTCCTGCGGCCTGCCAGGTTGCGTGCTCGGATAAGGGTCTGGTATGGATTTTTGGGGGAACCCCACGCCGTTTTTTTTTTTTTTTTTGGCGCGGGGTTCCCCTTAAAATCCATACCAGACCTGAAGGGCCTGGTATGGAATTTAGGGGGAACCCCACGTCTTTTTTTTTTTAAATTTTGGCCGGGGTTCCCCTTAATATCCATACCAGACCTGAAGGGCCTGGTATGGAATTTAGGGGGACTCCCACTTCATTTTTTTTTTTTTTTAATTTTGGTTCGGGGTTTCCCTGTGGGGAATTCCCATGCCGTTTTTATCAATGAACTTCTATGTGTATTGACGGCAATGCAATAGCCGCGGGTAGTTTTAAATGAGTTTTTTCCTTCCAAATGTCATTTTGCTGTCAGGCTGTTCTAAACACGGGAAACATGCGCCCCTTTACAGGCATACTATAGACACCCCCCAGGTACGAAATTTAAAGGAATATTACACTTTTATTGTTTGACTTTAAGCATTATTAAAATCACTGCTCCTGAAAAAACGGCCGTTTTTAAAACTTTTTTTTGCATTGATCCATGTCCCCTGGGGCAGGACCCGGGTCCCCAAACACTTTTTATGACAATAACTTGCATATAAGCCTTTAAAATTAGCACTTTTGATTATTCATGTTCGTGTCCCATAGACTTTAACGGTGTTCGCGTGTTCGAGCGAACTTTTTTCCTGTTCGCATGTTCTGGTGCGAACCGAACAGGGGGGTGTTCGGCTCATCCCTAATGAGGAAATACGTTTGAAAACTTGGTTCCAGAAGCTTGTTATTGCTGGTCACTGCCATAGAATGTGCAGTAGATTCTCCCTACTTGGCCACAACTACGCCAGCATAATGGAGAGTGTGAAGAGGAGAACTTTGCCAATCGAAAAGACGTGTACAGTAGTACCATCTGTTTGAAATTTTTAAGGTCATTTCCCAATGGGTGTTACAATGGGAGGACTTGAGAATAGATTGAAGCGCATTCTTTCATTGTTCTTGGGTAAATGTGCGTTTTAACTCTTTTTCCCATTTCTGTATGGGGTTTGTTTTATGAAACTTGTTTTTATGTTGCAAGATATCATAAAAAAAAGATTCCTTTCGCTTTGTGACCTGAGGATGTATAAAAATTCCATATTGTTGGATGCATAAGAGTAATCTTTCTAGGGGGTGTCTTGCCAGGAAGTGTAGTATGTGGGTAAGGTGTGAATGTGTATGTTTGGGGTAGGCAAAAGTATTCCATTAGAAACTCTCTAGTTTTAAGCTTGTTGTGGTTATAAAATTGATGGATATTGTGCAATACAAATTTACAAAGGGAATCAGTATTTAACAGAGGGATCATGGCCTCTAGAGTATTCAAAGGAAGAGGGGTGGTGGGTATTAAATCATAAGAATTATGCTGTTTAGAGAGGCGTCTCCACGCTTTGAGTGAGGCTTGTGTAGGAAGAGGGAGCGAAGGAAGATGCCAGGGTTTCCACAGATCGCTCAATAGCAATGTGCGGAGATCTTTGTTAGGTACTAGATTGGTTTCTATTTCTACCCTTAAGGGAGTTTCACCCTCAAGGAACCAGTGTTTTAATTGATCCAGGTGTACTGCTCAGTAATAATCTAGTAGGTCTGGGGTTTCTGCCTCTCCCCCGTGGATCTATGTTTGATGAGAACAGTTCCTGAGCAGCGAGCCCTCTTCCCTTTCCAGATGAACCTATGGAGGAGACTCGACATGGTTGTCAATTGTTTAATCAGAAGCGATATCGGGAGAGTCCTAAAAAGATATAGCAGTTGGGGTAATATATTCATCTTAAAGGCTGCCAGCCTCCCACTCCACGAGAGTTCAAATTGGGAGATTCGGTTAATTTCATTAGATATTTTTGTTAATAGAGGATGCGATATTAAGGTGGATTGATTGGACGTGTTGGCTGTAAGGGTAATGCCCAGGTATTTCGCTCCTTCCTTGCTCCATGGAAACGGGAGTTGGGATTTAAAGATATTTGAAGTGGAGGTTTTTACTCCAAGGTCTAAGATTACTGATTTCAAAGTATTCATCTTGTAGTACGAAATATCACTAAATTGTTGTAGTACGTGATATGCTATGGGGGAGAGAACATTAAGATTACATTAAGATAATAAATAATGATATTTGAAGCGCTTCACAATGTGCATGAAAATGAATATATAAGAATAAATATAAATATAAATAGTCAAATAAATCCAGCGGTGAGTAAAAATTCCTAAAAAATCCAGCAATCAAAATATTGTAAAATTATAAAAAATTAGTGACACCAAATGTGTCACTAATGAAAAAGTCACGTGACTGTGATGTAACGCGTGGGAGGAGCCAAGGAAGCTCTGTGCAGATCAGCAGTATCACACAGTGTACTGCAGTGAATCTGCTCCTGTCTAAGGCGGCTGACTGCTATAGTAAAACCTGCATATGCCTTATCATGACTATTGGATAACAGATGACAATTCCCTATACTCCAAACCCTTATACTTCTATTCAAATAATAAAACCACACCAGCTCTTTTTGGAGTATAAAAAAGGCCGTAGCAGCCTACTTTATTTTAAACATATCTATAAAAATATAAAATTCTGTCATCATAAAAAACCATAACCAAAAAACATCTGTTATACAACCTATTAGTTCCAAAGAGCGTTGGTCTGAGCATCCGGTTAGCAAAAACAAAAACTGATGGCCATACCAAATATAGCACTGCAGCCCTCGTCCAAAAAACTCCAATAGGCCTCAAGCCGACAAGCTGGCTCAGAGACTGTTGTGACCGCAGTGCCCCATTATCACTTCCCGGCTAACCTCCGTTAACCGGGAACCAAAAACCTCCGGACCCATATCAACGTTGGATCCCCACTCTTACTTTTTCCGCCATCTTCCTTCCCTTGCCCAGACCAACGCCCGCCGCTGCCACGACATCTTCTCTTCTTTCACCTGTTAACAGAAGAAAACACCATACCCTTCTACAATCCCCTTTACCTAGCTATTAGGGAGGGTGGGCGGGAACTTTCCTGCTCCTTCTGTTGTCCCTCCCAGAGCGGGAACCCCTTTTAAATAGCCCCTCCCCTGATCCTCCCTCCCCCTCGGCTCCACATTACAACTTTCTTTAACACTTTCACTGCTACCACTGTCATGGGCGCCCTTTGCATACATCATTGCATTCTGTTGCTCCAGGCTTTTCTTGACTATTGGATAACAGATGTCAATTCCCTATACTCCAAACCCTTATACTTCTATTCAAATAATAAAACCACACCAGCTCTTTTTGGAGTATAAAAAAGGCCGTAGCAGCCTACTTTATTTTAAACATATCTATAAAAATATAAAATTCTGTCATCATAAAAAACCATAACCAAAAAACATCTGTTATACAACCTATTAGTTCCAAAGAGCGTTGGTCTGAGCAACCGGTTAGCAAAAACAAAAACTGATGGCCATACCAAATATAGCACTGCAGCCCTCGTCCAAAAAACTCCAATAGGCCTCAAGCCGACAAGCTAGCTCAGAGACTGCCGTGACCACAGTGCCCCATTATCACTTCCCGGCTAACCTCCGTTAACCGGGAACCAAAAACCTCCGGACCCATATCAACGTTGGATCCCCACTCTTACTTTTTCCGCCATCTTCCTTCCCTTGCCCAGACCAACGCCCGCCACAGCAACCCAATAGTAACACCTTACTCTTGGGTGCCCCTCCACACCCGAAGCGCTCGCTGTATACCATCTTGCAGGCCTAAAGCCCATAAATCTGTACCTACGTCATTGAGATGTACCCCATCACGTCTCAAATACCTCCATGTCTCAAATTCGAATTCTGTATGCCGAATTGCCAATCCCCCAATACTGCCCACAAATTTACTAATTTCCCTGTTGATCTTCTTCCTTGCTCTGTTCACACCCTCCACAGACCTGGCCATTCTCCAAGACAGCCTGGCAACCATGTCCGACCAGATAATGATCATCTGCGGAAATTCCTTCGACAGACGCCAAATGTCAAATTTAATATCTCGTATGATGTCTACCATCGAGCGAATGCCCAAATCGTTTCCGCCTACATGTATCACCAGGACGTCCGGAGGTCCCTCCCTATTGGCATACCTCTGTACCTCCTGAACCAGCCTACCCCACAACATCCCTGGTATACCGAACCACTTTATGTATACTTCCCTTCTATTAAAACTTAGCTGCCTACCCTCAGGCCGAGCGTCTCCCCTCCGAGCCCCCCAACATACATAAGAATGGCCCATAATCCAGACCATTCTTGTCTCTGCACCTGAAAATAGAAGAAAACAAAACACTATCCTCAACATTGACTATGCAACAATCGTACTTGCCGTAACATCCACCTCTAATACCTCCCCTATAGCAACCACATAATCTCCCCGTCATCTACAACTTTAAAGCCAGTTGAGGCCGCACATAAGACTGGAACCTGTTAGATTCCCACCTCCCAATCCTTTTTATTACCTCAACATCCATTCCTAACCTGGCCGCCTCAGTCGCAGCTCCAATCCTAAATGAGTGGGATGAAAAATCTTTCTCCACCAGTCCCAGCCCCTGTAAACATTTTCTAAACACAGCCCCAAACTGAAAACGTGACAACATACTACCATTCAAATGTATTAGAAATGGGCCCTGAACATTTGGCCTAACCTTCAAGAATTCCTTAACCGTGCTCACTGGGCACTGGGGGGAACCGTGAATTGGATAAACCCGCACCATCCTGCCTCTTCCCCCTTGATCCGTCTTAGATTTCCTCAAAAAGATCGCTACCCCTTCCTCTTCCCATTGTACCTCCTGAAACCCAATTCCCCCTTGCACCTTTTTGGAAGGACTAACAAGCTCACTTATCCGAAATGCGCCAAAAAATGCTAACACGAAAGCTACCTTAAACAAGGTGACTTCGTATTCAGACGCACAAACCTCCCCTAGTTGCTCCACAATCCCCCTTAATATTTCAAAAGTTACCGGTCTCCTTGAATCACGCTTGACTACTGCCCTCCTATAACCCTTTAAGGCTGTTTTCACCCAAAAATCCTTGGTGACGTCAGGCTGCCCTTGTAGCTTGAACAGGAAAGCCAAACCAGCCAACTGTGCATTCATCACTGACACCGACACCCCCTCGTCCAATTTTTTTGCCACATAGTACAGCAACAAAGAACGTAGCCCATGTCCTATAGGCTCCTCCCCTAAAGCTTGTCCAAACGCCAGCCACTCCTGCCATACCTTGTTGTATGCTGCCCATGTATGCCCACTTACCGACCGCTTAATCCATCCCTCGATTATGCCAGCGCAATCTCCCACAGCCAGTCTGGACAAGGTATCCCCTGTTGTTCCGCTTCCGGCGCCAACACTCGGAACCTGTCCCACTGGAAGCGAGATAGTGCATCAGCAATGACGTTTTCTACCCCCGGTAAGTGCACAGCATGGATGAAAACATTCAGTTGTAGACATCGCAAGACTAAGTGCTGCAGCAGCCTGATCACTGGCGGGGACGACGCCGTGACCCTATTTATCACTTGCACCACCCCCATGTTGTCCCCATGAAAACGCACCTTCAGATCCCTGAATGATGCACCCCATAGTTCCACAGCCAGAACTACTGGAAACAATTCCAGCAGAACCAAGTTCTTCGTGAAGCCCTCTTTTACCGAAGATTGTGGCCATGGACCCGCGCTCCATTGTCCTTGGAAAAAAGCGCCAAAACCTGTTGATCCTGCGGCATCAGTAAACAATTCCAAGTCAAAATTGCTGACTGGACCCGACATCCACATTGCCCTGCCATTAAAGGATTCCAAGAAGGTGTGCCATACCTTCAGGTCCTCCCTATGTGTTTTCCCCAAGCGCACAAAATGTTTTGGTGACTTTATTCCACTCGTGCTGGCCGCCAGCCGGCGACTAAACACTCTCCCCATTGGCAGTATGCGACAAGCAAAATTCAGCTTGCCCAACACCGATTGTAGCTTACGCAGCTGCACCTTTTTTAGACCTATCAACCCTGCCACCTCTTTTTTCAAGTCCTCCAATTTCTCATCAGGTAGTCTACATTCCATCGCCTCCGAATCTAGCACAATGCCCAAAAACGTGATGACCGCGCAGGGTCCCTCCGTTTTTTCATCCGCCAATGGAATGCCAAACCTTCCTGCTATATGTTGCAAAGAAGCCAGCAACATAGCGCAGACTCTAGAAGCAGCCGGGCCTATGCATAAGAAATCATCCAAGTAGTGAATTATCGAATTCACCCCGGATACATCCCTTACCACCCATTCCACAAAGGAGCTGAATTGTTCGAATATCGCACATGACACTGAACAACCCATGGGTAGGCATTGATCGACATAAAAACCACCATTCCAATGGCACCCGAGCAACCGGAAACTATCCGGGTGTACTGGCAACAATCGAAAAGCTGATTCTATATCTGCCTTAGCCATCAAGGCACCTTTTCCATAATGTCTCACCCACCGCACCGCAGCATCAAATGACGTATAAGTCACCGAGCATGCTTCCTGTTCTATGGCATCGTTCACTGACCCCCCTTTGGGGAAGGATAAGTGGTGAATGAGCCTGAATTTGTTGGGCTCCTTTTTGGGAACCACCCCCAGCGGAGATACTACCAACTCTGCTATTGGTGCTACTGGGAAAGGACCACTCATTCTACCCAAGGCCACTTCCTTCTGTAGTTTCTCTGAAACCACTTCCGGATGTTGCAGGGCCGACTTTAAATTTTTGGGCACTGGGGGAGTCGCCGATAAATTACATGGAATCCGAAAACCCATCGCAAAGCCTTCTTCTAATAGCAACGCCGCCTTCCTGTCCGGGTACTTACCGAGGAACGGCCGCATCCTTTCCACTATCACCGGCGTCCTCCCTTTTGTTCCCAGCCTCTCCTTGTCGACCCTTTCCTTGTTTAAAACATCTGGATGATGGATGTGTACCCCCACAGCCTGAGCACTCATGTTTATACTTACATGTTCCTCCGAACTTACAGGACCCCGAGTTGTACTGCCAACACACCCCTTTTTTGTTTCCAGCCGAATGTCCCTGGGCTGACGGTCCACCGGCTCCCCCCTGAAAAAACTGGTTCGTTGTCCGCGCCGTCGTCATCAAACGCATCCACAGGCTGTTGTCCTTGTGGTCCCAACGTATCTCCTGGCGAACTGCTCTCCTTTGCCTAAACTGTTCATCGTATCGCAACCATGCATTACCTCCATACACTCTATACGCTTCCCCTATCGCGTCCTGATAGCAGAAAAGCGCCGAACAGTGTTCCGGGTGCTTCTCCCCTATCACACTTGCCATGATCGCAAATGCTTGCAACCAATTCGTGAATGTCCTGGGTATCAGCCTATACCTCCTCTTTTCCTCATCTTCTTTTTTGGAATCGTCCGGCTTGACTCTGTCAAGATTGAACTTCTCCAAGGGCAACAATGAAAATATTTCCACATACTCACCCTTCCATAATTTTTCCCGCACTTCCTGTTTCAAGTGTGCCCCTAACGGTCCTTCGTAGCACACATACACCTCACAGCGAGCCGCGTCCGCCAGCCTAATGATGTCCTTCCTCGGAACCGCCTCCCCTGACGGCGCTGCCTTATCCTTCCCCTGCGCAGCTCCATTCTCTGTGGTTCCTTGCGTCGGCAAAGCTACCCCCGCTGTAACTTCCCCTGCAACCACCGGTGGCAGGGCCCCCCCTGCACTTCCCACCTCTGTCCTTGACTGCTGAACCCAAGCTGCTCCCGGGCCCCCCACCGGCCTCACCTCCGCCTCTAACCTCTGCACCAGTTCTTTGATTCCCATTAGAAAACCCAAGAAACCTGGAGACCCCACCATGCTGTGTACTGACCCCCCAGACCCCGTAGCTACACTTGCTGCAGTATTTACATCAGACATTGCAATAACATGTGCTGGCTCACCTGGCTGCATAGGTGTTGCCCCATCAGCCGACCGTCTGCTCTCTTCTGGCCCCATCCTCTTGGACAGGGGGGCCGCATCCTCCTCCGATCCGGACTCCTCATCTCGTCCGCTCCGACCCGATTCTTCTCCTCCTTCCGCTGCAGGCCCGCCCGGGATGAGGGCCGCGGCTGTCGCATTGTTCACCATCCTCCCCCTCCTCCGAGCAGCGAAGCCACTCGTGGACTTCCGGACAGCCTTCCCAGGACCGGTGTGGGCTACCGCAGTCCTGTAGGCCTCCGCTCCTGTAGATGCTAGGCCAGCCCTGCAGCTCTCTCCATCCTGCCTGTCCCCTGCCGAGGAAGCAGAAGGCCCAGGGATCCCTAAAGGCATTGCTGTGCTGGCGATGGCGGAGCGCACCGCCGCCATCCTGGGGGCGGGGCTTGCGCTCTCCGCGTGTCTCCGTCCCGTAGGCCGCACTCGCGCCGGTTCACTTGCCTGCCTCTGTTCTTGTCCCGCCGGGGCCGTCCTCCCGCTGACCCGCTCTCCTCCCGCCGCTCGTTTGGCCGGTGGGCCCCCCGGGAGTCTGGAAGACAGACCACCCGAGTGCCGCTGTGCTGACGTCACGCGGTCCGGCGAGAACCGCTCGGGCGGAAGAGAACGGCACGCTCTGTTGCCGCTTCTCTCTCCCCCACTTGTTGGTACAGTGGATGCTTGTAGCGCGGCTGCGATGGTCTCCTGCAGCCACTCAGCACCCCGAACCGCCGCTTCCGCCCGCAACTGGGCCATAAGCCCCTCAAGCTCCGCCATGATGCACACTAACCTCTAGGTGACTCTCCTAACAACTTTCCTGCTCCTTCTGTTGTCCCTCCCAGAGCGGGAACCCCTTTTAAATAGCCCCTCCCCTGATCCTCCCTCCCCCTCGGCTCCACATTACAACTTTCTTTAACACTTTCACTGCTACCACTGTCATGGGCGCCCTTTGCATACATCATTGCATTCTGTTGCTCCAGGCTTTTCTTTATAAGGCACACGTGAGTGGATTGAAGTTTGCCTGTGTACCTTGGTATCCTAACTATTGCACAATGATTGGTTTTTTCTCTTATCTGCCTGTTTATGATTCTCACATTGGTTGTGAATAGAAGCAAAAAACACATTGGTACTATCAATGAGCACCTTAATTAAGCAAGTGTTTTTAAACAGCTTTGCTAGTGATCAAAAGCTCTATACCAATCAGGATTCTACACCTGTACAATTGAACCTTCTGAATACATCCCTATATATTTATTTTTATGTGGATTTTTTATGTGAATTTTTTACACATTTGGTGTCACTAATTTTTTATAATTTTACACTATTTTGATTGCTGGATTTTTTAGGAATTTTTACTCACCGCTGGATTTATTTGACTATTTATATTTATATTTATTCTTATATATTCATTTTCATGCACATTGTGAAGCGCTTCAAATATCATTATTTATTCTTTTTAAGTGACTCTGAAAACACTCTCTTTTGATAGCAGCCTCACTTGGTTTTATGTGTAATTATCAGCTATTTAGCATCACAGCGCTTTGTGTTTTATATATACATTAAGATAATGTCATCAGCAAATAAATGTATTTTGTTACATAGTTACATAGTAGGTGAGGTAGAAAAAAAGACACAAGTCCATCAAGTCCAACCTATGTGTGTGAGTATATTTGTGTGGGGGGTCTTTGGAATGAAAAGCCTTTGATGGCTGGGTTGGAGCGAATATCTTCTGCTAATGGTTCTATAACTAAGTTATATAATGTGGGGGATAATGGGAACCCCTGTCTAATTCCATTAGAGATGCTCAATGGCTTTGACAGAATACCAGATGTGTATACCTGTGCTGAAGGACTCGAGTAAAGTGCTAGTATGGCTGATGAAATGTTTCCTGAGAAACCAAATGTAGACCGTAGACATATAATGCCAGTGTACCTCATCGAACGCCTTCTCTGCATCCAATGCTAGGAGCAGAGAAGGCGTTTGGGTTTTTTCACATTGTGAATCATATTAATAATCCTTCTAGTTGCGTCTGATGTTTGCCATGTGCTGCTAAAGTGTTCGGGTTTGGTTTGAAGAAAAGGTGCCAACCCTAGGTCCCTTACCTCCTTGTCTGGTTCCCCCTCTGGTGCTGTCAGCTCCTCCTTCCTCTGGGTGCCCCCTCAGCAAACCAAGTGCTAAGGGGGCAGCCATGCTGCTGAGCCGGGTTATGTGCATCCATAGACACACACAGCGCAGCTCAGCCACTCCCCTTGTTCTCTCCTCAAAGGATTTGAGTCTATGGCTCCCAGTGTCCTTAGTGTCTCCTGTAAAAGCAGCCGGGACAGCACCAGAGCAGTGAGAGAAGCCCGGTGGAAGGGTGCGGCGGGGGGGCACAATATGTAGTGAGACGTTTCTTTACCTGTCTGCGCCCCCATTGGGGATATTCACCCTCCCTATTTGTCCTGGTCACTGTTGTCACAGAGAGTGAAAGAAACAGGAATAGAGGGGAGAGCTTCCAATGGGGACACCCGGGATTCTTTCACTTCCTGTTGTGGCTCTGGGAGAGGACATGAAGGGAAATCTCCCCAAAAACCTGCCTGGGGCTGTCGCCCCCAATTACTCCATCCAAAATGAAAAATAAAAACTTTTCTTTCAATTCTTCTTTAACCACTTCACACCCGTCATATAGCAGAATGACGGCCGCAAAGCCGTTAAGTTTTCCTGACTGGGCATCATATGACCCTCAGCAGGACAAGCTCCGGGGGCACGCAGCACGGCAATCGGTAGTGCGGTGAGTCCCTCTGACACACCCCATCTCCGATCCCGGTAAACGGCCTATAACAGAGGCTCTTTACCATGTGATCAGCTGTGTCCAATCACAGCTGATCACATGGTAACCAGGAGGTGCCATTTATCAACTTTTCCTCTATTCGCATTGACAAAGCACAAGTAGAGGAGATCCAATCAGCAGCTCTCCTGACAGAGGGGCTCTGTACTGATAATCAGTGCAGTGATTATCAGTGCAAACCCATTAAGGATGCCCACTACAGCCAACCAGGGATGCCAACCTGTGCCCACCAGTGATGCAAATCAGTGCCTCCTAATCAGTGCCGCCTATCAGTGCTCATCAGTGACGCCTATAAGTGCCCATCAGTACTGCCTATCAGTGCCGTATATCAGTGCTGCCTATGAGTGCCCATTAGTGCCACCTATGAGTGCCCATCAATGCTGCATATCAGTGCCACCTATCATTGCGCCTATGAGTGCCCATTAGTGCCGCCTATAAGTTGCCATCAATGCTGCATATCAGTGCTTATCAGTGCCGATTAAAAGTGCCCATCAGTGCCACCTATGAATGCCCATTAGTGCCGCCTATCAGTGCCACCTATCAGTGCTGCCTATGAGTGCCCATTAGTACTGCCTATGAGTGCCCATCAATGCTGCATATCAGTGCCACCTATCGGTGCGCCTATGAGTGCCCATTAGTGCCGCCTATAAGTTGCCATCAATGCTGCATATCAGTGCCGATTAAAAGTGCCCATCAGTGCCACCTATGAGTGCCCATTAGTGCCGCCTATCAGTGCCACCTATCAGTGCCACCCATCAGTGCCGCCTATTAGTGCCGACTATGAGTGCCCATTAGTGTCGCCTATCAGTGCTCATCAATGCTGCATATCAGTGCCACCTATCAGCGCCCATCCGTGCTGCTTATTAGTGTTGTCTCATCAGCGCTCATCAGTGAAGGAGAAAACTCACTTATTTACAAAATGGCTCTGTGAGAATGACAGCGGGGGCGGGGACAGCTCTGGGCAGGATGGTGGCACCTGCAGAGGTCTGGATAGGACATTGGCTCGGTCCAGACCTGGACCCCGGTCCACCATTTACTGATGCCTGGCCTGGACTGTTTATTGGAGCTGGAATGGATGGACTGTTGTTTGGGTGACTGGCAGCCTCTGTACTGTTTGGGAAGGAACGCGTTAAATTCAGTGGCCCCTGCGGGGGTAGCGCTACAAGTTATTTTCGTGGGTTTTTATAGCATCTGCACCATGCAGAATCCATATTGTTGAATGTTCTTTCACCTATTTTGCATAAAACTCAAACATAAAATGCCGATGATTGCACATAAAGTATAACTAAAAGGCAAAACTTTTTTTAGTGTTGTATGGAGAGGAGAGGGATGAGACCCCCTGTCAGGTTTTTATTCTTGTCTGTGACCCCGTGGAGGACATTTACCCCCCTCCATTTCTCCTTTTCACCCATTATCATTGAAAGTGACAGAAAATCCCAAACTTTGGGTTGTCCACAGAAAAGTAATAGATGGGAAATCATCCAATGGGGACACTAGTTCTGCTGATTGGGGGGGGGGGGGTCCTCACAAAATTCCTCTAATTTACAGGGATTTCCTCTCACTTTTTGTTTGGCTTTGGGACAGGAAGTGAAGGGAAATCTCCACAATGGGACACAGATGATGAAAATATATATATATAAAATAACCCTCCATTACTCTATCCAAAATGAAAAAAAAAGTTTTGCCAATAGTTCTACTTTAATAGGTTACGTCTACTCATAGACATGTACGGTACCTTCACATATATTGATATGAACATATTTGACATTTATGTGGATTTTGGCAATTTTTATAAACACTTTTTTTTTAATAAATTCCCATTTTATTGGATTTATTTCCTTCACAAAGGAAGAGAAGACGAGACGTCTGCATTACAATGTAACAACTTGTGATACAAAGAGAAGTTCAATATCCGACAGGAGTGTCTGTGATTGGAGGGCCATTCATCGGGGATCGCATGGTAACAAAGCGAGCAGTAAACTATTCAATAAACGCTTCAATCTCCTCCTTATCATCGCAGATCACGAGACATTTCTAATAAGGAAAACCTCCTCCTCAGATTCTCTTCTGGAAATATCTTTATTGCATCTCCATAGAATGTCTGAGGAAGGAGCGAAGGAGGCGCCTGCAGGAGAAGAGAGAGAGAGAGAAAGTCTCCCGGGAGAAAAATAGAAGAAAGGTTCTGGAGAACGTTTCCTCCTTATGCCGTGTACACACGACCGGACTTTTCGGCAGCAAAGGTCAGACGGAACAAATCGTGTGGGTTTCATCAGACCTTTTCTGACGAAAAATCTGACGGACTTTAGAAATAGAAAATGTTTCAAATCTTTCCGATGGACTCGAGTCCTATCGAAAAATCCGCTCGTCTGTATGCCGGTCCGACGGACGAAAACGGGGCAGCTATTGGCTACTGGCTATCAACTTCCTTATTTTAGTCCGGTGTACGTCATCACGTACGAATCCGTCGGAGTTTGGTGTGATTGTGTGTGGGCAAGTCCGTTTCTTTGGAACTCCGTCGAAAAGTCCTTCGGAGTTCAGTCTGACGAAAAGTCCGCTCGTGTGTAAGCGGCATTAGAGTTAAAATGGACCGGAACTCAAAAAGTTAAATTTTTTCTTATCTTAGTGCCGGTTCACATTAGGACGACTTGTCAGGCGACTAGGTCACCTGACAAGTAGCGTCCCGTTCTGTACAATGGAACCGTTCTAATCGGAGCGACGCAAGTCGCTCCGACTTAGAAAAAGGTTCCTGTACTACTTTGGGGACGACTTGCATAGACTTCTATACAGAAGTTGTTTTGCAAGTCGCCGTGGCAGTCGTGTGCAGGTCGCCTCGGTGAGGCCTCGGTGAGGCCTTGTACTATCATGTCACTCAGAGTGAGATTTGGTGATGTCACTACTGTGCTGATCACTGTTCTCCTTGCTGGAGAGGAAGCCGTACTTGCAGACTTGCAGTGACAGGATCTTCAGACTTTATCTTGCAAGGATCTCTGTGCTTCATCTATGATATAAATCCTTGCTTCCTCCTCCTCTGCTGCTTCTTGAAATTTCCCCCACCAGTAATCAGGGGGGCAGCTTTGACATGAGGAAGCAAACTCCTGCGTCTATCAAGATGGCTACCGTCACCTGGTGAACAAGGCATGGTAAGTCAGTAATGGGGAAAAAAAGCCAGCTTCTGGAGGACCACAGGCAATACTGTTGACTAGGGCTTTGTGCTCTGCTTCTTTTTGGGGGGCACAGCTTTCAAAGTACAGCAAATGCTACAGTAGCATTGCTAAACCACAGTGCCGAGCACTTAGCACTTTTTAAGATAAGACTTATTAGTGCTTTGAAGTCTTTAGGTCCTTTCTTTGGAGGAAGCCCTAATGTCACATATTTGGTAGAGGCTGAGTTCACGAAAAGGCTTCTCTTACTCCTCCTTTTCCATTCCCCCTGGAGTTGAGGACTGAGTATAACAGGGCATGGGGAGCTGTAGAAGGTCTTGGCTGGAAGACGCTCTGGGTAGTGCAGGTGATGCAGTGGGTCCAGGACTGGAACCGTGCAGAAGGCAATCTAGAAGATTGAAGGTGCAGGATCTTGAAGCAATATCAGGCAGGAATCAGCAAATACCGGGCATCATAGGTGCAGAGTCAGGAGGCAGAACCAGGCCAAGGTCAGAATCAGATGAGCAGCAAAGGTACCAAATCAGCAGACAGAAGAAAAGGTGGGGGTCACAAGCCCGGGTCAGCAAATAAATATAGGGAATCAGCAGAGTCAAGATGAAGCCGGGTCAAAAGACAGATGGGAGCACTGGGTCTAGTCACAAAAGCTAACGACCACATCAGCAATCTTCTGAACTCCTGTACAGCTTAAACCACCTCAGCTCTGAAAGATTTACCCCCCTTCCCGAGCAGGCCGTTTTTTTTGAAATACTGCACTGCGTTACTTTAATTGACAATTGTGCGGTCATGCAACACTGTACTCAGATGCAATTTATGTCACTTTTTTTCACACAAATAAAGCTTTCTTTTGGTGGTATTTGATCATCACACGGTTTTTTATTTTTTTGTGCAAAAATACAAAAAAAAATTATTTTCTGCTATAAAACTTATCAAATAAAATGTTGGCTGAGAGGTATTTTGCTGCTTCCACCAGAGCCTGAGAACTGAGCCGCAGAGGGGCCACTTGCTGTGCTTTGGGACCAGATCTGAGAGATGCACTGCCGTGAGTGCCTAGACCAGAGCTGCTGAGACCCGTAAGCCTTGTGAGGATCACAGAAAAGAGACTGAGCCTTTGAGGGACTTGACTTCAGAGGACTGCAAATCACCAAGTGATCCAGATCAGATGCCTGTGTACCAGGAGAGTTGAGCTAAACATCCAAGCTTATCTCAACACTGACACAGTTAATGCAGAAGAGACTCCCCTTGTTTAGAAGCCATCTGAAAGAGACAGCTACACGTGCACCACTTACAGAAGGGCCCCAACGCAAGCCAGCCAACGCGGAACAGTTAGGCACCAGGTACTTTTAGACACCTTCAGGGGTCTTAGTTGGGAACACATACACCCACCCGCTATTGGAGCTGTGTGCATAGTGTGTGCACTACCATGTATTTGACACTAACACTTTAACCCTGTTGCACCGGTTATAACTTTGTTATAGTTGAATTTACTTCCAGCTTATATTTGCCAGTTGAATGATTTGTGCATTGTTTAACTGAATTTATTTAATACATTCTTTTAATCTACCACCAGTCGCTTGGCCTATTTTATGTGTGGTGTTATAGAGTGTAGCATACTACCACTTAAGTTATGTGGGTGTGAGCAGCGTTCTACCTATAACCAGGTGTGTCAGAGGGGACTGAGCAGCTGTGGCAGAACAGAGAACCCTTCATCACCAGCAGCTCCTGCGGGGGTAAGTGCTACAGTAATAAGGTGATAGCAATCTGTCCCTGTGGTCTTCTATTTGGAATAGGCAGTGGCTGTGGCTGTACTATGTGAACCGATGAGCTCTGACAGATACCAGCTGTAAGGCGAGCACACGAAGGATGTCATAGGTGAGATTCGGTGGTTGGATGGGAACAAAGTTTCGCACATTTACGCATATGTAAAGTCAATGTAATTGGTCCCCAGAGATCTCCAACGTAACTTCAAAACTCCAGAACTGTTACTCCACAAAAATGAATATGGATGGTGGTGGGATCAAATAGAGATCTCAATAACTTGGGATAAAATGTGGTCTGTGCGGTCAGAAGAGTTACAATGGGATGCCGAGTTACATGTCACTACATGGGAAAAGTAAAGAACTCTCTGTATTTCATTTATGAGTCCTTCTGAAATGAGCCAAATAAAATGATTGATTTTATGTTACGTTTTTAAAGCCCAACTCCGGGCTGCTGTTAAATTTACTGCCCCCACCCTCTTCTCTCGAAATACATGGGTTCAAAGCTCACCCCCCACCCTCTTCTCTCGAAATACATGGGTTCAATGCTCACCCCCACCCTCTTCTCCCAAGATACATGGGTTCAATGCTCACCCCCACCCTCTTCTCCCAAAATACATGGGTTTAATGCTCACCTCCACCCTCTCCTCCCAAAATACATGGGTTTAATGCTCACCTCCACCCTCTTCTCCCAAAATACATGGGTTCAATGCTTACCCTCATCCTCTCCTCCCAAAATACATGGGTTCAATGCTCACCCTCACCCTCTCCTCCCAAAATACATGTGTTTGCTTAGTGCCGAATGAAAGGTTCTGATCCCAATGTCTAGAGCAGTGGTGGTGAACTGGAAAATCATAGAGGGCCTCAAGTGTGGCCCCCGACATCTCCAGAGGGCCGCACAATAGCAGTGCATTTTCACATCTCAGTGCCCCAAAATTTTGATGCAGCTGCTTTTGTTGCAGTGTATTGCAATGCATACTGAAGAAGTTGGAGTACAATAACCCCCAGCATTGGTGTCAGTAAATGCAATAATAAGCCCCAGAACTGATGTAAATAGACACAGTAATAACCTCCAACATTGGTGTCAGTGGATGCAATAATAACCCCCATCAATGGTACCAGTGGATGCAATAATAACCCCCATCATTGGTACAATAATAACCTCCATCATTGGTAGCAGTGGATGCAATAATAACCTCCAACATTGATGTCAGTGGATGCAATAATAACACCCAACATGGGTACCAGTGGATGCAATAATAACCCCCAGCATTGGTGCCAGTGGATGCAATAATAACCCCCAGCATTGGTGCCAGTGGATGCAAAAATAACCCCAAGCATTGGTGTCAGTGGGCTCAATAATAACTCCCAGCATTGGTGCTAGTGAGCGCAAGATTAACCCCCAGCTTTAGTGTCAGTGGGTGCAATAATAAGCCCCAGAACTGGTGTCAATGGACACGGTAATAACCCTCAACATTGGTGTTAGTGGAAGAAATAGTACCCCCCCCCAGCATTGATACCAGTGTACACAATAATAACCCCCATGTCAATGAATGCAATAATAACCCCCAATACTACTGTCAGTACAATTAATCCCCCTCACTTTAGTGGTTACTGGCAGGGAAATTTTACCCCCTCCACCCTGTATTGGTGGTCAATGGCAGTGAAAGTTAAACTCTCTATCCCCCCCCCCATTGTTGATCCCTCACCCATCAAATACTCCTGCACTGCTCCTTCACCCCCCAGGCTGGGACTTGTACTGTGCAGTCTCTATTCTGCCACTCAGCTTTCTATATGATGCCCACATGCAGGCCACATACAGAGTACAGGAGGGCCACATGTGGCCCATGGGCCGTGTGTTGGGCACCAGGGATGTGGATAGATGATTCTGAGCATGGGGTAAATTACAAGGTTCTTCTACACTACGCTAAAGAAGAAGATTTCTCTTCAGCAGGACGGGTAATTACCCTCTTCTTTGTCGGGGACGACTTTTTTTTTACATGACAGGGTGACTTTATTGTTCCTATACTTCTTATAAAGAAGTGGAATGCGCTGCGTATAGATGTGTGTTATAGACGCTCGTTTAGAATATTTCACATGAATACATCCCATCCGGGATATTTGTCTACATATTGTTTTCCAGATGAAGAAATTTATATCTGCGCAGTTCTATGGAGCCTGAAAATGGCGGCACATTTGCAGCTCCTGTTGGAAAACTGAGTAATTTACGATCTTAATATTATTTTCCTGGATGGGCTTTTACATTGGTAATGCAGCCGAAATGGCACATTGTATTCCGGAGAACTGCAAGGAACGCGGAGGAAGTCGGCGCGCGTCGGTGAAATGAACGCATTAAGCAGCGCCGTTACGCCGGTGATAAATGATGGAGGGCCGCGGCGTCCACCGTGTGTCTGTGTTCAAAAAATATACAAATGCATTTCTTTTATTTCTTCTTTAAACAGATGAGCGGCACGCGGACTATACAGGGAATTTATTTCGATTGAAAGCCGAGCCCCAAGGCATGTTTATGGCAACATAAAAACCAAATGGATGGCAAATAAACACGGAACTAAAAGGTTACATTTACACAATGAACTGCGAAGACTGCGAGGAAAAAGGGCAATATGGATTACACTGAGACCTTCTCCATCACAATCAATACGGCCTTGTGTGCTGATCGAGGGGGCCTTAACCCTTTCACAGTCATCTCTACTGGACTCCAATTATTTCTGAAGCCTAAAACAAAAAGAGAACCTGTCACCAAACCCTCCTTTCCACCAATATCAACTTCCTTTGTTAGAGAGCGGTGACATGAAAGGCTGTCACACAAGTACGAAAATGGTGGAGCCCTCCTGCCAGGGAAGGTATGCCCATAGTGAAGATGGGCGCATGCAGATGTGCAGGGCAGGCCAGCGGTTATCCGTGTAGGTGTGCACCTCTAAAACATACAAACAAGAGGAGCGTAGTGCTTTAAATAATAGGTGTGCATATGTGCGTGCACGTGGATTCCCAGGCGCGCTCACCCGTCACTAACACTGGTACCAAATGGACTATTTAGACGGGCTTCTGCATTGGCTCACTGCTGTCTGATCTCCAGCATTTCTGTGTAATCCTGCTACCCATTTCTGTACTTGACCCATTGCTGCTGACCCAGCTTGCCTTTGACTATGCCTGAACACCACCTGCCCTGAACCCGGCTTCCCTCTGGAATCTTCCTCTGCCTCCTTCTTAAAGGAGAAGTACAGGGAAAGTGTAAGAGTCCAGGGCTTACTACGCATGCACCAATGGCGAGTTGCCGCAAAAGGAAATCCGTGCCAACTGAGCATGCGCCAAAGACGCCTTAGTGCGCTAACCCGCACCTGCGCAGAAGACTTGATGGAAAAAGGCGGGAAAATGCCCAGAAGGTGCACAGGAAATGACCTCAAACTTCCCTATATAAGCCCAGCCCAGACACGACCAAATTGCTGGGTTATCTTCGGTCCCCCTTGTTCCTGTACTAGTGTGTGATCTGTCTGAACTTGTGACCTGGAAACCTTTTTAACTACTCTTGATTGCTGCTTGCCATTGACCTCAGATTTGTACCTAGACCATTCTACTTCTTTGCCTCTTTTTGTACTCAGCTGCCAGATTGGAACCGATCCCAGCTTGGATCTCGACCATTCTTCTTTGGATTAACCCTTTTATGCTTCGTTGCCCAACTGTACTTGACCTCGGCTCGGATTTCGGACTAAGGCTTGCACCGTACCCTTGGCACCCGTGCCACTCGATGTCCACCAAGTCTCTGTCTCCATCTCCAGAGGCTTCAATGACCCGAGGTGCAAGGGAGGCCTCCCCATTACTTTGGTCTCACATCAGGTACGTGGCTCCCATGACAAAAAGCTCCCCACTACTTCGGTCTCACATCCGGTACGTGGCTCCTGTGACAGAAAGCTTGTTTGGCTGTACTTTTCCTGTGGATCACAGGAGTGGAGTTCGTTCTGCTCTCCTGTGACCCGTTTTCAGCCGACAGTAGGCTGAAGCCCACTGTCAGCTGATGTCACAGAGCTGGTCCAGGTTTAAGAAAGATCACAACCGTATGGTCGAGATCTGCCTGCATGCCTGGACCGGCTCAGCCTCTCAGTGAGCCGCCAAAAGCCTAAGCCAGCCGCTCCCACCCCCTCCACAGCCCCACGCTCACTGGGGCAGAGCAGAGAGCTGGTGAATGACAGTCACCAGCTCTCTGCTCAGGGAGCTCAGAGAACCGAGCGTTCAGCGGTGTTTCCTCGCTCAGTTCTCAGTCTTAGAGCCGGCGGGGGACAGATGCTGCATCCACCTAGGTAAGTACGATTCTACAATTTTAAAAAATGCTTATGTAGCGCTGGTAGATTTGCGATCTACCATCTGATAGGTAAATTTAGTAAATTGCTCGTTAGGGGAAGTTAGATTCGCCTCTGTTCCAGCTTGGCTGACATTGCATGTGCTTCCATACTGGGCCGGTGGGTGTCGTTGTTACTATCGGCTAGTGTTGGAAAGGCAACGTGTCAAAGCGTATGGATGCTCTTCTGTCCCGGAGACAATTCGGTGGAGGTGGTCCTCCGAGTGGGATTCTGGGAGAGGGTATTTATGGGACAGACGCCATGTTCTAGGGTCATTTTACAGCCACCTGCTGGCCCTCCTGGCCGACAGATATGCGTTAGAAAGCTACCTCGTGGTCCTCCGTTCCGGAGGCCCGCATCGCTGCGGCGCATGGGTGGGCCCAGAAGCTTGTCTGGGGCCTACCACAGCAGCAGAGGAATGGTCCTGAGCTGTCTATCCAGAGGGAAGAAACTGGACAACCGAGAAGATCCCAGGGGAGGAGCCGTCATGGAAGGATCATGCAGAGTGTTGGTCTGGAGAGGGGCCTGGTGACTCGGTTGGAGGACGTATCCTGAAGTAACTTTACAGCATAGTGTTGCCGGGTTTGGCTTAAAGGTTCAAGCACTGTGACTGACATTCACCGCAAAACCAATACATCCTGTGGCAGAGGATCGTACGGTTCATCCCAAGCAAGTCTGTGGCAAAGACTTTTGTTCGTGCTACGTACTGGCTGCTAGGCAAGTGAGAGGCCTATCCAGGCGGGCAAAGAGTGTGTCTCACAAGGGGAGCGCATTCTACTGTAATATTCAACTCTAAAGGACATTTGTCAAGAATCCTACAGAGAGGTATTTGAGTTTTCCTGCAGTTTCCCTTCTACCTCTTTCCTGCTACTTCCTTCATTAATTGTTCAAATAAAGCATTGAAAACGCACTCAAGTGTTGGTGCTTGTATCGTCCAGAGGTAAACTCAACGGAACCCTAGACCCGGTGCCGGTGAAACGGATGGAAGGAGAGTGAAGGTAACAGCCCGCTTAAACCAGCAGCATCACCAAGAGTTATTGCTACACTTATACTTCTCTTTTAAACCTGATTTACTTCACCATTGCTGATCTTGACCTTTACTCTGACTATACTTCTGCCTGATCCGACTGTCTGCTACCATGTTGTGTCTGACTGTGCAACCTGCCTTTTCCTGCCAGCCAAGTGCCTGCTGACTGGTTCTCTACCTGCCTGGTCTTCACCAGCTACCCGACACCCATTACCTGCCATCCCCCAGCCAAGCAACTGCCAGGCTGCTGCCTTCCAGTCCAGTGTCTGCTAATACCTACTGTACCTGCTACCGGTCAGTGTTCATCCTTCTCTGCCGACCATCTGTCAGCCCTGCCAAAGCCCAGCTGCTACTTGCTGTGTCCCACCTCTGGAGAAGCACTAGCCACCAGACTGCTGGACAAACTTCAAGCACTCTAACCTCTCCGTACTCCTGCCATCACCCCCCCCCCCCCCCCCCCGTAACCCTACCTGGGGTCCTTGGGCTGGAGCTGCAAGAAAGGCCTTCCTCTCCATGTCAGGTTCCTTCACCAGGTGTATGACACCTCCTCATCATAACGCTAGGGCAGCTATTGGCTACTGGCTATGAACTTCCTTGTTTTAGTCCGGTCGTACGTCATCACGTAAGAATTCGACGGACTTTGGTGGATTGTGTGTAGGCAAGTCCGTTCATTCAGAAAGTCCGTCGAAAAGTCCGCCGGGCAAAGTCTGCCGTAAAGTCTGCTCGTGTGTACGCGGCATTAGACTATTAAGTGACATATTTATTTGCATGTACTTTGTAATTATGTATTATATTTTGCAGTTTCTAAATATCATCCTGTTCCAGTGTCCTCCCCGCGTCCATTGGTAGGTATCCCGGTAAGGACAAAGCAATAGTGTGTTCTTATCACCTACCTGGTAGAAGAGCCTGAATGGACGAGCAAGGCCTTCCTTACACGTCTGACTTGGAACCTCTGATAGTGGGAACAGAAGGCGCCAAGGTACAGAGTCGCACGAGTGCCAAGAGTCTTTAACTGGTAGCTGGACGGCAGTCCTGGTAAGGTTGGTGAAGACAGAGGCAGGCTTCAGCAGGAAGACTGACAGGCAGGCAGCTGGTGCGGATGGCAGCAACGAAGAAGCAAGGTCAGGCAGGCTGGGTCATACACGGCTATGACAATCGGATGCAGGGTGCAGGCAGAATCGTAGTCAGGAAGCAAGCCAGGGTCAAAAGCCGGATCAGCAAACAGGAGCCAAGGAGAAGACAGGAGGATGGTCACAGGACAAGCCGGGTTCGGTGCTGGAGGAGATCAAGGGATGGTCAAGACAAGCCGGGTAGGTAACAGAAATCAAGATACAGGTTTACAGGAAACAGGATGCACAGAAGCTGAAGACGAAGCAGCACTGGGGCTAGGTACTGGCTGCGCCTAAATAGGCTCACTCGGCGTCAGCGTCACTCACGTGTGCACGCGAGCGTCAATGCGCACACGGGTGCGCGGTGGCTTCTGCTTGCGCGCCAGTTTGTGCATGCACACTTCTATGCGCTAATGCCAGATTCCTATGGGCAACAGGAATGCGTGTATTTCTGGGCCTCAAAGCTCTTGTAGGGAGGCGGATCTCTCTGCTGGTATACGCATCCTGACAGTTCTCTCCCATTTTTTGCTCCCGGTTGGTGCAAATCCTATCAGCGCCACAAGAGGGAGCAGTACCGTGCCGGCGACGTTCCGCGATCATTGCTGGATGCCTTATGACACTGTGCGCATGCGCAGCAAATGCTGCACATGTGTGTGAAATCACGGCCCCTCAAGTTTGTTATGGAGATGACGGCAGTGGCCAGGGCAAGGACTTCAGGAACGCAGAGGAGACCACGAGGAGACCGCCATGATGGTGATCGGGACACACCTATGTGCGGAGAGGGAGGTTTTTGGAGGACAAGCATCTGTACCTAATTTAAACCAAAGGAACTATATATGATGATACGAGTTCCTGTGGATCCTGGAGTGATCCTAAGTGAGCTGCTGACACGCAGACATATTGGACAACTTTGCTATCAAGTAAGTATTTGGGATGGGGAATGCAAACCCATCTCTGAACCTCAAAATCTTTTGAAATGATTAGCATGGATACTTTACTTTGATGTACTTTAATATAGATACGGATGTCTGGAAGTTCATTTACATTTCATCATCGGCACCACAATTTTATATCCTAACTGCGTGGCACAACAAACTTTCACACTACCTACCTAAGGTATTGCTGGAGTTTTTTCACTGCATTTAGTAATTAGTAGTTTTTTTGCACTATAACAGTCACACTTTTCATGCTCACATGGTCTGAGCATTGCCCTCAATTCACCTCATTCCACCGTCTCACCTTCACAATATAATACACTATATTATACACTTCACAAACAAACCCATATCATTCACTTTTGTTACTTTGTAATCATGCGCTCACAAATAATAAATCTCACATCATTGGGTTTTTTTTACCACCACACTCACGTGTAATAGAATCATTTTTGATTATATTTATTATTACTTTTATCAGGGCATTTTTTCAGCGGGAACGCGGGGGGAACGCAGTTCCGGCCCCTCCAGCACTGAATGTATGTAATGGCAAAGGGTGCTGGGGTGGGCTGGAGGGTCTATTGTTGCTGGAGCGGATCTATTTTTGAGTGGTGGTCTATTGTAGCTGGTGGGTCAGTTATTGCTGGAAGAGATCTACTATTGATGGAGTGGGTCTATTGTTGCTGGCTGCTGGATAGTCTATTGATGCTGGCTGCTGGGAGATCTGTTGTTGCAGCAGGGTGGTATTTTGTTGTGGTGGTCCATTGTTGCTAGGGGGGGGGGGTCTATTGTTTCTGAGTGAATCTATTGTTGCTGGGGGGGTCTATTGTTTCTGAGTGAATCTATTGTTGCTGGGCGGTCTATTGCTGCTGGCTCTGGGGAATTTATTTTACTACATTTCTTGCTACCATTAACAAATTTCATACAAATTACTTGGCACCACCCAATTATACTTGGCTTTGTACTCTCTAAAAGGGGCAGTACTGAGAGGTGGGTAGGGGATGAAACCAAGGAACGGTGCTCAGAGGTGGGTAGGGGGCGGAGATAAGAAGTAAATCAGAAGGGTGCAGTTCCTGCACCTATTCTCTAAGAAAAAAAGCCCTGACTTTTATATATAAATATATAATGGCACCCATGGGGGTTTCCTTTGTTACTAAAGGACATGAATATACAATTAAACTTCTCATATTGAATATAATAATTAATAATTCAAATATCTGATTAGTGGCTGTCCACTTTTGCAACATTTCTAACAGCTGTAATATACCCCTTTTTTTTTTTATTCAATGCAAAAATAGTAAGATTGTTATGATATAGTACAGTTGCTTGCTCCCCTCCTCACCTCCATTGGGGGGTCCACACAAATGGTCTCTTGTAAGTTCCTGGAGGGTGGGGTCTATGCCGAGGGGAGTGGAGATGACACATGAATGGTCTCGGGATGGCTGAAACTAGCTTTTAAAGAAAACTCTGGATACAGGACATGTTTTTTTCTCTCTCCCAATCATCATGATTGGTAAATAGACATTACTGTGTGTGGTTAGGTATAATGGTCAAATATAAAATGATTATTAAATGAAAGGTATTTATTTTTCTCTGGATAGAATAAAATATCCCCCCCTTGAAGAAGACCACAATTAGAAGGGTCAAAACGCGTAGGGGTTTTATGTGGAAGACCACTTTTGCAGTAAAACGCAAATTTCATTAGGATTTCATACAATATGCAGTTCCATTATGATTGATGGTTTTGCTATTTTCATGTAAATACCAGAGCTCAGTTTTTTACAACTCTTATGTAATTGCTAAATTGCCGTTTGATGAATAAAGAAATTTTAATTAATAACCTCTGAATTTTTTGGCTGCTAAAAAAAACCCCATGAGGGAATTTTTCCTTTATACAAACACTTCGGGGTGTGCAGCAGGAGCAGCTCATATATATATATATATACTGTATATGTGTATTTTCTATTCTAAAGTTTTTTAATATTGTATTTAATTTTTATATATGTTGTGAGTATCTCATTTGATGTTATTTTCACTGGAGGGTATGTAGGAATTACCATTGTGCGAGGTTGGGGAGATCCACCATTATTGATAAGTAGAGACTTGTATATGGGTGGGTGATGGATTTTTTATCACCACATCCCTGGGTTCTGATACAAAAAGAATATTGGATAGGAATGGGATTTTGAAGGTGCCATATCAGTTAACCAGAAAAAAAAGGTTAGAATCCAAATATTTATTACAAATGGGTTATAAAATCCATATAAAATGTCAAAAAGGCTGGTATTGAATTATCATCCTTTGTATATACAGTGTAGTATAGGCAATGTCCTCTATGCATTTCTCTTCTACATGTTTCGCCTGTATGGCTTCTTCAGGAAGTACGCATACAGGGTACCAGAGATACTAGAGATTATCCATTCCAAAAGAAGGACCCGGGGAAGTTTTACTGAGATGGAATAAGCCCCACCATGAGCCAGCAAAGAATGTGGAATAGCTTGTAGACCATCGCCGAGGCCGTGGTTCGAGGAGCCAATGCCATGTAAACAGACAGCCTTTGCCGATACTGGTTCTGTTCTGTTACTGTTTGGTTTCTCCCATTGGATTGGTAAACTGTCTATTTTTTTTTTAATTTTGTCTGGCATACCTCTGCGGTGGTCCATGAGCTATTCCACCTTCTCCGCTGGCTCAAGGTGGGGCTTGTTCCATCTCAGTTATGCTTTCCTGAGACCTTGATTTGAAATGGATGGTCTCTATCCGGTACCTTTTATGCATACTTCCTGAAGAAGCCATACAGCGAAACATGTAGAAGATAAATACAAAGAGGACCTTGCCTATACTATACTGTGTATACAAAGGATGTTAAAGTGATTGTAAAGGTCATTTTATTTTCTTAAAAAACAAATAACAAACATGTCTATACATACCTGCTCTGTAATGGAATTGCACAGAGCGGCCACAAACCTCCTCTTTTCGGGTCCCCTGCTGGTGCTCCTGACCCCTCCTCTCTGTTCAAGCCACTTCCCATGGGGGCACTCGTGCGTGCTCGCACCCGAGTCCCGCTGGGGCATTCATTGACACAGACAGAGGGACCCGGCCCCGCCCCCCTGCTCCCCCGTCACTGGCTTTGATTGACAGCACTGTTAGCCAATGGCTCCCGGTGCCCCAGCAAAACCAGCGTGACCCGGAAGTGAGGGGGGAAGAGCTGCAGATGTGCATGGCGCTGGATCAAATGAGGGCTCAGGTAAGTAAAATGGTGGGGGGGGGGGAGGCTGACACCTTAATGTTTATTTACCTTAATGCAAGGAATACAAGGAATGCATTAAGGTAAAAAATGTTTAGGCTTTACAACCACTTTAATTCAATACCGGTCTTTGTAATAATTATTTGGATTGTAACCGTTTTGTTTCGGGTAACTGATTTGGCACCTTCAAAATCCCATTCCTATCCAATCTTCCTTTTGTAATACTATTCATTAATACAATGTTGCGAGGAATTCGGGATATCCTATTGGTTTATTGGTGGATGGTTTCACCCCAATTCACTAAGAGGAAACACATGCCGACCAGCGCACAACGATGTATGTCGGCACAATGGCACGGCTGGGCAAATAGGCGTACAGGTATGTCCCCTTTAAATCGCAGCATTGTGGGCGCATGCGCTCTGCCAAACTCCGTGACCGCGGGTCTCGCGGACTCGATGTCCGCTGGGGACCCGCGATCGTGTCACGGAGCGGCAGAACGGGGGGATGTAAACAAGGCATTTCCCCGTTCTGCCTAGCAACATGACAGGGATCTACTGCTCCCTGTCATCGGGAGCAGTGATCGCTGTCATGTTAGTGGTAGCCCATCCCCCCGCAGTTAGAATCACTCCCTAGGACACACTTAACCCCTTCACCGCCCCCCTAGTGTTTAACCCCTTCCCTGCCAGTGACATTTATACAGTAATCAGTTCATTTTTATAGCTCTGATCGCTGTATAAATGTCAATGGCCCCAAAATAGTGTCAAAAGTGTCCAATGTGTCCGCCGTAATATCGCAGTCACGATAAGAATCGCAGATCGCCGCCATTACTAATAAAAAAAAATTTATAATAAAAATGGCATAAAACTATCCCCTATTTTGTAAACGCTATAATTTTTGCCTAAACCAATCAATATACGCTTATTGCGGGGTTTTTTTACCAAAAATATGTTACAAGAATACATATCGGCCTAAACTGAGAAAGAAATTAGTTTTTTTATATATTTTTTGGGGATATTTATTATAGCAAAAAGTAAAAAATATTGCTTTTTTTTCAAAATTGTCGCACTTTTTTGTTTATAGCGCAGAAAACTAAAACCGCAGAGGTGATCAAATACCACCAAAAGAAAGCTCTATTTGTGGGAAAAAAAAGGACGTCAATTTTGTTTGGGTGCCACGTCGCACGACCGCGCAATTGTCAGTTAAAGTGACGCAGTGCCGAATTGCAAAAAGTGCTCTGGTCAGGAAGGGGGGTAAAATCTTTCGGGGCTGAAGTGGTTAAAGGTTCACTTTATGCAAATATATTATTGAGAAGTTGCTCTGCACCTTATTATTTAATCAGCTCCCTGCTCATTGGATGGAGGCGATTTGTTGTCCAATAAGAAGGCAGGAGGAGGAGACCCATCCAACATAGTCTAGAAAAATGTTTGGCAATCATAGGATTGTAAGTGAAGTCCTTTGGCAAGTGAAGGAGGAAATATATAGGAATCTAAAGGGGTTGTAAAGCCTCGAGGTTTCATTCTATGCATTAAGGTAAAAAACCTTTTCTGCTGCAGTTGCCCCCCCCCCTTTATTCTTATCTGAGCCCCGACCCCATCCAGCAGTGTGCCTGAGAGCAAGGGCTCTCCTCGATGTCTCCCTCCTCATTGGGCAGATTGATCGCAGCGGAAGCCATTGGCTCCTGCTCCTGCCAATCAACTCCAGTGGCTCGGGAGTGGGGGGGGGGCCAAGTCCCGCTGTCCGTGTCATTGGACGCAGCAGCGGGAATCGGGAGCGAGCACACACAAGTGCCCCCCCATGGGAAATCGGTTTTCAATTAGAGGCACCGGCAAGAGAGAAGGAGCCAGGTGACCCAGAGAAGTGGAGGATCGGGGCCGCTCTGTGCAATTGTATTACACAGAGCAGGTAAGTATAGAGATGTTTATTATTAAAATAAAAAAATACAATTCTTTATAACCAGAAACAAAAACTTTCATTGAAATATACACTATTTCTGAAAAGCCATGAAGTATATCAATCCTCTTTGCATCAGATGTCTTTGCAAACTGAGATATCACCTTGTAAATGTAGCAGTGACATCATCACTGTACTGTACAACAGAGCTGTGGGAGGGGCCCAGCAGGCTCCACCCACTGCAGGATACCTGCAAAAAACTACAGGAGGGGGCGGAGACAAGACCAGTCACTGTGCACAAGGAGAGAGAGCAGAGGTGTGGGAGGGGCCCCAAAGACTCCACCAACAACAGAACTGTGGGAGGGACCAGCAGGCTACACCCACTACAGGCTACCTGCAGAAAACTGCTGGAGGGGGCGGAGACCACAGCAGTCATATTGCACAAGAAGGGAGAGCAGAGCTGTGGGAGGGGCCCAGCAGGTTCCACCCATTACAGAAAACTACAGGAGCCGGGGGGGATTCAAGATTAACCACCATGCACAAAGAAAGAGAGATGTGGGAGCTGATCAGCAGGCTCCACCCCCCTTGGGGGAGGAGGTGGGGGGCAGAGACAAGACCAGTCAACCTGCAAAAGGAAAAAGAGCAGAGCTGTGGGAGGGATCAGCAGGCTCCACCCACTACAGGCGGGGACAGAGACAAGACCAGTTGCCCTGCAAAAGGAAAAAGAGCAGAGGTCTGGGAGGGGCCAAGCAGACTCCACCTACTACAGGGAGGGCAGAGACAAGACCAGTTGCCCTGCAAAAGGAAAAAGAACAGAGGTCCGGGAGGGGCCAAGCAGACTCCACCCACTACAGGGAGGGCAGAGACAAGACCAGTTGCCCTGCACAAGGAAAAAGAGCATAGATCTGGGAGGGACCAAGCAGGCTCCACCCACTACAGGTGGGGGCAGACTCAAGTCCAGTCGCCCTGCACAAGGAGAGAGAGCTGTGGGAGGGGATCAGCAGGCTCCACCCACTCCGGGGGGGGGGGGCAGGGCAAGACCAGTCACCCTGCACAAGGAGAAAGCCCAGAGATCTGGGAGGGGCCAGCAGGATCTACCCATTACAGGAGGGGGTGGAGACCAGACCAGTCTCCCTGCACAAGGAGAGAGAGCAGCAGTGGGCGGTCTTTATTACAGGAAGTCTCACACTGGATGACTGCACAGATCTGGAGGAAGATTCCGGAAGACGTCACATGACCGATGGATTTTTTTACCCCGGAGCTCAGATTCAGGTTGTGCATTTATCTGCTTTGAGTTTGACTTTAAAAAAAAGTGTGAAAAACGCCTTTCATTGGAGCGCACGCCATCCATGTTAAGAAAACATAATAGCCTGAAATGTGTCAAATGACAAATAATGAGCAGAAACTAATTGTGAGCTCTTCAGGTCAGAGTCTGCAATTCACAACATTCACTTCGGCACCAAGAAAGTCTCCATTTTATTATTATTAGTAATATGATAAAGGACAGCATGGGGGATGTTTTCCATCAACAAGTGTCCCTAATAACGCTCTATTATGCCTGGCTACAGATGAGATGGAAGCTTTGATCTATGCAAGATAAAAAAAAAATCCCCGCTGCTTTGTTACTACGGACAAACCAATGGCACCGCGCCGATCTAATGAAAGCTGGTGAGGAACCCGCTGAACCAATATCCACTCCACTTCAAAGAGTATTAACCCGTTATCTGCCGGACGGCGCTCCACGGCGCATCGCTACACCGGGAAGAAATAACGAAGCTAAAAATGAGCGATAAAAAAAAGGGGAAAAAAAGGAAATAAATATTCTCCATGAACATTCCTCGGCCTTTGTCTCGTTTTCATATCAAATAATAATCTTCCACCCAAATGTTTATCCTGAGCAGATCCTCGCTTCTCTCATTATACTACATCGGGGTCTGGTGGAGAAAGACACAAGTCCATCCAGTTCAACCAACAGAGAAAAAAAAGAAAACCAACACAGAAAACCTCCATAGACACAACCCGATACCCACAACTGACCCAGAGGAAGGAAAAACAACCCCCAATAAAGCCAATAAAGAAAATAAAGCCAATAAAGCCAATAAAGCATGATCCAAATTTCCTCCAACAGGGGAAAAAATTCCTTCCTGATCCCCCCGAGAGGCCATCGAATTTTCCCCGGATCACCTTTACCCATAAATGTCAGTACCCAGTTATATTATTCCATCCACAACATTCTACTGAAACTGCCCTACTAAAACTCACCAATGACCTACTAAATGCTAAACCAATGGCCATTACTCCATACTCATACTCTTATGCCATTGTACACACGGGCGGACTTTTCAGCACCAAAGGTCCGACGGACTTTCAATGGACTTTCGACGGAGTTACGACGGACTTTCGAACGACCGGACTTGCCCACACACCGAACAGACTAAAGTCTGTTCGAAAGTCCGTTGGTTTGGACGTGGTGACGTACGAAGGGACTAGAATAAGGAAGTTCATAGCCAGTAGCCAATTGCGGCCAATTTTTTGTCTGTCGGACTAGCATACAGACGAACTGATTTTTCGACCGGACTCGAGTCCGTCGGAAAGATTTGAAGCATGTTCCAAATCTAAAGTCCGTCTGTTTTTCGACAGAAAAAGTCCGCTGAAGGTCCGATGAAGCCCACACACGGTCGGATTGTCCGCCGGATTCGTTCCGTCGGACCAGTCCGGTCGAAAAGTCCGGTCGTGTGTCCCTGCAAAGCGAGAAAAGAGTTTGGACTCTCTGTACCTCAAAGACAGAGATAAAAGTATATATAGTTTGTTATAAAACTGTTTAATAGTATATAGAATATAAAAACATGGTGGAACGAAACCACGCTGACAGAAATACAGTTGATAGTTCCAGCCTTACGTGCGGCTTCAAACAATAGGGTGAAAAATGATCCCCAAGGTGGAAGTGGGGTGAAAAGTGTGATGCGTCTTGGCAAATGTACTTTACTAGTTTCGCAGCGAAAGCTGCTTCTTCAGGAGGAGCCATTTATAAGCATCTAGTAAAATATAATTGCCATTGTCATTATAGAATTTCAGAAGCTGAATCATATTATTTAAACAATATAATATTTAATGTCTGGTGGTCCTAGATGCCTCCCGTGTCCACTGTGGGGGGACATTTGCCTTTCAAGTGCCTCTACATATGCTGCCACTTTGCCCCAGTTTTCCTATTGTCTAGGTAAGCAGTGTTTCCGTATCCTTCTCAGAACTGAAACTGAATATGTACAATATTAAAGAAAATAACATTCACGTCTTGAAGTATGTATCAACAATATTAAGGATGGTTTTAAATTTGTAATTACAATTGCAATTTATTTTACTAGATGCTTATAACTGGCTCCTCCTGAAGAAGCAGCTTTCGCTGCGAAACTAGTAAAGGGCATTTGCCAAGACGCATCATACTTTACACCCCACTTCAACCTTGGGGATTATTTTTCATCCTTTTTTTTGAAGCCGCACGTAAGGCTGGAACTATCAACTGTATTTCTGTCAACTTGGTTTCGTTCCACCATGTTTTTATTAGACATGTGCGCTGTCAATAAATTATTTTCATTTTGTTCCGTTTCGTATTCAAATGAATTCATAATTCGTGTCCGAAATTCAATTCGGATTCGTACGAAATACGAATTTTCGTTCGTAAACTTTTCGTAACAATAACGAAAGTTTGTTAAATGATAAATTTATCATTATGAGGGGCCCCCACCATCCCTGTGCTCATTATGAGGGGCTCCCACCATCCCTGTGCTCTCTTCCTGGGTTTGTACCCCTGCTGTGCTCATTATGAGGGGCTCCCACCATCCCTGTGCTGTGCTCACTATGAGGGGCTCCCAGCATCCCTGTGCTGTGCTCATTATGAGGAGCTCCCACCATCCCTGTGCTGTGCTCATTATGAGGGGCTCCCACCATCCCTGTGCTGTGCTCACTATGAGGGGCTCCCCCCATCCCTGTGCTGTGCTCATTATGAGGAGCTCCCAGCATCCCTGTGCTGTGCTCATTATGAGGAGCTCCCACCATCCCTGTGCTGTGCTCATTATGAGGGGCTCCCACCATCCCTGTGCTGTGCTCATTATGAGGAGCTCCCACCATCCCTGTGCTGTGCTCATTATGAGGGGCCCCCACCATCCCTGTGCTGTGCTCATTATGAGGGGCTCCCACCATCCCTGTGCTGTGCTCATTATGAGGGGCCCCCACCATCCCTGTGCTGTGCTCATTATGAGGGGCTCCCAGCATCCCTGTGCTGTGCTCATTATGAGGAGCTCCCACCATCCCTGTGCTGTGCTCATTATGAGGGGCCCCCACCATCCCTGTGCTGTGCTCATTATGAGGGGCCCCCACCATCCCTGTGCTGTGCTCATTATGAGGGGCCCCCACCATCCCTGTGCTGTACTCATTATGAGGGGCTCCCACCATCCCTGTGCTCATTATGAGGGGCTCCCACCATCCCTGTGCTCATTATGAGGGGCTCCCACCATCCCTGTGCTGTGCTCATTATGAGGAGCTCCTCCCATCCCTGTGCTGTGCTCATTATGAGGAGCTCCCACCATCCCTGTGCTGTGCTCATTATGAGGGGCTCCCCCCATCCCTGTGCTGTGCTCATTATGAGGAGCTCCCACCATCCCTGTGCTGTGCTCATTATGAGGGGCCCCCACCATCCCTGTGCTGTACTCATTATGAGGGGGCTCCCACCATCCCTGTGCTGTGCTCATTATGAGGGGCTCCCACCATCCCTGTGCTGTGCTCATTATGAGGAGCTCCCACCATCCCTGTGCTGTACTCATTATGAGGGGCTCCCACCATCCCTGTGCTGTGCTCATTATGAGGAGCTCCTCCCATCCCTGTGCTGTGCTCATTATGAGGGGCTCCCACCATCCCTGTGCTGTGCTCATTATGAGGGGCTCCCCCCATCCCTGTGCTGTGCTCATTATGAGGGGCTCCCACCATCCCTGTGCTGTACTCATTATGAGGGGCTCCCACCATCCCTGTGCTGTGCTCATTATGAGGGGCTCCCACCATCCCTGTGCTGTACTCATTATGAGGGGCTCCCACCATCCCTGTGCTGTGCTCATTATGAGGGGCTCCCACCATCCCTGTGCTGTGCTCATTATGAGGAGCTCCCCCCATCCCTGTGCTGTGCTCATTATGAGGGGCTCCCACCATCCCTGTGCTGTGCTCATTATGAGGAGCTCCTCCCATCCCTGTGCTGTGCTCATTATGAGGGGCTCCCACCATCCCTGTGCTGTGCTCATTATGAGGGGCTCCCCCCATCCCTGTGCTGTGCTCATTATGAGGGGCTCCCACCATCCCTGTGCTGTACTCATTATGAGGGGCTCCCACCATCCCTGTGCTGTGCTCATTATGAGGGGCTCCCACCATCCCTGTGCTGTACTCATTATGAGGGGCTCCCACCATCCCTGTGCTGTGCTCATTATGAGGGGCTCCCACCATCCCTGTGCTGTGCTCATTATGAGGAGCTCCCCCCATCCCTGTGCTGTGCTCATTATGAGGGGCTCCCACCATCCCTGTGCTGTGCTCATTATGAGGAGCTCCTCCCATCCCTGTGCTGTGCTCATTATGAGGGGCTCCCACCATCCCTGTGCTGTGCTCATTATGAGGGGCTCCCCCCATCCCTGTGCTGTGCTCATTATGAGGGGCTCCCACCATCCCTGTGCTGTACTCATTATGAGGGGCTCCCACCATCCCTGTGCTGTGCTCATTATGAGGGGCTCCCACCATCCCTGTGCTGTACTCATTATGAGGGGCTCCCACCATCCCTGTGCTGTGCTCATTATGAGGGGCTCCCACCATCCCTGTGCTGTGCTCATTATGAGGAGCTCCCCCCATCCCTGTGCTGTACTCATTATGAGGGGCTCCCACCATCCCTGTGCTGTGCTCATTATGAGGGGCTCCCACCATCCCTGTGCTGTGCTCATTATGAGGGGCTCCCACCATCCCTGTGCTGTGCTCATTATGAGGGGCTCCCACCATCCCTGTGCTGTGCTCATTATGAGGGGCTCCCACCATCCCTGTGCTGTGCTCATTATGAGGGGCTCCCCCCATCCCTATGCTCATTATGAGGGGCCCCCACCATCCCTGTGCTCATTATGAGGGGCCCCCACCATCCCTGTGCTGTGCTCATTATGAGGAGCTCCCACCATCCCTGTGCTGTGCTCATTATGAGGGGCTCCCACCATCCCTGTGCTGTACTCATTATGAGGGGCTCCCACCATCCCTGTGCTGTGCTCATTATGAGGGGCTCCCACCATCCCTGTGCTGTGCTGACTTCCTGGGTTTTTAACTTTCAGGTTCGTTAACTTTTCGTAACAATAACGAATGTTCATTATGATAAATTTATCTGAAGTTCGTAAACGAAATTTCGAATTTCGTACAAAATGTGTATGCATAAAAATTCATATTTCAGATCCTCACGAATGTACAAATTTCTGATTCCTACTAAACTAATCGCACATGTCTAGTTTTTATGTTCTATATACTGTTAAAATGTTTTTTATACAAACTATATATACTTTTGTCTCTGTCCTTGAGGTATCGAGAGTCCAAACTCTTTTCTCACTTTGCACTTCTGAGGTGACCCCCAAGCACCCATTTCCATGATATATGGATGATGGTACCCACCCCTTCCCTATAATGTACCTTCAGTTGAGGCAATACTGATAAAGCAAAAAAACTTCCTATTGATTCCAAGAGCCCAAGACGACCCCTGTGAAGCAATATAAGCGGCGCTAAATGACAGTGATCCACATCCAAAATAGGATACTAGTGCATCTATCTATACCCAAAATAATGAAAATAAAATAAAAAATTATTATGTGGTAATCTATATAAACACTTTTCAGTGTACAGTAAACCAGTGAATCTCAAAAAACCTAGCAGTGTATATTAAAGTGTATCATACACCCAGTAATATCAATTGGCAAATGAATCAGGAAGTGAAATCAAGCAGTATAGTCCATATGAAGTCCATAGACAGGACACCGTGCAGGAAAGGTGATAAGCTGGAAAACGTCCACCACTTCACTTAGTGTCAGTGCCTCCACTCCCCTTGAATTCAACACTCACCGACTCAAAATGCCTCACACTCTCGTGTTTTGGCAAAAAAGCATGGGTGTATAGCAGGTCAGCTGAGGATATGATCTTCCGAACTCCTTATAAATCCAGTGTTACCTCAATGTGTAGAAAGACTCAACATAGTGTGATACCGTAAAGAATATAAAATTTATTAAACTAAAAATCTTCAAACATTAAACTCACAAAGAAAATCTTGAATCAAGCCAAATGACACTGCACAGCAACTTCCAAAACAATCCTCCTATGCGAACCGCCCAGCACCACTGTGAAAAGAGGGTCACGGCGGACCCCAAAGAAACGGGTTGGATAGGTTCTCACCCCTTTTTTAGTTCATTTCATGTCATTTTATTAGATTATTTTATTAGTTTAGTGTACACAGGTGTTTCACACACAGTGTCAGTTTACACCCTTCATAGGGGGTCACACCCCTTCATCTGGCATCGAGCGCAGTGGTGAAAACTCAAGAAGGGCGCGTTGGTTCGAGTTTTCAATTTTTGACAATACTGATAAAGACCTGAATACACATCGGTGAAAATCTGGCAAACTGTTGAATCAAATAAAATAGAAGAAGAGAAGAAAATTGATGAGTGACTCGGAGGCTTGCAATCTAAGAGAGATGTCATCTGTGTTATGGAACACCGATGATTACAGGAACGGCGGCGTGCATTCTTCTAACTCGATAGATGTTAATTGCTGCTGATTGATCAGAATGCTTTTGATAAATTTCCCCTCCAAAGTGGAGGTTTGATGCCTCTGATAGAAGCACTTACCATGAATTAGAGGCACTCAGCACAAGAGCTTGTGATTCATTAATCAGGCCACCCCGTCATGTTAGTCGCTGATCTGTAATGGCCATTAATGATTGCAAAGCTGACTTATTGAAAATAGTTCCAAGAATCGCCCCTTCCATTCCATGATAGGACATTGGCCATGACGATAAATGAGCATTTTTTTTTTTTTTTAACCTTCAAGAGTTCGACCGGAAAGTATTTACTTTAGGATGAGAAGAAGGAAAAGAATTGTTCATAGAAATATGTCCACATACAGGGATTGGTGAGTTCCTCCCGACGTCCCAAATCTCTGAGAGGGCAAGGAGAGGGTGACGGGATAAAGGAACCCACCCACTTCCCAAAATATCCAAACTTTGTACGACCAATTCTGACAGCCACAACCCCATAGTTACATAGTAGGTGAGATCGAAAAAAGACACAAGTCCATCCAGTCCGACCCATGTGTGTGATTATATGTCAGTATTACATTGTATATCCCTGTATGTTGCGGTCATTCAGGTGATTATCTAATAGTTTCTTGAAACTATCGATGCCCCCCGCAGAGACCACTGCCCGTGGAAGGGAATTCCACATCCTTGCCGCTCTTACAGTAAAGAACCCTCTACGTAGTTTAAGGTTAAAGCTCTTTTCTTCTAATTTTAATGAGTGGCCACGAGTCTTGCTAAACTCTCTTCCGCTAAAAAGTTTTCTCCCTATTGTGGGGTCACCAGTCCGGTATTTGGTAGTCACACCTCCCAACTTTTTGGGATGGGAAGGAGGAACTCCTATTAGCAAAAGCATGTAGGCATAGGACACCCCCCCTGCCATGCCCCTTAACCACTTGAGGTCCGGGCCATAGCCGAATGACGGCTACAGCGCGAACCTCAATCTCCGGGAGGCCGTCATAGGACGTCCTCCCCTGTGCACATGCACCGCGTGCACCCTGCTGGGCACGCGGTGTGCGCGCTGTGATCACTGAGTCACGGAGACTCGGATGATCACAGATCCAAGTAAGGGGCCGGTCCCGGCCCCTTACCATGTGATCAGCTGTCAGCCAATGACAGCTGATCACATGATGTAAACAAAAGCTCGGTGATTGGTTTCGTTTTCTCCTCACGCTGACAGCGTGAGGAGGAAAGAAAAGCCGACCACCGGCTTATGTCAAAGGGACATCGGTCCCGAAGAGGAAGGAGGCACAGATGCCTCGTCTGTGTCTCCAAGTGCCATCTGTCATTGCCATCTGCCAGTGCCCACAGTGTCCACAAGTGCCACCTATCAATGCCCACCAGTGGTGCCAATCAGTGCCACCTAGCAGTGCTGCCATCAATCAGTGTCATATCAGTGCCCAACACTGCCACCCATCAGTGCCCATCACCACCACCCATCAGTGCCCATCACTGCCACCTATCGGTGCCCATTAGTGCCGCCTCATCAGCGTACATCAACGAAGGAGAAAAATTACCTGTTTGCAAAATTTTATAACAAAATATAAAAAAAATATGATTTTTTTAAAAAAAATTTTAACAAAAACTAAAAACCTCAGAGGTGATCAAATAGAAAGCTCTATTTGTGGGGGAAAAAATGATAAAAATTGAATTTGGGTACCGCGTTGTATGACCGCGCAATTGTCATTCAAAGTGCGACAGCACTAAAAGCTGAAAATTGGTCTGGACAGGAGGGGGGTTTAAGTGCCCAGTAAGCAAGTGGTTAAAGGAGAATTATCCAAAAAAAAAAGAATAATTAAACCCACAAGTGCTGTTTTTTTTGCCACTGCTATTAATTTATATTGGCATTTGGAATTTACAAATGCAGCCACTTAGACATTGGAGGAAAGGTCTAGAGCTGGGAGACACTTTCTGAAAGATAATTAGTGCATTTTATATACATCTATATAGATCAGACCAAAATGAAGGACTATTGGGGGGGGGGGGGGGGACTCCCTCGAAATCCGGGACAGTTGGGAGCGATGCACCTAGGTTCACTTTTCACTGTACCCAGCATTTCCCATCCCTTCCACCATGGAGGAACCCTTGAAATAATTTGCAGGTCTCAGGGAACTCCGATTAATAAATTCTGTCTCTGCAGCTCTCTGTACATCGGTGTGAACAATAAGATAAGACGTAGTAAAGCGTACTTAGAGAAGAATTCCAGGTATGGATATTTTATACATAGTTACATTGTTCCAGCTTGGACCAATATTCTATATGCCATACCCTCTAGGCCAGGGGTTCTCATCTCCTGTCCTCAGGGCTCACTAACAGGCCAGGTTTGCAAGATAACTGAAATACATCACAGGTGATATCGTTTGCTGCTCAGTGATTGCAGTATTCTAGTCTGCATCTCCCCCCAAGGTAATACCTAAAATCTGGCCTGTTAGTGGGTCCTGAGGACTGGACCACTGCTATGGAAGCTGGAAATCTTGGTATAGACATAACTACTACACCACTACTACACCACTACTACACAGCACAGGGATGGTGGGAGCCCCTCATAATGAGCACAGGGATGGTGGGAGCCCCTCATAATGAGCACAGCGCAGGGATGGGGGGAGCCCCTCATAATGAGCACAGCACAGGGATGGGGGGAGCCCCTCATAATGAGCACAGCTAAGGGATGGTGGGAGCCCCTCATAATGAGCACAGCACAGGGATGGTGGGAGCCCCTCATAATGAGCACAGCACAGGGATGGTGGGAGCCCCTCATAATGAGCACAGCACAGGGATGGTGGGAGCCCCTCATAATGAGCACAGCACAGGGATGGTGGGAGCCCCTCATAATGAGCACAGCACAGGGATGGTGGGAGCTCCTCATAATGAGCACAGCACAGGGATGGGGGGAGCCCCTCATAATGAGCACAGCAGAGGGATGGTGGGAACCCCTCATAAGGAGCACAGGGATGGTGGGAGCCCCTCATAATGAGCACAGGGATGGTGGGAGCCCCTCATAATGAGCACAGCACAGGGATGGTGGGAGCCCCTCATAATGAGCACAGCACAGGGATGGTGGGAGCCCCTCATAATGAGCACAGCACAGGGATGGTGGGAGCCCCTCATAATGAGCACAGCACAGGGATGGTGGGAGCCCCTCATAATGAGCACAGCACTGGGATGGTGGGAGCCCCTCATAATGAGCACAGCACAGGGATGGTGGGAGCCCCTCATAATGAGCACAGGGATGGTGGGGGCCCCTCATAATGAGCACAGCACAGGGATGGTGGGAGCCCCTCATAATGAGCACAGGGATGGGGGGAGCCCCTCATAATGAGCATAATGAGTCCGACGACTGCCATATTGAGAAAGGTATTTTTTGCTTTTTAAATTCATCATAGCGAACGTTTGTAATTGTTACGAAAAGTTAACGAACCTAACGAAAATTCGTATTTCGTAGGAATCCAAATTGATTTTTGGACACAAATTACGAAATACGAATTAACGGCTAATACAAAAATGAACGGAACGAAATAAAACTCATTTATTGATGGCGCACATGTCTAATTGGTGGTAATTGGGAAAAGACCTTCTTCATTGGTTGAAAGTTAAAGAAGGGTCACCCTTATTTTTACCATGCTATGTTATTACCATGTTATCTATCTGTATGTAATAAACTCTACTTACTTTATATATTTGCTTTTGCAGCGTGCTACTATGTAACATGTGTGGTTCTTATCAATTATGTATTATCCTCCCACATTCTCCTCTTTTTTCTTCATATACTAGGGATGGAGGCATTTGTTCTAGTTGTTCAAAGCCTCATATAAAGTCCCAATTGTTTCCTCTTCACCAGGAGATTGTATATACCGTGGTGTATATAGTTGGTCCCAATTCTGACGATCAATTATCTGGGCATCTCATACGTTTCTTATCCCTATCCAAGCTAAATTCCCCTCAATAAAATACAAAAAAAAAACAAGTGCAAGGATTGCTTTCATGTCTCTGGATGCTTGAAAAGTGTGTACCTGGCTGGGCAGGGTGACAGACGGACTACTACACTCAGCAGCCCTTATGGGGGTACCGCTACATTTTTATAAACTGGTCTAGTGATGAAAATTCCCAAATGGAATTACCATCAGAACAGTAAAGTGTGGCTGAGGAGAACGCTTGACCTCCCATCCTATCATGTCAGAAATACACTAATATGAATGCCGATTGGCATCTGATTGGCGTCTTTTTACTGAGCCTGGTACCTGTCTTATATCTGTGGTCTCTTTACAGCAGAGCAGCAACAGAAAGAAGAGCAAGTTCACAGACGGCTTACCACCAGCCTGCATTCTCTCAGATGATGCATCGCTGTACCACCTGTCTTCTTGTAGGTAGGTGTAATTAGTCTTCCCACCTGCAGGTGACCTGGTGCCATTGCTGCTTGGGAAGGGGAGTCTCATAGGGGATTGATCCTAGAGATTTTTTCCAGGAGCGGAAGTGGTCTGGTTGGACCCAGAGCTCTCTAGAGACTTTGGCAGGCATCTTGTCTCAAGGAAACTCTTAAATAAGGAGATCCACATCATTTTTGTGTGCTTCTGGCAAGTGCAAGGTCAGGGATATAAAGCGACTTGTGAGAGCTAATAATGGCCATTAGTGCTTAGTGGGGGCACTCCAGACTTAGGTGTAAGGTCTTGTTGGCACTCAGGATACAAGGGATGGCAGTAAGAAAAACTCATCTAGTGAGCAATGAACATATAAGCATGAAACCGCGGCTCACCATAGCCGATCGTAGTGTGGATGTATTCATGTGAAAGCCTCAGTCAATGCCGCTCCTCGGGCCAGGTCCTCCTACTTGTGAGTGACAGTTCCTAACAACACAACACAATCGCCTGAGCTCAGGAGCTTAGTCAATGTGTAGGTGGTGTAGCCAATCCTTCAGGTTAAATATGGAATGTCAAAGGTCTTGCTGCCCTCCTCAGAACAATGGGTATCCTTAGAGCTGAAACATATAAAAAAACAGGGAGGGCGCACCGGCATTGTGCATTACCAAAGATAAAATGTATTTAAATAGTAAAAACAAAAATAATACTCACAAGCAGATGTTTAAAAAGGCTTAACATTGCTCCAAAAATTCGGAACCGTGTCTTATAGACACCTGCAACCTGGACCAGATGTTATGAGGAACCAGATGGCTTACGCATAACAGGAGTACCCTGTTCATCAGAGCCACAGCGGTAGCCTATTGCTGTGCCTGTCACTGTGCCTATCACTGTGCCTATCGCTGTACCTATCGCTGTGCCTGTCGCTGTGCCTATCACTGTGCCTGTCGCTGTGCCTATCACTGTGCCTATCGCTGTGCCTATCGCTGTGCCTGTCGCTGTGCCTATCACTGTGCCTGTCACTGTGCCTATCACTGTGCCTATCACTGTGCCTATCGCTGTGGCTCTGATGAAGAGGGCACTCCCTCATAACGCGTAAGCCGTTTGCAATGCCATCTGGTTCCTCCTAACATCTGGTCCAGGTTGCAGGTGTCTATAAGACACGGTTCGGAATTTCTAGGGTAACGTTAAGCCTTTTTGAAAGTTTGTGAGTATTATTTTTCTTTTTACTATTTAAATAAATGTTATCTTTGGTAATGCACAAGGTCGGTGCGCCCTCCCTGTTTTTCTATAAGTGACAGTTCCTAGCCTAGGGAGAGGTTCCTTCTTCAGTTTGAACTGTCCGGTAATCAGTGGGGGAGTATGGAGCTGATGCAGCTTACAGAACCATCTTAGTGCCTTCCTAGAAGGGACACTGCACCCGCCACCTGAAGCCATCCTCCAATAACAGAACTTGTCAACGTTGGGACTGTAAATGCTCTGGACTGCTATATATCAGAGCTAACAATTGGATGTTCTGTTACTGGAAACAAGCTTGCTCAAGATTTATAAAAATGATGATGACAGCTGTATGTGTGGTTCCTCCTAACAAGGTTCCTGCAATAGGCCCCGCCCACCCACTCACCTTGTGCTTGTCACTCACTGATGTGGTGTTCCTGCTTGTCCCATCTGTCATCTTCTCCTTGGGGGCCACACATTGCAGATCGTTCATTGGACATCTGTCCTCCTGCTTCACCATCCAGCAAGAACTACAAAACACTAGATATGTGCCATTCGTTTCGTTCCAAATTTGTTTTTTAATGAATTTTGACAAATTCGTTAATTCGGAAATATCCAAATTAACGAAAACCTGTTTACCAAATTTTTCCCGAATATTCGTGAATTCGAATATTCGAAAATTCAAAAAGCCGGAAATTGAAAAATCTGAAATAATAACTTAACTACTACTAACTATTAAATTATAGTTATTGGAAATTCCTTTCAAATTGGGCTGTTAGTGAATGTAATGTCAGGGAAATTTTAAGCTTCTCCCTATAAGCAAATCATTTCTTTGCGCTTAAAAGCACAAAAGAGGCTCTCACATATAATGCCGGGAAAGCGCGCTTGTATCTCTCCAAGTAACACAGACACAGATGCTGGTATCACCTTGAGCTCAGCACAATCCTCCAGAGAATAGCCAGCTCTGTTTATTTATACTATAAACATGAATAACAAAGGAAGGTGGTGGCTTCAGAATCAGCCAATCAGACACTTGTATTGTTTCAAAAGAACCAATCACACACACATGTATATATTCAAATAGAAATACAGTAGTGATGTGTGCAGAGCAATGCGGCAAGCGTCTTGTGAGACACAAAGTTTCTCACAATTTGAACACTACTTGCATGGCCCTGAACATGATCGTGTGCACATTCCCACTTCTACCAATGATGCAAGCCATACTCTATCATGGCTCAGTGGGCCATCATTTTGTATGGTTATACTATGGTTCCATGTACGCAGATCTGCTTACTTAAGAGTTTAAATGCGGTCGCCATGGAGTGGCCAGTCTCTTGGTGAGGCATAAACAAACATCCTTAAAAGAGCAAACAGATCTGCCGTGTCCACGGTAGGGTTTCCACAGCCAATGGTCTTCCACCAACGTCTGTATGTGCGAATACCCTCACATGAGCGTATTACAGCAAAACTGGCACTGGGGGACATCTGACAACATACAGTCAGGTCCATAAATATTGGGACATTGACACAATTCTAATCTTTTTGGCTTTATACACCACCACAATGGATTTGAAATGAAACGAACAAGATGTGCTTTAACTGCAGACTTTCAGCTTTAATTTGAGGGCATTTACATCCAAATCAGGTGAACGGTGTAGGAATTACAACAGTTTGTATATGTGCCTCCCACTTTTTAAGGGACCAAAAGTAATGGGACAGATTAACAATCATCCATCAAACTTTCACTTTTTAATACTTGGTTGCAAATCCTTTGCAGTCAATTACAGCCTGAAGTCTGGAACACATAGACATCACCAGACGCTGGTTTCATCCCTGGTGATGCTCTGCCAGGCCTCTACTACAGCTGTCTTCAGTTCCTGCTTGTTCTTGGGGCATTTTTCCTTCAGTTTTGTCTTCAGCAAGTGAAATGCATGCTCAATCGGGTTCAGGTCAGGTGATTGACTTGGCCATTGCATAACATTCCACTTCTTTCCCTTAAAAAACTCTTTGGTTGTTTTCGCAGTATGCTTCGGGTCATTGTCCATCTGCACTGTAAAGCGCCGTCCAATGAGTTCTGAAGCATTTTGCTGAATATGAGAAGATAATATTGTCCGAAACACTTCAGAATTCATCCTGCTGCTTTTGTCAGCAGTCACATCATCAATAAATACAAGAGAACCAGTTCTATTGGCAGCCATACATGCCCACGCCATGACACTACCACCACCATGCTTCACTGATGAGGTGGTATGGTTTGGATCATGAGCAGTTCCTTTCCTTCTCCATACTCTTCTCTTCCCATCACTCTGGTACAAGTTGATCTAGGTCTCATCTGTCCATAGGATGTTGTTCCAGAACTGTGAAGGCTTTTTTAGATGTTGTTTGGCAAACTCTAATCTGGGCTTCCTGTTTTTGAGGCTCACCAATGGTTTACATCTTGTGGTGAACCCTCTGTATTCACTCTGGTGAAGTCTTCTCTTGATTGTTGACTTTGACACACATACACCTACCTCCTGGAGAGTGTTCTTCATCTGGCCAACTGTTGTGAAGGGTGTTTTCTTCACCAGGGAAAGAATTCTTCGGTCATCCACCACAGTTGTTTTCCGTGGTCTTCCGGGGTCTTTTGGTGTTGCTGAGCTCACCGGTGCGTTCTTTCTTTTTAAGGATGTTCCAAACAGTTGATTTGGCCGCACCTAATGTTTTTGTTATCTCTCTGATGGGTTTGTTTTGTTTTTTCAGCCTAATGATGGCTTTCTTCACTGATAGTGACAGCTCTTTGGATCTCATATTGAGAGTTGACAGCAACAGATTCCAAATGCAAATAGCACATTTGAAATGAACTCTGGACCTTTTATCTGCTCCTTGTAAATGGGATAATGAGGGAATAACACACACCTGGCCATGGAACAGCTGAGCAGCCAATTGTCCCATTACTGTTGGTCCCTTAAAAAGTGGGAGGCACATATACAGACTGTTGTAATTCCTACACCGTTCACCTGATTTGGATGTAAATACCCTCAAATTAAAGCTCAAAGTCTGCAGTTAAAGCAAATCTTGTTCGTTTCATTTCAAATCCATTGTGGTGGTGTATAGAGCCAAAAAGATTAGAATTGTGTCCATGTCCCAATATTTATGGACCTGACTGTACATTAATAAAAATTTCCACAACAGTAATGAATACAAATTTATCCGAAACAAGGAATACCGCATCTAAACAAATGGAACATAACTAATTAATAATAATAAATAATAATAATACAATTTTTTATTATTATTATTATTTATTATTAATTTGTTCCGTTCCATTTGTTTAGATGTGGCATTTGTTATTTTGGATAATTCGAAACGTAACTTCAGATACATTCGTATTCGTTACGCTCACTGATGCCGCGTACACACGAGCAGACTTTCCAGCAGACTTGGTCCGGCGGATCGGACTCCGGCGGACAATTCGATCGTGTGTGGGCTCCAGCGGACTTTTTTTCCCCAAAAGTCCGAAGGACCTAGAAATAGAACATGTTTCAAATCTTTCTGACGGACTCGAGTCCGGTCGAAAAATCAGCTCGTCTGTATGCTAGTCTGACGGACTAAAACCGACGCTAGGGCAGCTATTGGCTACTGGCTATCAACTTGCTTATTTTAGTCCGGTTGTACGTCATCACGTACGAATCCGTCAGACTTTGGTGTGATCGTGTGTGTCCAAGTCCGTTTGTTTGAAAGTCCGGCGGACCTACGCTGCAAACTCCGTCGGAAAGACTGTCGAACCTAGTCCATCGAAAAGTCCACTCGTGTGTACGCGGCATTACAGCCAAATTTGAAAGGGAATTCCAATACCTATAATTTAATAGTTAGTTATTCTTACGAATTTTCGGGTTTTCTTTCTTATTTTCAGATTTACAAATTTTCAAATGTATGAATTTACGAATTTTCAAATTTTCGAATTTTTGAATTTCCGAATTTATGAATTTATGAATTTTTGAATTTACGAATTTTCAAATTTATGAATTTACGAATTTTAGAATTTTTAAATTGACGAATTGCGATCATAACGAATGACCCGAAAAACAAACAAACAAACGAATGAAACGAAAACAAACAGATTTTTTGGCAGTGCACATGTCTACAAAGCACTCAAATCTCTTGCCCTGACGTCATCTGTTTGCTCCATCAGAACCCTGAGCTGTCCTGATTGTGATCAAAAACATCCTCGTGTAGTTCAATTCTTTTGTTTTTGTGATCAAAAAATATCAAAGTGCTGAGATAACCGAACAATTGGATCAGAATGTTTGTGGTACCAGACCGTGTACTTAAATGTTGCCTAGAGGTGTTTGTACTCAAAATATAAATACAAAAAAAAATACCATTGATAATTTATATAGTGCTACTCCCATAGGAGCCACCAGATTATTGTCCAGGTCTTCCCAACTTCCGCCCCGCAGCCAGGAACACAACAGGCTCATTCACTCTTAGGAAGATAAGAACTATGAACAACTGAGGACTTGGTTCTCCTTGAGGAAAAGTTCTGATGAAGTCCAGTCTTGTAACAAACAGGAGACTTCATCATAAATAGAAGTAGAGCCATCAGAGAAAAATCCCTTTAAGTAGGAAAATATCTGGTGGATGGTGCTTTGTATCTGCTGGAGGCCTTGGGGATGACCGGCTGTAGTGGGGCAGTTCTATGTCTGAAGAGGCTCACAGCCTGTCGTGGAAAGACCCACTATACGCTTTGGCGCTAATAAGTGCCCATTTCGTCTAAAGGTATAACGCATCTTACCTATCACTCTATTTCCTGCATATCCCCAAGTAAACAGACATGACCACAGCTTATATCCTCATCTCAGCATGAGCACCGCACTGGGTCCTTTATTCATCGACAACAAAAGCAATCACAAACAGGAAGTCCTTGCCAACAGCCAATCGCTTCCTCCATGGGAAATAACCTCACAGGAAATGACCTCACAGGATATGAATGTCAACACAGGAAATCCTTCCAACAGGATGAGTTTATACAACAACCAATGAATAATGACTAGGGGAGTCTTATGGGCGTGTCTGGGCGTGGGGCAGCGTATACGATCTTCCGCCCCCTGTCTCTATAAGCTATCTTCGGCTACACAAAGGAAGCTTGAGATTATGAACGCTGCTCCCAACTCAAAGACTCCCATTTTTACCGTTTGGCATGAATCCTTATTCTGCATTGTTAAGAGAACAAAGCATACCCGGACTATACTACTGTGCCTGCTGATGGGAGATTATCTGCAGGTGCATCCTGCCAAGTGTTGATCAAGCCAACCGATAATGTCTTTGCAGAGCGAACACATCCCCCCCAGACGATCGTTCTGTATATCGCACAGGGGCCCTTTAGCTGGCGGACATATTCCCACTCTGCAAACACCTCTCTCCAACCTCAGGAAGTTTTCCACTACCAGACTGGACCCAACCAGCGTCAGTCTGCCCCAGTCCGCTCTTTAGAGCGGGTTGCGGGAGACCTAACACTGGGAGACACTGTGACAATACATATTAAATACATCTTCATAAAATGTCCACAACAGGAGCCATTATCTGATACTGAGTCATCATTTGTTATATCTATATTGATGGTGTGTTCCTCTCTATTAGTGTGGTGAACATGCAAATTATGCAAAGTGTTTCGGAAACATCTCAGTGGGGTTTGGCTATGTTTGGCACTACTGATCCAGGTCCTATTGCTGTCATTGGATTGAATATCTGGATACATTGGTTCCTTCATAGTGCTGATTCCCATTTCCCTTTGGATTTACATATTGAGACGAGATTTAATCGCACCTTTGTATATGGTTCCACTGCACCTTACATTATATCACAGCTCTATGGTATACGGCACACCATTGGCTTTAGCCTTGCTCTGATTGGCACATGCCCTTTTCTTTGTGGTCAAGATATTGAGGTCCTGAGGAAGCAATGTTTGTGAAAGACGTCAACCTCTTAACACAATAGCAAAGAAACACTATTGATGTGTATTTATATGGCCTACACCGAGGTTGTCAAATTCAATTTTATCATTGGCCGCATCAGCATTATGGTTGCCATTAAAAGGGCCAGGTGTACCTGTAAGACTAGATGTCCAGAGCACCCACCCCCTTACATCAGATATTAAGAGCCCCCCCCCCCCACCAGTCACACGTTCCCCACCCTCCGTAACATCACAGTGCAACCCCTGTACCTTGTGCTGCTGCTGGGGGCAAAGCTGGGAAGCATAAAATGCAAGGTCTGGAGGAGGATCAGAGGAGAGCTGCAATCAGCTGAATGCTGAGACCAGGAGAGGCTGAGACAAAGGGGTGCTGCAGCTGCACTGTGAGGCTCAGGATCTGTAAGAGGAGTTTTGTCCTCCTCTCTGCTGCCAACTGCTAAAAAATTGCTGGGGGCGGAGACAAGGGGTCGCCCCATCTGCAGGAGAGGTGCGAGGGCCATGTGAAATGGCCTGGAGGGCCAGATTTGGTCCGCGGGCCTTGTGTTTGATACTAATGGCCTACACCATTCTTTGTGGGCACTGACCTTATGCTTTTATCAGTATAATGTTAATATATTTTTAATCTTTTGCAATAAAATAACCTTTTTAGCACATTTTGTCTTACTGTCCTTCTCTGGTACCGGTAAAGTCCGCAAGGTTTTATTTTATTCTCTCAAATAGGAAAATATCTGGACAGAGCTTCTCAGCCGGTGTCTCCCTTAGCAGATCCACAGCTGACTATAATAAGTCACCAGAGGGGTAGCTAGAGCGCAAGGTCCCCAAGATCCAGCAATCTCTGTACTCACAAGGCCCAAGGACAGATGGAGCCTCCTTCCCATCTTCCAAGTGATGCCCTCCAGTAATACCAGACAGATTTGCGGCAGACAGCTGCTCCCAGAATATATAAAGTCTCCCAGCATGCCAGCAGAGCCTGCCTCTCTGGGATAGTCTGGGACTCCAGCAATATTCATGCTGCCATTTGCATAGCACCACACCTATCATCCAGAAACTTCTCCAGTCTTCTGGATACAGAGGAAGCTATAGACCAGGCTGGCAGCAGCTGAACACACTGAGCAGACCTGACAAGCAGATTACAGCTTCACTGGATACAGGGAGCATAAAAGGCTTTTGCCTACCAAATAAATGCAGCCACACTGACTACAGCGTGGCAACTAAATGTACCTATCAAAACAGAACTAAGAGCCCTTTCACACTGAAGGCGGTTATCAGGTGTAGAAATAGGGCCTGTAAATCTTCTGAAAACCGCCTTCCATGCTGTCCGAATGTGAAAGCCTCGAGTGCTCTCACACTGGGGTGGTGCGCTTACAAAAAGTCCTGCAAGCAGCATCTTTGGGGCGGTTTAGGGGCGCTGTATACAGCACTCCTAAACCACCCCTGCCAATTGGAATGAATGGACAGCGCTTACCGTAGCGCCTGAAGAGCGCTTCCAAAGCGCCGCAACATGGGCGGTTTTAACCCTTTCTTCAGCTGTTAGCGGGGGTTAAAAGCGCCCCACAAGCAACCAAAAAGTGCCACTAAAATGGTGGTAAAGCGCCGCTAAAACGAGAGCACTTTACCGCCAACACAGCCGCAGCCGCAGTGTGAAAGTTCTTTCCTTAATGAGAGAATATGATGATCAGTAGATGACTTGTATCTATGAAATCCTTCCAGTGAGGTCTTCTCTGGTCAGATGTTCACATGGAAGTTTTATGCCCCTGACTCTCGTCTTTCCTGTTACTCCTACTGTTACGCTAGGGCTGACAGGGAAACACGATGGTTGTTATGGCAATTAAACAGTTACAAGGACAGCAAAGAGACTACAACTAGAACAACCAAAAAAAATCCCACAGTTAGTGTAAGACCTACCCAGATCAGATCAACATTTTACAGATATTTCATTGTAACATTGTCTTTTAACAAAAAATAAATAAAAACCCACAAAGATAATCTCCCTGATGCATAATCCAAATGAATACCTGCTTTATAGTTTGTTTGTTTCCATTTATTTGTATAACCGGAGTGAAGTGTAATGTCTATAGACCTCTGAGCTTAAAGCAGACCTTAACCTAAAAGTCCAACTAATCTGCCCCCACCCCAACACATTTGAAATTTCTTGTTTTTTTGGAGAGGGGTTCCCTTTTCTGACTGGTACTCACTCCCACTTCCACAATTCTCATGTAGGCAAGAGATACAGAAGTTTGGCCATCCCACTGCCCTCAACCTCCTGGGACATGTCACATGTCCCAGAAGTTTGCAGGACCAGTGCAATCTGAAACAGCAGGAAGTTGTAGCCTCCTCCCACAGCCAAGATGGCGGCCCCAGGGATCCAAACCTGGTGGAGAACTGGCCCTAGCGAAGTCAGAGCTGGACTCCTGGGCTGGTGAGTGTCTGCTTCTTAAAAGTCGTCAGTTACAGTATTTGTAGCTGCTGACTTTTTTTTCTTAATAATGAAGTTCCTCTTTAAGCCCCTGGCTGGTGCACAGGAGGTTGAGGAGTCTGAGGGCTGGTTTATGAGCGGTGAGTTGGGTCAGGATGGTGCACAGGTGGTTGAGGAGTCTGAGGGCTGGTTTATGAGCGGTGAGTTGGGTCAGGATGGTGCACAGGAGGTTGAGGACAGAGTCTGAGGGCTGGTTTATGAGCGGTGAGTTGGGTCAAGATGGTGCACAGGTGGTTGAGGAGTCTGAGGGCTGGTTTATGAGCGGTGAGTTGGGTCAGGATGGTGCACAGGAGGTTGAGGAGTCTGAGGGCTGGTTTATGAGCGGTGAGTTGGGTCAGGATGGTGCACAGGAGGTTGAGGAGTCTGAGGGCTGGTTTATGAGCGGTGAGTTGGGTCAGGATGGTGCACAGGGGGTTGAGGAGTATAAGGGCTGGTTTATGAGCGGTGAGTTGGGTCAGGATGGTGCACAGGGGGTTGAGGAGTATAAGGGCTGGTTTATGAGCGGTGAGTTGGGTCAGGATGGTGCACAGGTGGTTGAGGAGTCTGAGGGCTGGTTTATGAGCGGTGAGTTGGGTCAGGATGGTGCACAGGAGGTTGAGGAGCCTAAGGGCTGGTTTATGAGCGGTGAGTTGGGTCAGGATGGTGCACAGGAGGTTGAGGAGTCTGAGGGCTGGTTTATGAGCGGTGAGTTGGGTCAGGATGGTGCACAGGAGGTTGAGGAGTCTGAGGGCTGGTTTATGAGTGGTGAGTTGGGTCAGGATGGTGCACAGGGGGTTGAGGACTATAAGGGCTGGTTTATGAGCGGTGAGTTGGGTCAGTATGGTGCACAGGAGGTTGAGGAGTCTGAGGGCTGGTTTATGAGCGGTGAGTTGGGTCAAGATGGTGCACAGGTGGTTGAGGAGTCTGAGGGCAGGTTTATGAGCGGTGAGTTGGGTCAGGATGGTGCACAGGAGGTTGAGGAGTCTGAGGGCTGGTTTATGAGCGGTGAGTTGGGTCAGGATGATGCACAGGAGGTTGAGGAGTCAGGGCTGGTTTATGAGTGGTGAGTTGGGTCAGGATGGTGCACAGGAGGTTGAGGAGTCTGAGGGCTGGTTTATGAGTGGTGAGTTGGTTCAGGATGGTGCACAGGGGGTTGAGGAGTATAAGGGCTGGTTTATGAGCGGTGAGTTGGGTCAGGATGGTGCACAGGAGGTTGAGGAGTCTGAGGGCTGGTTTATGAATGTTGAGTTGGGTCAGGATGGTGCACAGGAGGTTGAGGAGTCTGAGGGCTGGTTTATGAGTGGTGAGTTGGTTCAGGATGGTGCACAGGGGGTTGAGGAGTATAAGGGTTGGTTTATGAGCGGTGAGTTGGGTCAGGATGGTGCACAGGAGGTTGAGGAGTCTGAGGGCTGGTTTATGAATGGTGAGTTGGGTCAGGATGGTGCACAGGAGGTTGAGGAGTCTGAGGGCAGGTTTATGAGCGGTGAGTTGGGTCAGGATGGTGCACAGGAGGTTGAGGAGTCTGAGGGCTGGTTTATGAGCGGTGAGTTGGGTCAGTATGGTGCACAGGAGGTTGAGGAGTCTGAGGGCTGGTTTATGAGTGGTGAGTTGGGTCAAGATGGTGCACAGGTGGTTGAGGAGTCTGAGGGCAGGTTTATGAGCGGTGAGTTGGGTCAGGATGGTGCACAGGAGGTTGAGGAGTCAGGGCTGGTTTATGAGTGGTGAGTTGGGTCAGGATGGTGCACAGGAGGTTGAGGAGTCAGGGCTGGTTTATGAGTGGTGAGTTGGGTCAGGATGGTGCACAGGAGGTTGAGGAGTCTGAGGGCTGGTTTATGAGTGGTGAGTTGGTTCAGGATGGTGCACAGGGGGTTGAGGAGTATAAGGGCTGTTTTATGAGCGGTGAGTTGGGTCAGGATGGTGCACAGGAGGTTGAGGAGTCTGAGGGCTGGTTTATGAATGGTGAGTTGGGTCAGGATGGTGCACAGGAGGTTGAGGAGTCTGGGGGCTGGTTTATGAGTGGTGAGTTGGGTCAGGATGGTGCACAGGAGGTTGAGGAGTCTGAGGGCTGGTTTATGAGTGGTGAGTTGGTTCAGGATGGTGCACAGGGGGTTGAGGAGTATAAGGGCTGGTTTATGAGCGGTGAGTTGGGTCAGGATGGTGCACAGGAGGTTGAGGAGTCTGAGGGCTGGTTTATGAATGGTGAGTTGGGTCAGGATGGTGCACAGGAGGTTGAGGAGTCTGAGGGCTGGTTTATGAGCGGTGAGTTGGGTCAGTATGGTGCACAGGAGGTTGAGGAGTCTGAGGGCTGGTTTATGAGCGGTGAGTTGGGTCAAGATGGTGCACAGGTGGTTGAGGAGTCTGAGGGCAGGTTTATGAGCGGTGAGTTGGGTCAGGATGGTGCACAGGAGGTTGAGGAGTCTGAGGGCTGGTTTATGAGCGGTGAGTTGGGTCAGGATGATGCACAGGAGGTTGAGGAGTCAGGGCTGGTTTATGAGTGGTGAGTTGGGTCAGGATGGTGCGCAGGAGGTTGAGGAGTCTGAGGGCTGGTTTATGAGTGGTGAGTTGGTTCAGGATGGTGCACAGGGGGTTGAGGAGTATAAGGGCTGGTTTATGAGCGGTGAGTTGGGTCAGGATGGTGCACAGGAGGTTGAGGAGTCTGAGGGCTGGTTTATGAGCGGTGAGTTGGGTCAAGATGGTGCACAGGTGGTTGAGGAGTCTGAGGGCTGGTTTATGAGTGGTGAGTTGGTTCAGGATGGTGCACAGGGGGTTGAGGAGTATAAGGGCTGGTTTATGAGCGGTGAGTTGGGTCAGGATGGTGCACAGGAGGTTGAGGAGTCTGAGGGCTGGTTTATGAATGGTGAGTTGGGTCAGGATGGTGCACAGGAGGTTGAGGAGTCTGGGGGCTGGTTTATGAGTGGTGAGTTGGGTCAGGATGGTGCACAGGAGGTTGAGGAGTCTGGGGGCTGGTTTATGAGTAGTGAGTTGGTTCAGGATGGTGCACAGGGGGTTGAGGAGTATAAGGGCTGGTTTATGAGCGGTGAGTTGGGTCAGGATGGTGCACAGGAGGTTGAGGAGTCTGAGGGCTGGTTTATGAATGGTGAGTTGGGTCAGGATGGTGCACAGGAGGTTGAGGAGTCTGGGGGCTGGTTTATGAGCGGTGAGTTGGGTCAGGATGGTGCACAGGAGGTTGAGGAGTCTGAGGGCTGGTTTATGAGTGGTGAGTTGGGTCAGGATGGTGCACAGGAGGTTGAGGAGTCTGAGGGCTGGTTTATGAGCGGTGAGTTAGGTCAGGATGGTGCACAGGTGGTTGAGGAGTCTGAGGGCTGGTTTATGAGTGGTGAGTTGGGTCAGGATGGTGCACAGAAGGTTGAGGAGTCTGAGGGCTGGTTTATGAGCGGTGAGATGGGTCAGGATGGTGCACAGGAGGTTGAGGAGTCTGAGGGCTGGTTTATGAGCGGTGAGTTGGGTCAGGATGGTGCACAGGAGGTTGAGGAGTCTGAGGGCTGGTTTATGAGCGGTGAGTTGGGTCAGGATGATGCACAGGAGGTTGAGGAGTCTGAGGGCTGGTTTATGAGTGGTGAGTTGGGTCAGGATGGTGCACAGGAGGTTGAGGAGTCTGAGGGCTGGTTTATGAGTGGTGAGTTGGTTCAGGATGGTGCACAGGGGGTTGAGGAGTATAAGGGCTGGTTTATGAGCGGTGAGTTGGGTCAGGATGGTGCACAGGAGGTTGAGGAGTCTGAGGGCTGGTTTATGAATGGTGAGTTGGGTCAGGATGGTGCACAGGAGGTTGAGGAGTCTGGGGGCTGGTTTATGAGTGGTGAGTTGGGTCAGGATGGTGCACAGGAGGTTGAGGAGTATAAGGGCTGGTTCATGAGCGGTGAGTTGGGTCAGGATGGTGCACAGGAGGTTGAGGAGACTGAGGGCTGGTTTATAAATGGTGAGTTGGGTCAGGATGGTGCACAGGAGGTTGAGGAGTCTGGGGGCTAGTTTATGAGCAGTGAGTTGGGTCAGGATGGTGCATAGGAGGTTGAGGAGTCTGAGGGCTGGTTTATGAGTGGTGAGTTGGGTCAGGATGGTGCACAGGAGGTTGAGGAGTCTGAGGGCTGGTTTATGAGCGGTGAGTTGGGTCAGGATGGTGCACAGGAGGTTGAGGAGTCTGAGGGCTGGTTTATGAGCGGTGAGTTGGGTCAGGATGATGCACAGGAGGTTGAGGAGTCTGAGGGCTGGTTTATGAGTGGTGAGTTGGGTCAGGATGGTGCACAGGAGGTTGAGGAGTCTGAGGGCTGGTTTATGAGTGGTGAGTTGGTTCAGGATGGTGCACAGGGGGTTGAGGAGTATAAGGGCTGGTTTATGAGCGGTGAGTTGGGTCAGGATGGTGCACAGGAGGTTGAGGAGTCTGAGGGCTGGTTTATGAATGGTGAGTTGGGTCAGGATGGTGCACAGCAGGTTGAGGAGTCTGGGGGCTGGTTTATGAGTGGTGAGTTGGGTCAGGATGGTGCACAGGAGGTTGAGGAGTCTGAGGGCTGGTTTATGAGTGGTGAGTTGGTTCAGGATGGTGCACAGGGGGTTGAGGAGTATAAGGGCTGGTTTATGAGCGGTGAGTTGGGTCAGGATGGTGCACAGGGGGTTGAGGAGTATAAGGGCTGGTTCATGAGCGGTGAGTTGGGTCAGGATGGTGCACAGGAGGTTGAGGAGACTGAGGGCTGGTTTATAAATGGTGAGTTGGGTCAGGATGGTGCACAGGAGGTTGAGGAGTCTGGGGGCTAGTTTATGAGCAGTGAGTTGGGTCAGGATGGTGCATAGGAGGTTGAGGAGTCTGAGGGCTGGTTTATGAGTGGTGAGTTGGGTCAGGATGGTGCACAGGAGGTTGAGGAGTCTGAGGGCTGGTTTATGAGCGGTGAGTTGGGTCAGGATGGTGCACAGGTGGTTGAGGAGTCTGAGGGCTGGTTTATGAGTGGTGAGTTGGGTCAGGATGGTGCACAGAAGGTTGAGGAGTCTGAGGGCTGGTTTATGAGCGGTGAGTTGGGTCAGGATGGTGCACAGGTGGTTGAGGAGTCTGAGGGCTGGTTTATGAGCGGTGAGTTGGGTCAGGATGGTGCACAGGAGGTTGAGGAGTCTAAGGGCTGGTTTATGAGCGGTGAGTTGGGTCAGGATGGTGCACAGGAGGTTGAGGAGTCTGAGGGCTGGTTTATGAGCGGTGAGTTGGGTCAGGATGGTGCACAGGAGGTTGAGGAGTCTGAGGGCTGGTTTATGAGTGGTGAGTTGGGTCAGGATGGTGCACAGGGGGTTGAGGAGTATAAGGGCTGGTTTATGAGCGGTGAGTTGGGTCAGGATGGTGCACAGGAGGTTGAGGAGTCTGAGGGCTGGTTTATGAATGGTGAGTTGGGTCAGGATGGTGCACAGGTGGTTGAGGAGTCTGAGGGCTGGTTTATGAGCGGTGAGTTGGGTCAGTATGATGCACAGGAGGTTGAGGAGTCTGAGGGCTGGTTTATGAGCGGTGAGTTGGGTCAAGATGGTGCACAGGTGGTTGAGGAGTCTGAGGGCAGGTTTATGAGCGGTGAGTTGGGTCAGGATGGTGCACAGGAGGTTGAGGAGTCTGAGGGCTGGTTTATGAGCGGTGAGTTGGGTCAGGATGATGCACAGGAGGTTGAGGAGTCTGAGGGCTGGTTTATGAGTGGTGAGTTGGGTCAGGATGGTGCACAGGGGGTTGAGGAGTATAAGGGCTGAATTATGAGCGGTGAGTTGGGTCAGGATGGTGCACAGGAGGTTGAGGAGTCTGAGGGCTGGTTTATGAATGGTGAGTTGGGTCAGGATGGTGCACAGGAGGTTGGGGAGTCTGGGGGCTGGTTTATGAGTGGTGAGTTGGGTCAGGATGGTGCACAGGAGGTTGAGGAGTCTGAGGGCTGGTTTATGAGTGGTGAGTTGGTTCAGGATGGTGCACAGGGGGTTGAGGAGTATAAGGGCTGGTTTATGAGCGGTGAGTTGGGTCAGGATGGTGCACAGGAGGTTGAGGAGTCTGAGGGCTGGTTTATGAATGGTGAATTGGGTCAGGATGGTGCACAGGAGGTTGAGGAGTCTGGGGACTGGTTTATGAGCGGTGAGTTGGGTCAGGATGGTGCACAGGAGGTTGAGGAGTCTGAGGGCTGGTTTATGAGTGGTGAGTTGGGTCAGGATGGTGCACAGGGGGTTGAGGAGTATAAGGGCTGGTTTATGAGCGGTGAGTTGGGTCAGGATGGTGCACAGGAGGTTGAGGAGTCTGAGGGCTGGTTTATGAATGGTGAGTTGGGTCAGGATGGTGCACAGGTGGTTGAGGAGTCTGAGGGCTGGTTTATGAGCGGTGAGTTGGGTCAGTATGATGCACAGGAGGTTGAGGAGTCTGAGGGCTGGTTTATGAGCGGTGAGTTGGGTCAAGATGGTGCACAGGTGGTTGAGGAGTCTGAGGGCAGGTTTATGAGCGGTGAGTTGGGTCAGGATGGTGCACAGGAGGTTGAGGAGTCTGAGGGCTGGTTTATGAGCGGTGAGTTGGGTCAGGATGATGCACAGGAGGTTGAGGAGTCTGAGGGCTGGTTTATGAGTGGTGAGTTGGGTCAGGATGGTGCACAGGGGGTTGAGGAGTATAAGGGCTGAATTATGAGCGGTGAGTTGGGTCAGGATGGTGCACAGGAGGTTGAGGAGTCTGAGGGCTGGTTTATGAATGGTGAGTTGGGTCAGGATGGTGCACAGGAGGTTGGGGAGTCTGGGGGCTGGTTTATGAGTGGTGAGTTGGGTCAGGATGGTGCACAGGAGGTTGAGGAGTCTGAGGGCTGGTTTATGAGTGGTGAGTTGGTTCAGGATGGTGCACAGGGGGTTGAGGAGTATAAGGGCTGGTTTATGAGCGGTGAGTTGGGTCAGGATGGTGCACAGGAGGTTGAGGAGTCTGAGGGCTGGTTTATGAATGGTGAATTGGGTCAGGATGGTGCACAGGAGGTTGAGGAGTCTGGGGACTGGTTTATGAGCGGTGAGTTGGGTCAGGATGGTGCACAGGAGGTTGAGGAGTCTGAGGGCTGGTTTATGAGTGGTGAGTTGGGTCAGGATGGTGCACAGAAGGTTGAGGAGTCTGAGGGCTGGTTTATGAGCGGTGAGTTGGGTCAGGATGGTGCACAGGTGGTTGAGGAGTCTGAGGGCTGGTTTATGAGCGGTGAGTTGGGTCAGGATGGTGCACAGGAGGTTGAGGAGTCTAAGGGCTGGTTTATGAGCGGTGAGTTGGGTCAGGATGGTGCACAGGAGGTTGAGGAGTCTGAGGGCTGGTTTATGACCAATGAGTTAGGTCAGGATGGTGCACAGGAGGTTGAGGAGTCTGAGGGCTGGTTTATGAGTGGTGAGTTGGGTCAGGATGGTGCACAGGAGGTTGAGGAGTCTGAGGGCTGGTTTATGAGCTGTGAGTTGGGTCAGGATGGTGCACAGGTGGTTGAGGAGTCTGAGGGCTGGTTTATGAGCAGTGAGTTGGGTCAGGATGGTGCACAGGAGGTTGAGGAGTCTGAGGGCTGGTTTATGAGTGGTGAGTTGGGTCAGGATGGTGCACAGGAGGTTGAGGAGTCTGAGGGCTGGTTTATGAGTGGTGAGTTGGGTCAGGATGGTGCACAGGGGGTTGAGGAGTCTGAGGGCTGGTTTATGAGCAGTGAGTTGTGTCAGGATTGTTGAACAGAATGAAACAGATGCTTGCAATTGAACTCCTCCTTTTTCCCCAAGGCTCTGTCCTCAGACCCCTTTTATTCCCTATCTACACCCCCCTCCCCCAGAGTCAGTTGATAACTTCCCACAGCTTCCAATATAATCTTTATACTGGGGACATCCAAATCTACCTCTCTTCTCTTCAGCTCATCCCTTCGGTCTCCTCACACATCACTCAATTGCTAACATTATCAGTATGAATGTCACACCACTACCTCAACCTCAGTCTTTCCAAAGTTGAGCCCAAAATATTTCCTTCCCCCTATGTCCCCTCCTCCAATGTTTCCATTAAGATCAGTGACACAACTATCAGTCCCAGTCAAAAAAAATCTCCTTCGCTCAACAGTAGTGTGATGGCAATGGAAGAAGCCTGGAATTCCTATGGCTCCCAGTGCATGCACAGGTCTTGCTGCCCTCCAAGGGTCAGGGGATACCCAATGGAAACACTGTAACAGAATGTAGAGAGGGCGCACCGACCTTGGGCATTACCCAAGTAATATTTATTAAAATCAAAAGGAAGGAAACATACTAACAACACGATTGGCTCTGAGGAAGAGAGGATCCCTCCCTTGAAACGCGTCATCCATCTGGAAGGATCTGATCCAGCACACAACTTGGTGCCTTCTCGCTGGGCTAGGATTTTGGCACATCCACGGTCTCATGCCAGCTGTATCCCTGCTGACCTGATACCAGAACTCTTAAGTTCCAGCCCACAGTGTCGGCACCTTGGAACTTGTGCCTTTCCTTCACCCCTTGGGACTCTGTCTCAACTTCGAGGAGTGTTCGGGAATTGTGCAAGAGGCCACCTTCAGCATTTCAGGCTCTGCCTACAGATATGTGACACTCTATCTCTGCCATAACTGGCTCTTTCTTTGTAACTTACCACAGCCAGTGCTTCAAACACAGTGATTAGACCAGGCAATATCCACCTGAAACTGAACTATACTTGGTAAAAATTCAGCCACTTTTATGCATCACAATTCAATATCATATATGTACAAAACATACAGTACATAGGGTAGGCAGCTGAATAAAAAGTTAAATAACTTAAAACATGAAATTTCACTTTTCTGTATTATGGGCCCGGAACATTTTAATTAGCGGGGGTCAGAAGCACTTTGAGTACTAATTAAGTGCATTAAGTGTAATTTCATTCATTGCAATTTGTTCTTTTAAAAGCATAAATGTCACTATCAGTGTGACAATTCAAATTGTGCAGAAGTATTTTTTTGGGGACTCATTTTAACACGTTAACACCCAACATTAATAGTCTCTCCCAAAAAAATTTAGGCCCAGTGACTGACTATTGTTAAACCATTGGCCTTATAAGCAATAAAAATCGCAATGAGGGAAGATAGGGAACAAGTGTTGCCATTTCCCTTTTTCAGCACTGATCACTTAGAACCATAAAAACAATTTCTGCTCCATTGACATGAGCCATGTGCGACCAAACAGACTTTTTATTTTCAGTCAATGGCCCAAGTCAACATTCACATGTCATGAGATGATGAGAATGGATGGAATTCTGGGATGGTGTTCCCAGGACGTATGGCACAGTGTGGTTGAATTTATACGGTACGCAGTGAAAGTGATCATACAACCCCAGCAGTGTGTACGATATATCCTTGCTGGGATTTCTAGGAGGGACAAGCTACCTAGTCCTGTACCACCCATCTATGAAGACTGAAGGTGGGCGTTAGGAAGCACTGGAGAAGGAACCCAATGCCACAAAAAAAAAATTTCTTGGGCCCAGGAGTCTGGTACTGTTGTTTTTTTAGCACAGGGCCCTTGGTGTCGACAATGTGTGCTAATGCCGCGTACACACGATCGGAAATTCGGCCAGCAAAAGACCGATGAGAGCTTTTGGTCGGAAAATGCGACCGTGTGTATGCTCCATCGGACTCTTGCTGGCCGAATTCCAGCCAGCAAAAGATTGAGAGCATGTTCTCAATTTTTCAGGCGGAAAAAGTTCCTATCCGAAAATGTGATCGTGTGTAGCAATTCTGACGCGCAAAATTCCTACACATGCTCGGAAACAATTAGATGCATGCTCGGAAGCATTGAACTTCATTTTCTCGGCTTGTCGTAGTGTTGTACGTCACCGCGTTTTTGACAGTCGAAAGTTCAGCAAACTTTTGTGTGGTCTTGTGTATGCAAGCCAAGCTTGAACAGAATTCCGTCGGAAAAACCATCCAAGATTTTTCTGATGGAAAATCCGCTTGTGTGTATGCGGCATAAGTCTGCTAGTCTTCCAATGATATAGCTCCCTCCTATAGTCCTATAGGAAGTTAGGCTGATAAGCAAATTTAGTTTTTTGACTCCTTCTGTAATAATGGGAGTAGTGATTGATTGGTCTGGTCTATTCAGGGTTTCACAGGCTGGGAGTTTAATTGCTTCCCCCTGCCTCTAGAAGAAGCTTCTAGAGCTGAGGGAGGGAGAATTTAAAAAATAGCCTGAATATTGATCAGTGCCTAGCCAATCCCTGGGAAGGTGTGCCCAGATGGTGTCTGGGTGTCAGGGCTGGCTCAGCCCTTCCTTCTCTGAGCTGGCCGCTCAGCTGTTGGCTAATTGCCAGCTCTCATCTCTCTCCACAGTTACCCATCTGTTGTGGATCTGTTCGTCATTCCCGCCTACTTAAAGATCTCCAGCTCACTTCATTCCTGCCTTCACCTTGGTCACATAACAAGAAACCATCTCCTGCGTTCCTGTTTAAAGACTGGCTTTGCTTACATCCCTTCTGGCTCCTTATCCTGCTTGCTGTTCCTCCACTTGGATCCCTGACTTCTGGCCTGGCCAATTACCCGATCTGGTTACTGAACTCTGGCTTTGCTGATTACCCGATCTGGTTACTGAACTCTGGCTTGGCTGATTACCCGATCTGGTTACTGGACTCTGGCTTTGCTTTTTGACTACGCTTACTTTATTTACCTTTTTATTTTTATTAATAAACAAGTGTGATTTTACTGTACTTCTGTCTCGTTCTGGTTCATGGTTTTTGACACTGGGAAGCTGATAAATAGTCTGAAGCCCTGGAGAGATTGTCTTTCCCCAGGAAGGAGAAGTTCCCAGCTTAGAGGGGGCTGTTGCTTCTCTGAGGCAAGCCTTGTATTGTGCTGCTGCTCTCTGCGCTCTTGGTGCTGGAGACCTGGAAGAGACCTGGAACTGACTGCAGGACTTCACTAAAAGGATCTGGTCTAGAGAAGGTCTGTCTCACTCTGGACTTTTCCCCAGGAAAGCTGGATGATGGCAGCTGTCCTGGGGACTTTTGTGTAATGACCCTGAATGTCCTGGTGACTGCATGATTTTGCGCTTTAAGTGCCAGAGGTACTTGGACTTCATAGGGTCTCAGATACTGGCCATTCCCCATACTCAGAAGTTTCCTGGAGTGTGAGCTTAGAGAAGAGTGTCCTCCTGTACTGTGCAGTGATTGCACTGGGTATCAATAGCTGTGTGGTGGTGCAGGGTAACTGGATACCAAAAAAGACATGCCTCATGGTCCCCAGCTGTCAGCTTTTACGACGGTTCAGAAAGATACCTCATGGTCTCCAGCTGTGAGGGTTTCAACTGCACTGATTGATGTTGTCAGCCAGCCAGCCATCTTTGGCTAGGCTCTGAGGAAGAAAGTATCCCTTTGAAACGCATTAGAGGGCAGTGGCCCTTGACATCTCCTGCATTACCATCTGGAGTATGTTTGTCAGTCAACTTACTGCAGTCCTTTTGAGATCATTTTGTACTGCGAACTTTATCTCATACGTTTGGGAGTAGTTTTTTACCTTATTTTTAATAAAAAGAAGTTTAAGGATAATGCACATAGCTGGTGTGCCCTCTTTTTCTTCTGTCCATTTTTGAGTATCCCTTGCCCCAATCCCTCTCCTGTTACAAGTTCTACAATCACTAAATCTTAAAAATTCATCCCCTAGACTGCTTATTGGAGCCAGAATGAATGGACTGTTGCTCAGGTGGCTGGCGGCCTCTGTACTGTTTGGAAAAGAACCACCTAAATTCAGTGGTCCTTGTGGGGGTCATCTCATAAAACCTCCACCCTTAATTTGTCCTGTAACAATAGAAACCCCCACAACCAAAACCCTCACACCAGTAAAGGGAGCCATTAACACTTAAAGCACAACTCTGGAACACAGACAAATTACCCCTTGCAGTGGGGCTGCACCTACACTGCAGTTGCTAATTACTTGTTTAGGTCTGAAGGATGTAGAAAAGAAGATCTCCTTATCTTCAATTCTCTGCACTTCTAGACCAGTCCTCACTGCATATTCTCCTCCATTCCCCATGTTCCAATGGGCTAAAGTCCCAAAATCACCAAGATGTGATGACTCTGAGGCACCAGAGCATGGGAAGCGCCGTTTGCTGGAGAAGCATAGGATAAGGTATGTTAAAGTGCTTTTCCTCTTCTGTAGACTACAGCAGAGTCTCATGGGTAATGTAGAGAATGCAGTACAGAGAGTTCTTGCAGCCATTAGATGAAGGATCTGCTCTAACCCAACAAATCAAACAAGAGACAGAGTCAGACAATATGTATCAATATGATTCCATCATGGACATCCATCCCCCACAGAGGCGCACAAGGTTCAGAATATAAACATGCCAACGGTGACCCGCCATGCCAAGATGCCATGAATGTTCTGTGAATGTTCTGTGCTGTTGAGCAGACATAATACTGGAATGAAGAGCATGCAATCACTGTCAGTGATTGATTTACTAAAGGTGAATTTACTTTGCAAGTTCAGTTGCTCCAGAGCTTAGTAAATGAGGGGAAGGTCTGCTGACTTCCATCATCCAATCATGTGCGAGCAAAAATGCTGTTTTTTTTCTATATTTTCCTTGCATATGATTGGCTATTCTTTGCAAAGTGAAGCTTCACACTATTCACTAAGCTCTGGAGCAAATGCCCTTGCAAGGTACCCAGTCTATTTGCCTTTAGTAAATCAACCCCAATGGTACAATATTGTTTTCAGTAAGTTTTTTTGCTAATGTATAAGAAATTGTAGCATACCCCCTAAAGAGCCGCTGGTGAATGCACTCCTATTTCCCCCTCAGAACTTACACAATCAGGCACATAGCATTTGTGCACTCTTCCACTGGCTCCAAAGAACAGTCTAAGTGTTTCTTTTTGGGTTATATAATGGGAACAATGAGCTGGGAGAGTGGTAGGGAGCATGGGATACCCCAATAAACTGTAGAACTGAACAACTTGAGGATTCCTCAATTTCTGGCTGCACTTTACAAAAATGAACGTCCCCCAGGATGTCTATGATGATGGTGACCTGTACTCCTTCCAGAGTTTTAAAGCTACACTCAGTCACTAACTCTTCAGCATTGGAGGGTCATCTACTTACATAGCCACAGGATCATCGGTTGCCTCCTTCCGATATCCACCAGGCTCTTCCTAGTGAGGGAGATGTAGACTCACACCACCATAGGACAGCTGGACTCTCTCCCACCAACTTTCTCTTGGATTTCTCCTGTGAGCTTCTCCAGACCCAACCTGATCCCTGGACATGAATTTGCAAAAAGATCTCCCAGCTAAGCCTAGTGAACGGAGAAAACATCCTGGATGGCGACACCTCACACCTGCTGAAGAAGCTCATCAGAGAGCGCAACGCGTACAGGTGTGAAGTGTCGCCATTCAGGACGTTTTCTCCATCCACATCATGATCGATGATATGCATGTTTTTAACATTTGTATGTAAGTATTTTATCCCTAAGTTACAATTTTAATAAATGCCATTAGCAGAGAGCACTATGAATTACCTTTGTTTTATATGGCCACACATGACTGAATGAGATCCCGGGAGGAGGTCTGAGCTGTCTTTGTGCACTGGGATGAGGATTAGTGTTCCCGAAAAATCCTGAGAGATATTACACTAAGCGTGTGTGACTCTGCCGTGGGGTCTACATAGTAAGAACCCGGGAGGAAGTCTGTCTTGTCCAGGAACACCAGGAGAAGGAGTTCTTTTCCCGAGGCATCCTGAGAGATATAATCACCGCCGTGTGTCACTCTGTAGTGGGGTCCACTTTTGGAGGTGAGCAGGCATTCCAGTTAGAGGTGGTGGTCACTGAAGTCACTGGAAATTTATGAACGGTGGAATTTTGTTATATTTGGACTTGTTTTAATTGTATTTGTTTTTGGTTGCTCTACACTATATTTTTTTTTGTTTGATGTATTGAGAGTCACATGTGGATACACTCTAAGTATAAGTGTCACTATAAGCCTATTAGAAGGCTAATTACATTATATATTGATTACACATTATTATATTGGTTATTGCGCCGTTTATATATTTTTTTATTAAAATATCATGTGACTGCGATAAAAGAGACACGCAGAATTCTTTCATTTCTATCCAGTGGGCTGTTTATTCAGAAAACTAGAAGTTGAATTCACAACAGCAACTCGGTATTCAGACTTTTATGGTGAAGAATAGGGATGAGCCGAACACCCCCCGGTTCGGTTCGCACCAGAACCCGCGAACGGACCGAAAGTTCGCACGAACGTTAGAACCCCATTGACGTCTATGGGACTCGAACGTTCAAAATCAAAAGTGCTCATTTTAAAGGCTAATTTGCATGGTATTGTCCTAAAAAGGGTTTGGGGACCCGGGTCCTACCCCAGGGGACATGTATCAATGCAAAAAAAACTTTTAAAAACGGCCGTTTTTTCGGGAGCAGTGATTTTAATGATGCTTAAAGTAAAGAAAAAAAAAAGTGAAATATTCCTTTAAATATCGTACCTGGGGGGTGTCTATAGTATGCCTGTAAAGTGACGCGTGTTTCCCATGTTTAGAACAGTCCCTGCACCAAATGTCATTTTTAAAGGAAAAAATCTCATTTAAAACTGCTTGCGGGTTTAATGTCATGTCGGGTCATGGCAATATGGATGAAAATCAGTGAGACAAACGGCATGGGTACCCCCCAGTCCATTACCAGGCCCTTTGGGTCTTGTATGGATATTAAGGGGAACCCCGCACCCAAATTAAAATAAGGAAAGGTCCCTATATACTCTGAACAGCAGTATACAGGCGGTGCAAACAAGACAGGGACTGTAGGTTTGTTGTTAAGTAGAATCTGTTTGTAATTTTGAACATTTTTAACGTGTTTAGCTCCAGCCAAAAAATCTTTTCTAAGCTTTTTGGAAAACATAGGGAAGGGTTATCACCCCTGTGACATTTGTTTTGCTGTCTTTCCTCCTCTTCAGAAGATTTCACCTCACTTTTTTGTCCCAATGAAAAATGTTTTTTGAAAATTTGGGTTTTTTTGTGGAACAAGGATTGGAAAGCATCAGTGGAAAGGAGAAATTGTTTTCCCATATTAACTCATACAGGAGAGAATTTCCCTTCCTAGGGGTAGATTTCATCTCACTTTCTGTTGTCTCCTTCCGTTTGCAAGTAGGAGTCATTTGTAAGTTAGATGTTTGAAAGTAGGATCCTGCCCTATATACTCAGCAGAAATTTGGGCCTTAGGTGTTGCTGTGGCCACAACACTGTAAGCCCTCACAGGGCCCTGCTGTGAAATATTAGATCAAGAATTGTAATTACATGCCCCTGTTGAACAGGAGCTGAAAAATTAGGCCTTAGGCACTGGTGCTGGTGCCACAACACTGCAACCCCTCACAGACACTCTAGTTGGAACGCAGGAACGAGCCCTGCTGCAAAGTATTGCTTCAAAAATTGTAATTACACGCCCCTGTTAGACAGGGGCAGAAAAATTGGGCCTTAGGCACTGGTGCTGGTGCCACAACACTGCAACCCCTCACAGACACTCTAGTTGGAACGCAGGAACGAGCCCTGCTGCAAAGTATTGCATCAAAAATTGTAATTACACGCCCCTGTTAGACAGGGGCAGAAAAATTGGGCCTTAGGCACTGGTGCTGGTGCCACAACACTGCAACCCCTCACAGACACTCTAGTTGGAATGCAGGAACGAGCCCTGCTGCAAAGTATTACATCAAAAATTGTAATTACACGCCCCTGTTAAACAGGGGCTGAAAAATTGTGCCTTAGGCACTGGTGGTGGCGCCCAGAACCAAAAATGTTCTTACAAGCTATCAGCGTGATGATTGAGGAGGAAGAGGATAATTACTCAGGGATAGTCACTGAGCATCAGCATAGGCAGTCTTTGAAGGGATCTGAGACTTCAAAAAAAATTATTCGGTTACATCAGCATCAGGTGCTTGGTAGCTGGTGGTGATCCAAGACTGATTCATTTTTATGAAGGTCAGTCGATCGACCGAGTCGGTGGACAGACGCACCCTGTGATCGGTTACCACGCCTCCAGCAGCACTGAATGTGCGTTCCGAAAGAACGCTGGATGCAGGACAGGCCAGTAGCTCAATTGCATACTGTGCAAGCTCTGGCCAGTGATCCATCCTCAAGACCCAGTAACCCAGAGGATTTTTGGTGGGAAAGGTGTCCAAGTCTGATCTTGCCCCTAGGTATTCCTGCACCATGTAAAACAGACGCTGGCGATGGTTGCTGGAACCGATCATACCTTGGGGCTGCGAACCAAAAAATTGTCTGAACGCATCGGTCAGACGGCCACCTTCTCCACCGCTCCTTCTTTGACTGACCGAAGCCTCAGCAACACGTTGTCCAGAAACAGGAGTTTGTAACCTCCCAGTCTCTGGGAACGTGTTGCACAGACCTTTCTGCAAGGCCTCCCGAAGATGTTTCATCCTCTGCTCCCTCTGCGATGGCAAGATAAGGTCCGCAACCTTACCCGTGTAACGTGGATCAAGGAGGGTTGCCAGCCAGTATTGGTCCTTCTCCTTGATACCACGAATACGAGGATCCTTACGCAGGCTTTGCAGGATCAGGGAGGCCATGCAGCGTAGGTTTGCTGAGGCATTCGGTCCGGAGTCCTCTGGGTCACTAAGGACAACAACGTCCGCAGCCACCTCCTCCCAGCCACGTACAAGTCCATGTGTTCCTTGGGACTGATCCCTTAAAGACTGCTGCTGATGCTGAGTGCCAGGCTCCACCTCCATACTGACACAATCTTCCTCCTCCTCGTCCTCTTCCTGTGTGATCGGAACACTGTCTGGATAAAGGGGGCCTTGAGAGCTAAGGAAGTCCTCCTCTTCAGATTAGGCGGTTCTTGGGCAGGTTAAACTCCTTTTGGAGGTCCGTCAGCCGAGCACTGGCATTATATGACCGGCGGAAATGCACACAGACTTTCCTGGCCTGCCTCAGGACATCCTGTAAGCCCGGGTACCTACCCAAGAACCGCTGCACCACCAAGTTAAGGACGTGAGCCAAACAGGGCACATGGGTCATTTGTCCCTGTCGGAGGGTAGAGAGGAGGTTGGTGCCATTGTCGCAAACCACCATTCCTGCCTTAAGTTGGCGTGGCGTCAACCACCTCTGAACCTGCCCCTGCAGAGCTGACAGAACCTCTGCCCCAGTGTGGCTCCTGTCCCCCAAGCACACCAGCTCAAGCACCGCATGGCATCTTTTGGCCTGCGTACTTGCGTAGCCCCTTGAACGCCTACGGAGCACCGCTGGTTCCGAGGAAGAGGCCATGGAGGAAGAAGAAGAGGAGGGGGTGGAGGAGAGAGGTGTGTCACAATCAGCATTTTGGAGGCGTGGTGGCGGAACAACCTCCAACAGTACTGCACCTTGTCCTGCATCCTTCCCAGCTGCCAGCAGAGTCACCCAATGCGCCGTGAAACTTAGGTAACGTCCCTGTCCATGCCTGCTGGACCATGAGTCAGCGGTAATATGCACCTTACCGCTGACCGCCCTGTCCAGCGAGGCATGGACATTGCCTTCCACATGCCGGTAGAGAGCCGGAATCGCCTTCCGTGAGAAAAAGTGGCGTTTGGGTACCTGCCACTGAGGAACCGCACATTCCACAAACTCACGGAAGGGGGCAGAGTCTACCAACTGAAAAGGCAGCAGTTGAAGTGCTAGCAATTTTGCCAAGCTAGCATTCAACCGCTGGGCATGTGGATGGCTGGGAGCAAACTTCTTTCGGCGGTGCAGCAGCTGGGGCAGGGAAATTTGCCTGGTACAATCTGACGTCGGTGTACCAAAAGCAGATTGCCCACAAGTACTTGGCTGTGACACACCTAATTCTACACCTTCATTCCTCTCACTGCAGGTCTCAGAGAGGACTGAAGGTCTAGTGGGGTTGGAAATCTCAGCTGATGAGGAGCAAGGAGAGATCCTCTTTGTTCTTTGGTGTGGGTCTTTTAGATACGCTTGCCAATGAACTGCATGGCAGGTCAACATATGTCTGGTCAAGCATGTGGTACCCAAGCGGGAGATGTTTTGGCCACGCGAGATACGCTTGAGACATATGTTGCAAATAGCAGCGGTGCGATCTGATGCACTCGTCTCAAAAAAGGCCCACACCAAAGAACTTTTTGAATAACGCGCAGAGACTGCAGCGCCCTGCACATGTGGAGCTTTGGGGTGTGATGCAGTCAATGTGCTGCCCTTAGGCTGGCCCCTGGAGGGCATCCTGCCTCGTTGGTGATGTGCCGCCTCCTCCTCCTCCTCCTCCTCCTCCTCCTCTCTCCTATCAGGCACCCACGTTGAGTCAGTGACCTCATCATCCCCTCCCTCCTCATCACTGGAGCAAACCTGGCAGTATGCTGCAGCAGGGGGAGCATGACTGCCAGATTGCTGTCCTTCTTGGGCACCCCCTCTGTCCGTGCTCATGTTACTGCCTTCATCGAGCTCAGTATCATCATCAGAGCCTTCCAAACGCTGGGCATCCTCCTGGAGCATGTACCCAACACTGTGGTCAAACAGTTCGAGGGAATACTCAGGAGGACATGGTGGAGCTAGGGAAGGAGTCACTGATGACATTGAGCTGAGGGAAGAGGCCGCTGCTTTGCCAGACAAAGCACCCTGGGCATGGGTGAGAGAGGATGAGGAGGATGAGGACGGCTTGGTCATCCACTCGACCAAGTCTTCCGCATGTTGCGGCTCAACACGGCCAGCTGCCGAAAAAAAGGCCAAGCGTGTCCCATGGCCACGTGCTGATGAGGATGCACCGTCTCCACGACCAGCACTAGACACAGAGCCTGCTTGCCCTCTCTTATTGGCTTGTGACTGTCTGCCTCTCCTTCTTGGCCTTCCAGACATACTAATGGCCTGTAGCTGCACTAAGCTGGGATAGAACACCTGTAATTTTCTTCAGGTAGCTTTATATACTGTAACCAGACAAGCCTGCCTGTCAGTAGGAAGATAACAGGAACGGATCTAGCTGAACACTGTGAGCAGGACGCACTGCACTAAATGTAAATAGCAGGAACGGATCTAGCTGAACACTGTGAGCAGGATGCACTGCACTAAATGTAAATAGCAGGAACGGATCTAGCTGAACACTGTGAGCAGGATGCACTGCACTAAATGTAAATAGCAGGAACAGATCTAGCTGAACACTGTGAGCAGGACGCACTGCACTGAATGTAAATAGCAGGAACGGATCTAGCTGAACACTGTGAGCAGGACGCACTGCACTAAATGTAAATAGTCTAGATAGAAGATAACAGGAACGGATCTAGCTAAACTGAATACAGTGTATATATATATATGCAACACCTGGGATGCATATATATACACAATACACTGTAAGTGCAGCTAACTGACTGACTGTTCTGCCTAATCTATCTAACTCAAATCAAATGACACTGTCTCTCTCTCTCTCTATCTCTCAGCACACCGGAACACACACTACACAGGGCCGCCGTGCAGGCGGCCTTATATAGTGTGGGGCGTGTACTAAATCCCCTGAGCCATAATTGGCCAAAGCCACCCTGGCTTTGGCCAATTACAGCTCTCTCTACTGACGGCGCTGTGATTGGCCAAGCATGCGGGTCATAGTGCATGCTTGGCCAATCATCAGCCAGCAATGCACTGCGATGCCGCAGTGAATTATGGGCCGTGACACGCCACACGAATTTGGCGCGAACGGCCCATATCGTTCGCAATTCGACGGACGGTCGAACAGCCGATGTTCGAGTCGAACATGGGTTCGACTCGAACACGAAGCTCATCCCTAGTGAAGAACCTCTACATAGACCCCGAAGAGGATCTTCTCTTCATATCAGATACAATGTATACAGTATAGTGGGAAGCAATGGAACGTTTCTCCTGTGTATTGCTATGGAAATATTCATCCTTCCTTTGTCTCTTTGGAAAGGAATCTTCTGATAAATATAATGATTTATTCTCAGTAATTGGTTCTTCATCGTTCTCATCTGATTTCACTTATCTCCTGAGGGCTTAAAGGTGAACTCCAACCTTAGCTTTGTTTCCTATACTTGTAGCCAATCCTCTCTTGTGTTGAAATTTTCAATTCCCTGCAAAATTGCTTCTCCACAATATGACCCTTTGAAGGTGCACCAAGCCCCACTTAATTTTCTGTCTGAACGACATCAATCATCATCAATCCCCTTTCCTCCTGATCTGTAATGTCATTGGCCTTCCTTTTACAGCTCTTAGCTTTTTCTGCTATCAGTCAAGTTTGCTTTTCATATGTGTGGGCGTGACCTTTAAGGCTGACACAAGTCACTGTATTGCTCCTCCTTTGCAGTATATAAAAGAACACATCCCCAAAATCCCTTTGGATGTACATCCTCCGCTTACTATTGGTGATCTATGGTGATTACTGTGGACATTGCATTTATACTTAAAGTGAATCTAAAATTGTAGTTATAGATAGTACTACAGCCATAGGGATGCTACAGCCATAAGCATACTACACCCCGCCCCCGCAGGGGTATTACAGCCATAGGAGTACTACAGTCTTAAGGATACTACAGTGATAGGGGTGCTACAGCTCTAAGTATACTATAGCCATAGGGGTACTACAGCTATACGGCTGCTACAGCCATAGGGATACCAGGGACGTGCAGTCAGGGGAGGCAGGGCCTCACCTGCCATGGACATAAAAAAAAAAAGAAAAGAATAGATTTTCGAGGGTCATAGCTCAGTGACCTGTAGTCCTACCCCACCACTGGTAAAAATTTGGGGCTTCTACAACCAATGGTTCCAGAGGAACAGGACTCCTTGTGCAGCCTGTCAGAAGCTACATACCGAACAGAGCGGCCAGTATAGATATAAGCCAGCACACTCTGTTTGCAGCAGACTGAGAGGATGAGCTCACAGTGCCTCTCCTCACTTCTTGTCAGAGGCACTGAGCTCAATGGACAGCTTGGATTCTTGGACCAATGGTAAAGTACCATTGGTCCCAGCTGTCCAATAAAAATGCTGCAGTGGAGGCACGCCTCTCACTACACTGTCATAGAAGGGGGTGTGCCTAAAAGACAAATACTCCCTTCCAGACCAGCCCTCTTATCTACAAGGAAATACACGTGTTTATGTGTATAAGATTTACCCACAATCCAATGTTTTTCTCACACAGTTAAGAGGGAGAAACTGATTCTGTTGAAAAGGTACTATTATATTCAAGCTAAATCAAATATTATCATGCTGAATGTTATAAGATAATAATGTATTATTTATCTATTTACTGTGAAATTACAGATTGGAAGTTATAACTTCAAACTTCAGTAATTTGTCCGTTAAGCCACCTGCTTGAGTACAGATTTTGAAAATATAGTAAATTACCTTAAAAACAATACATAATAATTATTTGTATATTACTTACTTATGGTAAGTAACCTCTTGCCACCCAGGCCAATTCGGACATTTCTCTCCTACATGTAATGTACACGCATTTTTTTTTTTTTTGGAAAAAAATTGTTTCAGGAATAAAAAAAAAAAAAACACTATCGTTAGCCCGATTTTTTTGTATAATGTGAAAGATGATGTTACACCAAGTAAATTTACGCCGAGTACTGGGGCCTTAGGTGTTGATGGTACCAGAACACTGTAAGCCCTCACAGTTACTCTTGTTGGGTGCAAGAACGGGCCCTGCTGTGAAAATTATAACAAAAATTTTAATTACATGCCCCTGTTAAACAGGGGCAGAAAAATTGGGCCTTGGGTGGTAGTGGTGGTGCCACAACACTGTAACCCCTCACAGATACTTTTGTTGGGTGCAGGAACGGGCCCTGCTGTTAAATATTATATTAATAATTGTAATTACATGCCCCTGTCAAACAGAGGCAGAAAAATTGGGCCTTGGGTGGTGGTAGTGGTGCCCTAAACCAAAAATATTGTTGGAAGCTAGCATCATCAAGATAGAGGAGGAATAGGATAGTCAGCATAAGCAGTCTTCAAGGGATCCCACATCCATAGAAAATTCAATCAGTTAGATCAGCATCAGGTGCTTGATAGCTGCTGATCCAAGACTGATTCATTTTTAAGAATGTGAGTCTATCAATGGAGTCTGTGGACAGGCACACTCTTTGATCCATTAGAAACCCTCCAGCAGCACTGAATGTGCGTTCAGAAAGCACGCTGGATGCAGGACAGGCCAGTAGCTCAATTGCATGTTGAGCAAGTTCTGGCCAATGGTCCATCCTCAAGACCCAGTAACCCAGTGGATACTCTGTTGGAACGGTCTCCAAGTCTGCTCTTGCCCCTAGGGTCAGAAGCCCTATCACTGTAGTGTCCTTATGTCTGTAGGGGAAGGGCCTGTACTCTGAGACCCTATCAGAACTGTCTCAGTCCAAACAACCTTTGGCAGTTATATGCCAAGAGCACACAATCACCAGTTCAGGGTCTTTACTCATAGGTCCACCTTCAAGTTTTCTCTGGACATGGTCCAGTGAAGGAGACAATCCTTTTCCAGACCTGATCCTTATGGTGAAGTTCCACAGCCAGCTCTTCAGGAAGATACCTCCAGGCCCTCAGCCCTGACACTGCTGTGGCTTCAGGAGCAGCTTGGCAGTACACAGAATGCCTAAGGGGCAATAGCCACTCTGAGACTTGAAACCCTCCTGGGGAAAGAAAACAAGCTCTCCATGGCTTTAGACTATTTATCACTTCAGCAGCCATCTTCTGGACACTCCTCTCCAGTGATTGGCCAGGCCATGATAAATATTCAGGCTGGTCATTTAAATCTCCCTTCCCATGTTCTAGAAGCTTCTTCCAGAGGCAGAGGGAAGCCACCACACTCCCAGCCTGTGAAACCCTAAACTGACCAGAACAAACAGTTATTGGTTCCTTGGTTGGAGAAGGAGACAAAAATTACATTTACAATCAATTAATTTATGTGCCACGCAAATTAACTGATTGTATTTTCCTTCAACACACATATATATGGGAGTGTGCACTGTGCGGGTGATTCACGCATAGTATTAGTTAATTTTTTAGTTATTTGAGATACTTACCATTAGGGATGAGCTTCGAGTTCATGGATTTTAAGGGGAACCCCGCGCCAAAATAAAAAAAATGGCGTGGGGTCCCCCCAAAAATTCATACCAGACCCTTATCCGATCACGCAACCTGGCAGGCCGCAGGAAAAGAGGGGGGATGAGAGAGCGTCCCCCCTCCTGAACCATACCAGACCACATGCCCTCAACATTGGGAGGGTGCTTTGGGGTAGCCTCCCAAAACACCTTGTCCCCATGTTGATGGGGACAAGGGCCTCATCCCCACAACCCTTGTCCGGTGGTTGTGGGGGTCTGTGGGCGGGGGGGCTTATCGGAATCTGGAAGCCCCCTTTAACAAGGTGACCCCCAGATCCCGGGTCACGGGGAATGCCACAGGAAAGTCCCCGTCAAGTCCCAGTGCGTCAGAGGGGGGTGGGGTCACCGGATGGCCCCGCCCCGCATTATTTAAGAACCGTCAGAAGAGGAGAAGCGTCACACAGCGGGAGCATCCCATCATGCCATCATGTATGCGGAGCGGCCCGAGGAGAAGAAGACGCCGTGGAGGAATATGCCGGACGAGAACACCGGAGGATGAACCAGAAGAACCAGAAGAAGAAGAAGATAGAAGAAAGAAGATAGAAGATAGAAGAAAGATTAAGCATTTAAATAAAGGAATTGTCAAAAACTGTCTCTTGTCATTTTTAACATTTTTGACACTTTTTTTGTGAAACGGTAGGGGTACTTTTGTACCTCCTTACCAATTCACACAGGGGGGAGGGCCGGGATCTGGGGGTCCCCTTGTTAAAGGGGGCTTCCAGATTCTGATAAGCCCCCCACCCGCAGACCCCCACAACCACCGGGCAAGGGTTGTGGGGATGAGGCCCATGTCCCCTTCAACATGGGGACAAGGTGTTTTGGGGGACTACCCCAAAGCACCCTCCCAATGTTGAGGGCATGTGGCCTGGTACGGTTCAGGAGGGGGGGCGCTCTCTCGCCCCCCCTTTTCCTGCGGCCTGCCAGGTTGCGTGCTCAGATAAGGGTCTGGTATGGATTTTTGGGGGGACCCCACGCCATTTTTAAAAAAAAAATTGGTGCGGGGTTCCCCTTAAAATCCATACCAGACCTGAAGGGTCTGGTATAGATTTTGAGAGGGACCCCACGGCATTTTTTTTTAAATTTTGGCCGGGATTCCTCTTAATATCCATACCAGACCAGAAGGGCCTGGTATGGAATTAGGGGGACCCCCATGTCATTTTTTTTTACATTTTGGTTCGGGGTGCGCACGCAGACAGCCGTGGTTTGCTCTTTGCAGGGCTCTGTGATAGAGGTGTGGACACCTTGGAAGCCCCAGGCTGGGGAGGGCTCTGCGCGTAGCGAGAGGAGACGCTCGATGAGGTAGGCGAGCCTCCGGCGCCGCCATCTTTAGTGTGCAGCCGCTCATGAGGGGGGAAGAAGTGTGGGAGCGTCTGGTCATTCCCGCAGGTGCACGGGTGTCTGCTCAGCAAGCTGCAGCAGAGATGTCCTTGTATGCCACCTCTATTAGGTGGATTCCCTCCGGCGCGACGGAGGAGCTACTGAATCAGGCTTCCATTCAGCAGCGCGGTAGCCACGCCCCCTCCAAACAAGTTGTTTTAATTGCTATGTGATAATTTTAGAAGATGTAGCGCTACCCCCAAAGGAGACACTGTAGTCTAATAGGTTCTTTCCCAAACCAGTGCACTGGCAGCCAGGCACACAAGCAACACTCCATTCACTCCAGCTCATTGCACAGGGGTGTCAAACTCAATTTTATTGGTGGGCCTCATCAGCATTATGGTTGCCCTCAAAGGGCTGTATCCGCCATGGTGTTCTGTCTGAGAAGTCTCCAATAAAGTCTTTTCCAACTGCCATAAAATTGTATTATTCTCATAATAATTATAAGCAGATGTCCAGCACAGCCCCCCCCCCCCCCCACATCAGGTGTCAAGAGCCCCCCACAATCAGAAATCAAGAGTCCCACACCCTCCCTTACATCACAGTGCACCCCTCCTACCTTGTGCTGTTGGGGTCAGAGCTGGGAGGCAGAAAGTGTGGGGTCTGGAGGAGGACCAGAGGAGGGTTGCAGTGCCAGAATGCTGAGACCAGAGGAGACGGAGATGAGGTTGTGCTGTAGCTGCACAGGGAGGCGTAGGATCTGTAGAAGGATTTCTGTCCTCTTCTCTGCTGCTGATTGCTGAGATCAGGGGGAAGACTCAAACCTCTCCAGGGCTTCAGAGAGAAGCGCAGGATCTTTAGGATGAAGTAGGTTTGAGCACAAGTAAAGAGAATCTACTCACAGGATCCTGGAATAAGATCAGTTCATAGATGCAGCATCATGTGGAGTAGTCCAGCATCCAGTCCAAAGGGCTCCAGGGTCAATCAGCCTCCCTCCTCTCAGCTCACAGATCCACCCCCTCAGGAGGGAAAAAGACAATCTCCTCAGGGCTCCAGACTTTTTAACAGCATCCCAGCCACCTTCTGGGCACTTCCCCAGGGATTGCCTGGGCCCTGATAAATATGCAAGCTGGTCATTAGAATTCTCTCTTCCTAAGCTCCAGCAACTTCTTCTAGAAGCAAGTGGAAGCAATCAAACTCCCAGGCTGTAGAGCCCTGAACAGACCAGACCAAACCATTACTGTGTTTTTTTAACCATTTATTTTGTGCTCCTGGTTACAGAAAGAGCCAAAAATGAAATTTAACTAGCGGCCTAACTTGGAAGGTGCAACGTGTACAGCCGTGGCCAAAAGTTTAGAGAATGACAAAAATGTTAATTTTCAAAAAGTCTGCTGCCTCTGTGTTTTTAGATCTTTTTGTCTGATGTTACTATGGGATACCGAAGTATAATTACAAGCATTCCATAAGTGTCAGAGCGGCTTTTACTGACAATGACATGAAGTTTCTGCAAAGAGTCCATATTTGCAGTGGTGACCCTTCTTTTTCAAGACCTCTGTGATTCCCCCCGGCATACTGTCAGTCAACTTCTGGGCCACATCCTGACTGATGTCCGTCCCCCCTTCTTGCATAATCAATGCTCGGAGTTTGTCAGAATTTGTGGGGTTTTTTTGTTCGCCCGCTTCTCGAGGATTAAAAACAAGTTTTCAATGGGTTTAAAGTGTGGGGAGTTCCCTGGCCATGCACCCAAAATTTCCATATTTTGTTCCCCAACCCACTTAGTTCTCACTTTTCCCTAATGGCAAGGTGCTCCATCATGCTGGAAAAGGCATTGTTCCTCACTAATCTGTTTTTGGATGGTTGGGAGAAGTTGTTCTCGGAGGATGTTTTTGTACCATTCTTTATTCATGGCAAAATAGTGAGTGAGCCCCCCAACTCCCCTTGCTGAGAAGCAACCCCAAGTATGAATGGTCTCAGGATGCATTACTGTTGGCATGACACAGGACTGATGTTAGCGTTCAACTTTTCTTCCCCGGACATGGTTTTTTCCGGATGCCCCAAACAAGAGGAAAGGGAATTCATCAGAGAAAATGACTTTCTCCTTGTCCTCAGCAGTTCAATCCCTGTACCTTTTTGAAGAATATCAGTCTGTCCTGATGTTTTTCCTGGAGAGAAGTGGCTTCCTTGCTGGTCTTCTTGACACCAGGCCATCCTCCAAAAGTCTTCTCCTCACTGTGTGGGCAGATGTCCTCACACCTGCCTGCTACCATTCCTGAGCAAGATCTGCACTGGTGATGCCCCGATTACCCCCTCTCTGCACTGGTGGTGCCCCCATTCCCCCTCCCTCTACACTGGTGGTTCCCCGATTAACCCCCCTGCACTGGTGGTACTCTGATTAACCCCCCCTGCACTGGTGGTGCCCCCATTCCCCCTCCCTCTACACTGGTGGTGCCCCGATTACCCCCCACCCCCTGCACTGGTGATGCCCTGATTACCCCCCACCCCCCTGCACTGGTGGTGCCCCAATTACCCCCCACCCCCATGCACTGGTGGCACCCTGATTAACCTCCCCTGCACTGGTGGTGCCCCAATTAACCCCCCTCTGGACTGGTGGTGCCCCCATTCCCCTTCCCTCTACATTGGTGGTGCCCCGATTACCCCCCACCCCCCTGCACTGGTGATGCCCTGATTACCCCCCACCCCCCTGCACTGGTGGTGCCCCAATTACCCCCCACCCCCATGCACTGGTGGCACCCCGATTAACCCCCCTCTGGACTGGTGGTGCCCCCATTCCCCCTCCCTCTACACTGGTGGTGCCCCAATTACCCCCCACCCCCCTGCACTGGTGGTGCCCTGATTCCGCAGCTGAATCAACTGTAAGAGACAGTCCTGGCGCTTGCTGGACTTTCTTGGGCGCCTTGAAGCCTTCTTCACAAATGCAGTGGAAATGTTTTTTTTTTTTTATGGGATTAAGTTCATTTTCATGGCAAAGAGGGACTTTGCAATTAATTGCAATTCATTAGATCGCTCTTCATAACATTCTGGAGTATATGAAAATTGCCATCATAACAACTGAGGCAGCAGACTTTGTGAAAATTAATATCTGTATCATTCTCAAAACTTTTGGCCATGGCTGTATTAAGAAATATTTTGTATTTTTGGAAAGAATCCTTGGGTGCCTCAAAAGTTCTTATCAACTGGAATTCTCTATAGTTCTGGCATAATTGGGACATTCACGTAGCCCACCAACATGTCTTTCAGATGATTGCAATGCACCTTAATGTATTTCTCGTGCTGTGTCCAGTCCTTTCCCTTTAAATCCTTTCTATAGTACGAGTTTTGTTCTTGAACTTGTTTCATGGTAACTTTGCTATTAGAGAGTCGCTAATGTAGAAAAACGCAAACATGACCATTAAAACACGTATTATAGCCGGGAACACGAGCGCCAGGCTCCGACTGACCTTCAGAAAGTCTTCATGGTCTCCAGCATGGTAATGTAACCCGTCCCTTATGTTAATTTGTATCAGGGTGTCAGAAGCTGATTATCCCTCCATTTCTCAGCTATCAGATACATTGTGAAGAGCGGATCATTTCATAAGAGCGCCGGAATGTCCTCCCTGATAGACAACGAAGTGCGCCGCTCAATGACTGAAAGGTAGAGTTTGCTGTATCAAGGTTTTTATAATGATCTCTTGGCTGGTGGGCCGCCTTCGCCTGTTTTACCGTCTCTACTCTGCAAACACAATTCTATCATAATTATGTCTTTAATGGGCTTGTTAGAAAAAAAAAGGAAATGACAAGATGGGAGAAGGACTACAAATGCATTGACCTCGGTAGGGGAGCTACTTAGCGAGGGAACGTTAGATGAAGCTATAATCAGTCCATGGAGCCGCCGCTGATCACTCCTCAGCTCTAATAGCGGGAGAACGGTCCGTTCTACGTGCCACCGCCAGCCACTTAGGTGCCATTTGTATCTCTTTAAGGATGAGATTAAACAGGGCGGCAGATGCTTCTGTGTGAAGTGAGAACCGGGGAGGGGAAGGTCTTCTTTCCATCTTTTCAAGTAATCTGCCGCAGAATACAAAGCTGATTAGGATCTTAGTCGGCAAAAAAAAAAAATGTAGCGGGCATTTCACTACAGACAATATACTATAATAATAATATTATAATAAAATATGCAGCATGCAAACAAACGTATTCAAAAAGTTGGCCTGATACCCACATACATGGGTAGACATGTGCACTGCCAAAAAATTCATTCGTTTTAGTTTCATTGGTTTTTTATTTTATTTTTTCGTTTTTCGGATCATTCATTATGATTGCAATTCGTAAATTTGAAAATTCGTAAATTTGAATACTCGTAAATTCGAAAATTCGTAAATTCGAAAATCCGCACATTAGTAAATTTAAAAATTTGTAAATTCATAAATTCTATAATGTGCAAATTCATAAATTCATAAATTCGAAAATACGAAAATTTGTAAATTCGAAAATACGTCAATTCGAAAATTAGTAAAGTCGTAAATTCGAAAATTTGTAAATTTGAAAATTTGTAAATTTGAAAATTTGTAAATTCGAAAATTTGTAAATTCGAAAATTTGTAGATTTGAAAATTCGTAAATTTGAAAATTGGAAAATCTGAAAATAAGAAAGAAAATCAGAAAATTCGAAAGAACTAACTAACTAACTAACTAACTAATTAACTAACTAACTAATAATAACTAACTATTAAATCATAAGTATTGGAATTTACTTTTAAATTTGGCTGTTAGTGAACGTAACGAATACAAATTTATCCGAAGTTACAAATTATCCGAAATAACGAATGCCGCATCTAAACATATGGAATGGAACAAATTAATAATAAATAATAATTTAAAAAAAAGTTTTTATTTTTATTATTATTGTTATTTATTATTATTAATTCATTACGTTTCATTCATTTAGATACGGCATTCGTTATTTCGGATAATTCGTAACTTCAAGATAAATTCGTATTTGTATTCTAAATTTTTCACATTTTTGAATATTCGAATTTAGGAATATTCGGAAAAATTCGTTAAATGGGTTTTTGTTAATTCGTGTATTTCCGAACTAACAAATTTGTCGAAATTCGTTAAAAAACTAATTCGGACTGAAACGAATTTCACATGTCTATGCATGGGCAAGATTTATTGGTATGGCATCAGGTGCCACCCATACTGCACACATGACCCAGCCAAAGAGGCCACTGATCGGACCTTAGCCGAAGTCACCATGTAAGCAGGGTCCGCTTGGTGGTCCACTTAAAGGTACTTCTAGTTCCGTCATGCTGGAAAAGGCATTGTTCCTCATCAAACTGTTCTTGGATGGTTGGGAGAAGTTGTTCTCGAAGGATGTTTTTGTACCATTCTTTACTCATGGCGTGTTCTTAGGCAAAACTGTGAGTGAGATATAAAGAAAAAAAATTGCACTAGGTGCATAAACAATATATGAAAAATATAAAAAATATTTATGTAGAAAAACCGTGAAGGGAGTCCTGCTGCTGAACACTATAATCCCGATATAAGGGCACAAAAGATAGATATAAAAAGAACAGTGCAGCGCTGGACATATGTCACAAAATGTGAAATGTGTTATGTCAATGAATGAAATAACCAACAGCAGTGAATGACAACCAATAAAATAATATCAGCTGATATATAATAAATCAATTACGTGCTCATAAATTGTTGCAGAGACATGATAAAATATATAGTATAGTGAGGAAACGGTTCATATGATAAAGTGAAGGTGAAATGAAGTCCAAAAGTTATGGTATTCAATGCGGAATCCTGGATCAATGTTCCACCGCTAGTGCTGCCCACCACCTGGTGATAAAGTAATGGAGGCTTGGCCAGTAGGCAGGGTGGGAAAAACAGACAAAGCTGATCTGTCAGAGCAAAAGGCCCCAAATGAAGCTACTTTGGTTGTTCCAGAAACAAATGAGAACAAGTATAGCAAACAGTGATTGCTATATAGGAAGTACTCCTGGGAGTACATCTTCTGAAGTGCTCCTTGTTGTCGCTGATTAGCCGCCCAGGAAGGAGGTTGGTGGGACTTCAGCAGAGTCTCCTGCGGGACATCCCCTGTGGTCCATATATCTCTACTAAGCCTGTTTTGACCCCCCTGAATAAGGGTGGTCGCAGGCTTTCCGGTAAGCCTCCATTACTTTATCCCCAGGTGGTGGGCAGCACTAGCGGTGGAACATTGCTCCAGGATACCGCATTGAATACCATAACTTTTGGACTTCATTTCACCTTCACTTTATTGTATGAACCGTTTCCTCGCTATACTATATATTTTATCATGTCTCTGCAACAATTTATGAGCACGTAATTGATTTATTATATATCAGCCGATATTATTTTATTGGTTGTCATTCACTGCTGTTGGTTATTTCATTCATTGACATAACACATTTCACATTTTGTGACATATGTCCACCGCTGCACTGTTCTTTTTATATCTAAAATTGTGAGTGAGCCCCCGACTCTCTTGCCTGAGAAGAAACACCAAACCCCTGTTTTCTCCTCACTGTGCGGGCAGATGTCCTCACACCTGAAGTGGATTCCAGTAACTTTGCTGCTGAGTGTTGGGAAAGCTCCTCCCCAGGAGAAGCTAAGCAGAGCATCCCTGAGCAACTCCCACTTGGTGAAGAAGAATCCCGGTGTAACCAGAAGTATCACAAACCTGGTCTAGTTGGGGGGTCGGTGGTGGATAGGCAGAGAGAGGCCCTATCCTGGAACCTTCAAGCCTGAAGCATCTAGTATCCCCGTCACATAAACATGCGGTTGTTAAGAGAGACCAGGAGCTTGGTGATTAGCCCTTGCAGTGCGGATCCCATGCCACTGGCCACACCATGCATGAAGATGGTGGGCAAACTCGTAATCTGTGAGGGCTCTTGTTATACTCATGGCCAGTGACTGAACCTGGGTGAGCCCCACTGACTGAATAGTGGGTGCATCTGGCGGGAACGGGTGGCCCTGCTCGGAAACAGATGAACCTCCATTCAGAAACGCACTTACTTTACAGGCACAAATTTGACTCTATAAGGTCTCGCTGGACAGATTTCATTGGCCCCTAGACATGTGCAATTAGTTTCCCGAATTTGTTTTTCATCAAATTTCGACAAACCTTTTTAACCATTTTTTCGAATATTTGTAAAATCGAATATTTGAACATTTTTACATTTGTAAATTAGAAAAACTCGAAAATTTGAAAATCTGAAATAATAACTATTAAATTATAGGTATTGGAATTTCCTTTCAAATTATCCGAAATAACAAATACCGCATCTAAACAGATGGAACGTAACAAATTAATAATAATAAATAACAATAATAATAAAAATGTTTTATTATTATTTATTGATAATTTATTCCATTTGTTTAGATGCTGCATTCTTTATTTCGGATAATTTGTAACTTCGGATAAATTCGTATTCGTTACGTTCACTAACAGCCAAATTTGAAAGGAAATTTCAATACTTATAATTTAATAGTTGGTTATTATTAGTTACTGTAGTAATTCTTTCAAATTTTCACATTTTCATTATTATTTTCGGATTTTCAAATTTTTTAATTTTTAGATTTTTAAAATTTACGAATTTGCGATTTGCAATCATAACAAATGACCCAAAAAAAAACAAAAAACAAATGAAACAGAAACGAAAATTTTTTTTAGGCAGTGCACATGTCTATCGGCCCCACTATTCGCTAAAACTCTGATTGTCTGTTTTTTCTCTCACCGGTCATTGTAGCTTGGTATTGGTAATGGCGAGTTAACATATAAAAGGAATATTCCCATGGAATAGCCAAGTCCACATATCTAAGACTGTCATAGTCATGCCTTATGGTAAGAAAAGTTCTTGCCTGTGATACTTTTTGAGATAATACTGTCAGAAATGATCTTTCATGACAAAAAAAACATAAAAAACTTGGACAAACTATTAAATGCAGTTATGTTCAAATACCAATCATGAGCATGGGGGTCAGAGGAGAACATTCCAATCGACCAAAAACAAATTTTCTTCGGACTCAGATGTCCGATACCCACCAAGGGACCCCAGGGAGTTCTGGGATGAGGGACAGGGTGACCGTATAAAACACGCCACCCTGAGCTCCACCATGGGCTGGGTCCGAGAGGAAGCAGGAGGAGTGACTGTAGACATGGGGAGACTCACCGCCCAAAGGCAAAAGGCTATCATTGAGAGTACTGGGATGGGAGATCTTGCCAGGTTCAGATGATTTCACGGGGAAGTAAAAGATGCAACAGGGGCTCTCATCCCAGAGGGGTTCAATGCAGATATTCAAATGTATCTGTTATAGTATGGGATAAGGTAATCCCCTTGATGAGGCCCATTCCTTCAGAGGAATAGATAGATGGCAAAAATCTTGAAGAGAGTTTAATAAGACTCGTGGCCACTCATTACAATTAGAAGAAAAGAGGTTTAACCTTAAACTACGTAGAGGGTTCTTTACTGTAAGAGCGGTAAGGATGTGGAATTCCCTTCCACAGGCGGTGGTCTCAGCGGGGAGCATTGATAGCTTCAAGAAACTATTAGATAATCACCTGAATGACCGCAATATACAGGGATATGTAATGTAATACTGTCACATAATCACACACATAGGTTGGACTTGATGGACTTGTGTCTTTTTTCAACCTCACCTACTATGTAACTATGTATAACATCTTGCTTGAAAGGTGAGTCAGGACCTGGTATAAATCCGTGTGTAAGTCAGGTTAGGCTGGTTTGTCCTGAAATGGTTGGCGCCATCTGCTTTGATTTCTGAAGAAGGTGTCGCCCACAGAGGACAAGGTCCCGGGGTAGAGAGGTGGCGAGGTGGGGCATCCGAATCCAGGAGGCCTAGTTTCATCAGAAGCTCCTTGTTCTCTGTGACCTTAAATGCTGTGTAAGTGGTGCCATTGTGATGAACCGTGAGTTTCAATGGGAAACCCCAGCGGTATCGGAGGTGAGCTGATTGGAGCACTGTCGTGACCTCCTTCATCTTGCGTCTACGATCCAATTTGGCTTATGAGATATCTGGGAAGATTTGTATTTTCACTCCATCTAGTTCAATAGCAGCAGTATTCCTGGAAGCACGAAGGATATCTTCTTTGTTCAGGTAATCTTTTAGGCAGAGAATGACATCCCTTGGGAGCTTATCTGCTGTAGGTTTAGGAGGCAGTGCCCTATGAATTCTGTCCCACACAAAAACTGTGGTTGGCCCCGAAGGAAGAAGAGTGTGGAATAGTTTATTGGCTGCTGCTATAAGGTCTGTAATGGTCTCTGGAATAGTTGTAGGTTATTCCTACGGTTATGGTTGTCAAGGTCTTCAACCTGTGATTGTACAAACTGGAAATTTTCTGCCATGGACTCGTAGTGAAGATCAGCATGAGCTAGTGCCAGTTCATCATGTTTAGTCTGTAAGAGATCCCTTTGGCTGCCTAAATTAGTTATTTCCAATGACATTGTGCCGGTGGTTTTGTGTCTGGGATTTCTCTGCCAGCTTTTCATACAGAGAGGAAATGCAATAAAAATGCTATAAATCTATCCCCTATTTTGTAGACACTATAACTTTTGCGCAAACCAATCAATATACGCTTATTGCGATTTTTTTAACCAGAAATATGTAGAAGAATACATATCGGCCTAAACTGAGGAAAAAAAATGTTTTAAAATTTTTTTAAAAAATTGGATATTTATTATAGTAAAAAATATTGTGTTTCTTTAAAACTTGTTGCTCTTCTTTTGTTTATAGCGCAAGAAATAAAAACTGCAGAGGTGATCAAATACCACCAAGAGAAATCTCTATTTGTGGGGGAAAAGATTATTTTTATTTCATCTGTGTACAGTGTTACATGACCACGCAATTCTCATTCAAAGTGTGACAGCGCTGAAAGCTGAAAAATGGCCTGGGCAGGAAGGGGGTGAAAGTGCCCGGTATTGGGGGGTGGGGGGGGCAGCTAGGGGGTGAAAGTGCCCAGTATTGGGGGGGTGGGGGGGCAGGAAGGGGGTGGAAGTGCCCGGTATTGGGGGGTGGCGGGGGCAGGAAGGGGGTGAAAGTGCCCAGTATTGGGGGGGTGGGGGGGCAGGAAGGGGGTGAAAGTGCCCGGTATTGGGGGGTGGGGGGGTCAGGAAGGGGGTGGAAGTGCCCAGTATTGGAGGGGGGTGGAGGGCAGGAAGGGGGTGAAAGTACCCGGTATTGGGGGGGTGGGGGGCAGGAAGGGGGTGAAAGTGCCCGGTATTGAGGGGTGGGGGGGCAGGAAGGGGGTGAAAGTGCCCGGTATTGCGGGGGTGGGGTGGGCAGGAAGGGGGTGGAAGTGCCCAGTAGTGGAGGGGGGTGGAGGGCAGGAAGGGGGTGAAAGTGCCCGGTATTGGTGGGGGTGGGGGGGGGCAGGAAGGGGGTGGAAGTGCCCGGTATTGGGGGGGTGGGGGGGCAGGAAGGGGGTGAAAGTGCCCGGTATTGAGGGGGTGGGGGGGCAGGAAGGGGGTAAAAGTGCCCGGTATTGAATGGGTTAAAGAAGCTTATCCTGCTTCTAACTAACACTGTTTAACTTCCTCCATCAGCTCATCCCCCCACAGCTATTACCTTTTGTATCAATTGACCCTTCCTTTTTAGATTGTAAGCTCTAATGATCAGGGCCCTCTGATTCCTCTTGTACCAAATTGTAATGTAACTGTAATGTCTGCCTTTATTTTGTTAATTGCTGCACAAACTGTTGGCGCTATATAAATCCTGTATAATAATAATAATGATAATGTAAAAAACTTTTTTTTTTTTTTAATTTTATTTAATTTTCTTTTTTTTTCTTTTATGAATTGTTAATAAAATTATATTTTCTTCTAATAATGAGTGTGAAGTCCTCAGGCACCTGAAAAGTCAATTTCAATTGGTATCTTTTTAGCTCATAAACCAAACAAATTCGTTTTTGTTCTTTTGTTTTTTTAAAGATGATGTACATTTTTTTTTTAATTTAACTATTATTATTATTATTATTATTATTATTATTATTATTTTGTATAGAATTGTTAATAAAATTATATTTTCTTCTAATAATGAGTGTGAAGTCCTCAGGCACCTTAAAAGTTCATTTCAATCGGTATCTTTGTAGCTCATAAACCAAACTAATTTGCTTTTTGTTTTTTTTATTATTCTATTTTTTTTTAAAGTTGATATAAAAAAACTATTTTTTTTTGTTAATGTAATTATTATTATTATTATTATTATTATTATTATATATATATATTTTCTTTTATAGAATTGTTAATAAAATTATATTTTTTTCTAATAATGAGCGTAAAGTCCTCAGGCACCTGAAAAGTCCATTTCAATTGGTATCTTTTGTAGCTCATAAATAAAAATCATCATTAATGTAGAACAGAAAGCTGCTCTGCACTCATGTAGAAGCGAAAGTTCAATATTATATTAAACTTTTATAGCGGCAGAAATCAATGATATTCATACCTAGAAGAACGAAGTGTTTGGTGATAATTAGAGGTTGAGATTAAAATATCTGGAAACAAACAGAATAAAATTCCCGGGTCAGAGTTCTCCAATTTGCCGTATTAATTGGAGGCCTCTGCTTTGTTTTTCTTTTTTTTTTTTTTTCCCTGTAATTATTGTTGAGCATAAATTGCTAATTATCACTTTCCACTTCTTCTTCTCATTATCAACGTACTTTATGTTGGTTTTTACATGCTGAGATTTTAATTTTTAATCATGTTGATTATATATTCTTTTTTTTTCTGTTGGGTGTGCTGATGATTTGTTAAATACTTTGTATTTATTGTAACAATTTATATCCATAAAATGTTATTTATAATAATGTAAAAGTAATTTCATAGATTTCAGCTGAACCCCCCCCCCCCCGCCCCATTAAAATGACATCATCACATTATTCCCAGGTGGGGATCTTTGATTGGCTCTTCCTCTTCTTGTCTCAGCAGGGTCATTGCAAGCCCCACCCACCCTATAGGAAAATGCAAAATAGGGGTGTGTCCTGTAGTCATGTGGGAGGAGCCACTGAACGGTGTGTGGGGGGAAGACAATCTGAAAATTAGTAAGTTGCAATATAATAAATGTTTTTATAATAAATGTTTTCTTTTGGGTTTAATACGGCTTTAAGAACAAAAACCCAGACATGATACTCAACGTAGACATGTGCAATTCGTTTAGTTTCAAATTCTTTTTATGACGAAATTCGACAAAATTCTGAAATATTCGAATTAACAAAAACAAATTTTTACGACAATGCAGAAATTCGAAAATTCGAAAATTTGAAAATTCAGGAATTTCGGAAATCTGAAAAATAAGAATAATGAAAATCCAAAAATTAAAAAAATCGAAAATCAAAAAATTTGAAAACCTGAAAACTCGAAAACCCGAAAATCCGAAAGAATAACTAACTAATAATAATAATAACTATTACTAACTATTAAACTATAGGTATTGGAATTTCCTTTCAAATTTGGCTGTTAGTGAATACAAATTTATCCAAAGTTACGAATTATCCAAAACAACGAATGCCACACCTAAACGAATGGAACGAAACAAATGAATAATTAATAATAATAAAAACTTTTTATTATTATTTATTTTTATTAATTTGTTAAGTTCCATTCATTTAGATGTGGCATTCGTTATTTTGGATAGTTCGTAAAATCGGAAAAAAAATTTTGCGTTCACTAACAGCCAAATTTGAAAGGAAATTCCAATACTTATAGTTTATTAGTTAGTTAATATTAGTTAGTTATTATTTCATCAAATTTTCGGATTTTCAAATTTTCGGATTTTCGTTCTTTCGTATTTTTGGATTTCCCTCCTTCTTTTTAGATTTTTGAATTTTCAAATTTTTGGATTTCCGAATTCCCGAATTTTAGGATTTTTGAATTTCGGATTTCCGAATTTCGGATTTTTCCAAATGATCAAAATAACGAATAACGCATCTAAACGAATGGAACATAACAAATTTGAATTTTTACGAATTAATGAATTGATTTGAAATAACAAACTTCAATCATAACGAATGACCCGAAAAACAAAAAACCCTCCAAAAACGAATAAAACGAAAACAAAGAATTTTTGGCCAGTGCAGATGTCTACTATACAGTATAAACATGTAGAAGTCTGTTGCCCTCTATTGTCTGTAAGTGGCTCTTCTGCTTAATGTTCATAGAGATTATTTATATACAACACTTCCTGTCCCTGTGTGTCTGGGTCAGAAACCCCAGAAGGAGGAAGAGAGAACCACATGACCTTATACACACAGGAGCTGCAAGTACTACGGCATATCACCCAGACAGGGCTGACCCAAGACATTGCGCTGCCTGGGTCTAAGAATAAAATGCTGCCCCTCCCATCCCCCAGAAAACCCCCCCAAAAGGCCCCCCACGTCCATTATTTTATATCGTTATTCTTAAAACTAAAATTAAATTTATCAGGAAGTCAGATTTTCATGCAACAGCACCTTGTCTATATGTAAAATTATGACATACCATTATGTTCATTTCCAAGGGGTGGGCTAGGGTAGTATATAGACAGGTTAGGGTAGTATTGGGGCAGGCTAGGGTAGTATATTGACAGGCTAGGGTAGTATATAGACAGGCTAGGGTAGTATATGGACAGGCTAGGGTAGTATATGGCCATGCTAGGGTAGTATATAGACAGGCTAGGGTAGTATAGGGACAGGCTAAGGTAGTATATAGACAGGCTAGGGTAGTATATAAACAGGGTAGGGTAGTATATGGACAGGCTAGGGTAGTATATACACAGGCTAAGGTAGTATAGGAACAGGCTTAGCTAGTATATAGACAGACTATGATAATATACAGACAGGCTAGGTTAGTATATGGACAGGCTAGGGTAGTATAGGGGAAGGCTAAGGTAGTATATGCACAGGCTAGGGTAGTATATAAACAGGTTAGGATAGTATAGGGGCAGGGTATGGTATATATAGACAGGTTAGGGTAGTATAGGGGCGGGCTAGGGTAGTATATAGACAGGCTAGGGTAGTATATAGATAAACTAGGGTAGTTTATAGACAAGCTAGGGTAGTATAGGGGCAGGCTAGGGTAGATTATAGACAACCTAGGGTAGTATCTGGGCAGGCTAAGGTAGTATATAGACAGGCTAGGGTAGTATATAGATAGGCTAGGGAAGTATATGGACAGACTAGGGTAGTATATAGACAGGCGAGGGTAGTATAGGGGTAGGCTAGGGTAGTATATAGATAGGCTAGGGTAGTATATGGACAGGCTAGGGTAGTATATGGACAGGCTAGGGTAGTATATGGACAGACTAGGGTAGTATATAGACAGGCTAGGGTAGTATATAGACAAGCTAAGGTAGCATATAGAAAGGATAGGGTAGTATAGGGGCAGGCTAGGGTAGTATATAGATAGGCTAGGGTAATATAGGGGTAGGCTAGGGTAGTATAGGGACAGGCTAGGGTAGTATAAAGATAGGCTAGGGTAGTATAGGGGCAAGCTAGGGTAGTATATAGACAGGCTAGGGTAGTATATAGACAGGCTAGAGTAGTATATGGGCAGGCTAGGGTAGTATATAGACAGGCTAGGGTAGTATAGGGGCAGGCTAGGGTAGTATATAGCCAGGCTAGGGTAGTATATAGACAGGCTAGGGTAGTATAGGGGCAGGCTAGGGTAGTATAGGGGCAGGCTAGGGTAGTATATAGACAGGCTAGGGTAGTATAGGGGCAGGCTAGGGTAGTATATAGACAGGCTAGGGTAGTATAGGGGCAGGCTAGGGCTGTATAATGATTTTTGAGCATGACAGATTATGCCACATTGGCCATCCAGCTGATCAGCAGCCACTGGTAGAAGAAATGATGGACACCCTTTGTGTCACACAGAACAAACCTATATTACCTCTTTGTTGCTCTCTCCCAGCTCTCCCATGGTCTTCAGTGTCTAGCCTCACGTATTCACCAGAGCAGAAGAGGCAGACCGACCACACCCGCTCCTCCGGTTTCACCCAATAGAAATGCAAGCCTTGCAAGCTGCGCCCGAACATTGGCTGCTAGCAGAGCCGGTGGGGAAGGGATCTTTCATTGCTCTCTGTCTCCTGTCAGTACCCCGCCCCCGCCAGCACAGACACCTGAGCTCTTCATGTGTGCTCGGGTGTTTGACTGCTGGTGTTAGACTGTGTGCGAACCCCCTCGCACCCGGCAACTATGAGTATGCCTTTTGAGGGCAGCAGGGCGGACTTTTTACAGGGCTGCAAAGTGGCCCTGGAGGCAATTGTCACCCTGCCAGTCTGCCCCTGGATTACACAAAACTGCTGGAAAAAAATATCGGGGGTCAATTTGCCACCCCTCTCAAAGTGCCGCCTGGGTTCAAAATCCCGGGGGCGTGGCCTAATGCAGCATGTGAACGGATGTCTTTCTTAGCAGCTCCGGGATCCCTCTGCATAATCCTGTGTAATCCTGCATACCTGCCTATCCAATTTGTCTGACTTCTCTCCTGGCTACTTGGGGAAGACCCCGTGACATCTCCTGGGACTTTGGTGGATGGGAAATTATAAGAAGAAACAGCCCCTGGCCAAGATGAGAATTACCATGCGCTCCTGCCAAGATGGGCGCTGCTCTACTGCTCCTCACCCGTCCCTGGCATCCACGCCGGAACGGTTTGGAGAGGAGCCCGATCCCTCTCAACCTCCACAAGGAAGCCCTAATGCTCAGGAGTGGTTGTGATGCTCTCACTGTTAGGAACGGGGTCAAACACCTCAGAAGGAAAGCCGCTATCCAGGCACATGTGTGTAGATACAAGCAGAGAGAGACCTCATAGTGTGTACCAGAATGGTGACTTTTATTAAAAAGTTAAAATCCACTTACAATGAGGATAAAATTGACAAGCAACTTGACCGCGGTGTCACCCGAGCTCCGCTCAACGCGTTTCCCCAAAAATGGCGTCTGATGGGATCCTCCAATTCCAGAAGACACCATGTTTGGGGAAACGCGTCGGGCAGAGCATACGTGTGACGTCATCGCGGTCAGAGCTCGGGTGACACTGCGGCCAAGTTTCTGTTCACATCGCTTGTAAATTGTATCCTCATTGTAAGTGGATTTTAACTTTTTAATAAAAGTCACCATTCTGGTATACACCATGAGCTCTGCTTGTATCTACACACAAGTGCCTGGAAAGCGGATTTCCAACAGAGGTGTTTGACCCCATTCCCAACAGCGAGAGCATCACAATCATTCCTGAGCATTGGGGCTTCCTTGTGGAGATTGTACACAGGCTTGTTTGATCTCTGTAACCGAGATCCATACTATCCGGTAAGAGGCCGTCTTTTCTTACAAAGAACACGTTTGGATCACTGGAGCACAATTTTAAAAGTGGACTTTTTTTGAGCACTAAGCTTTTTATTTTGGCACTTTATGGACTTTATTTATATACATACATCACCGGGAATGTTATACGCACTTTGATTGTGATACATTGTCATTCCAAACATATTACTAATTGTTTTACATTTACTATTTAATTTTACTTTTTTAAGAATCACACTGGTGTTTGCACCAATTTTAACCACTTAAAGCGGTTGTATAGTCTTTTTTTTTACTTTTACCTACAGGTAAGCCTATAATAAGGCTTACCTGTAGGTAAAAAAAATATCTCCTAAACCTTTACGGTTTAGGAGATATTCCCCTTGCTATGCGCCGCTGACTGCAGCGGCGCATGCGCACAGGGGATTCTCGGCTGAAGCCCGGCAGCTGCCGGACCTTGCCGAGTAAGAAATCTCCCGCGCACATGCGCGGGAGTGATGACATCGCGGCTCCAGCCACTCACAGCGCTGGAACCGCGATACCCGGAAGACACACCGAGGCAACATGACAGCTCCCTCGGCGTGGACCAGGTAAGATACTGACGCCTCGTTCTAAGGTAAGTATTTCATAATGAGCTAGTATGCGGTGCATACTAACTCATTATGCCTTTTGCTTTACAGGGTTAAAAAAAAAATAAAAAATAATTGCGGGTATACAACCGCTTTAACCACTTCAATACCGGGCACTTTCCCTCCTTCCTGCCCAGGCCAATGACAATTGCACGGTCATGCTACACTCTACCCAAACAGAATTTTTATCATTTCGTTCCCACAAATAGAACTTTCTTTTGGTGGCATTTGATCAACTCTGGGATTTTTATTTTCTGCTAAAAAAATAAGAACAAATAAGAAAATTTTGAAAAAAAAAAAAGTTTTTTTTTTCAGTTTCTGTTACAAAACTTTGCAAATAAGTATGTTTTCTCCTTCACTGATGGGCACTGATGAGACTGCACTGACGGGCACTGATAAGGTGGCAATTATGGGCACCGATGAGGTGGCACCAATAAAGTGGCACTGATGGGCACTGGTAAATGGAAACTAATATGCGGCACTGATAGGCAGCACTGATGGGCATTGATAGGCGGCACTGATGGGCATTGATAGGCAGCACTGATGGGCACTTATAGGTGGCACTGATGGGCACTTATAGGTGGCACTGATGGGCATTGATAGGCGGCACTGATGGGCATGCATAGGTGGCACTGATGGGCACTGATGGGCACTGATAGGTGGCACTGATGACACGGATGGGCACTGATAGGTGGCACTGATGGACACTGAGGTGTGGCACTGATGTATACTGATTGATGGCACTGATGGGCATCACTGATTGGCAGGCACTGGCATACATTAGTGATGGGCATTGATTGGCATCAATTGTGGGCAGTGATTGTAATAAATTGTAGGCAATGATTGGCATCAATTGTGGGCACTGATTGGCATCCCTGGTGGCCATGGGTGGCATACCTGATGGTCACAAGTGGTGGGCATCCTTGGTGGTCCTGGTGGCGTCCCTGGTGGTCCTGGGTGGGCATCCTGGGGGGCTTTGCTGATAGTCAATCAGCGCAGACCCCCCCCTGTCAGAGGAGCAGCCGATCGGCTCTCCTCTGCTTGTGTTTGTCAGACGAGAGTGAGGAAAAGCCGATAATTGGCCTTTCCTATTTACATCATGATCAGCTGTGATTGGACACGACTAATCACGTGGTAAACAGTCTCCGTCAGAGACTCTTTACCTAGATCGGAGTTATGGTGTGTCAGACTGACACGCCACACCACCGATCGGCGCGGTGCGCACCCCATTAGTTATCGTATCATATGACGTCCGGTCAGGATAACTAAACCATTTTGCTATATGGAGGGCTACAAGTAGTTAAGGACCGTAAAGGATTCGCCCCCTTAATGACCAGGCCATTTTTTTGCGATTCGACACTGCGTCGCTTTAACTGACAATTGCGCGGTCTTGCGACATTGTACCCAAACAAAATTGATGTCCTTTTTTCCCCCCCAACAAATAGAGCTTTCTTTTGGTGGTATTTGATCACCTCTGTCGTTTTTATTTTTTGCGCTATAAACAAAAAAATAGCGACAATTTTGAAAAACAAAATCAATTTTTTTACTTTTTCCTATAATAAATATCCCAAATCTTTAAAAAAAAAAAATCTAATTTCTTCCTCAGTTTAGGCCGATACATATTCTTCTATATATATTTTTGGTAAAAAAAATCGCAATAAGCGTTTATTGATTGGTTTGCGCAAAAGTTATAGCGTCTAGAAAAAAGGGGATAGATTTATGGCATTTTTATTTTAAAAAATAAATAAATACATTTTTTTACTAGTAATGGAGGTGATCTGCGATTTTTAGCAGGACTGTAACATTGCAGCGGACAGATTGCATACCTTTCACACATTTTTGTGACCACTGACATTTATACAGCGATCAGTGCTATAAAAATGCACGGATTACTGTGTACATGTCACTGGCAGGGAAGAGGTTAACACTAGGGGGCGATCAAGGGGTTAAATGTGTTCCCTGGGAGGTGTTTCTAACTGTGGGGGAAGGGGGCTGACTGGAGGAGGAGAGAGATCGCTGTTCCTAATCACCAGGAACAGCAGATCTATCTCTCCTCCCCTGTCAGAACGGGGATCTGTCTGTTTAGACGAGGGAAGGTCTGGACAGCCGCACTCCAATAAAAACGCTTTTATTGTGCAAAATAACAAAAGTACAAACCACAGCAAAAGCTGACGCGTTTCACACTCTCAACAGTGCTTAGTCATAGCTTACAGCTACGTCTGTTTACATTGACAGATCCCCGTTCTGGCTCTCTGTGGAGCGATCGCGGGCTGGCCGGCGGCCACGCGCATTGGCTCGGGCGTTGCGCCGTGGGCCCCCCCTATCGCTCTTAAAGCGACCTACGAACACCTACGGCAATTCCCCCCGGAGAGCCAACCTGCCGCAGTATAATGATGGCGGCTGGTCCTTAAGGGGTTAATTTGTCATTTAAAGGAACAGCGCACCCCTTTTTTTTTCCCAGCACATTCATTGGCCTAAAACCTTTTCTTTTTTCATGGTGTATATTATAGCACGATTGAACATTTGAAATGGTTCGCCAAGGATCGATCTAAAGGGTGGTTGGGTTACGGCTCGCTCTTTCCTCGGAGGAGGCGTTGTGTTTTTTTTGCTTGGTTTGCTCTTCCATCGGTTGTTACATTGTTTCTTATTTTCTCCCCGTCATCTATTCTCCTTCATCTGGGATTGCGGCATTCCTGACTGCGCTCCTCGCCCAGCTGCTTTACTGTTACCTTTCCGGAGAGGATGATAAACGGGAGGAATATATATCAATAGATGACTGGAGGATGATGAAGTGGCGCTCGCTGCCGTGTGCACAAAAGCGCCAGTTAAGGCCATCACTCCCGCCTGTCACTTCTCCCACCCCGAGTCCTCCTGGAGCTTTTATTTTTCTGTGTTATAATGGAGGGGAAGTCCACATGGTGGCAAGGTGGTGATGGATTGAGTATTATGAAGCATTTATTTGTTTATTTATTGATTGGCTTTGTGTTGGTAAATGCGAACTCGGTGACACGCTAATAAACTCTTCACAGGAGCTTCCTCTCTCCGTCTCTCTCTCCGGGAAATGTGTCTGGTGCCTTCTACAGTTTTCACCAGGCCTGACATATCTTGGATTGAGTTTCATTCCCCGGGAAGATTTATCATTTAATTATACGAGGAACACAAAGTAAATCATGGCCGCTCAAAGGAATTAGTCAACAGGAAATAGATGCTTTTCCATCACGGCGCTGGCAGCCCCCGACGCAGGTCTGAATGAGGTGTCTGCTCTCCAGAATGAGGGGAAGCTGTCACCATAAATTACCCACAAAAAAGTATCTCTGATCCTCCAGACATTCCACGGACACGTTCTTCACCGAGATCATCGAAATCCTTCATTTTTTGTGGTGAGAGAATTGGAGATAGAGGGGCAGCATTCCCGAGGACAATCAGACGAATTCAATAAAATGTTACAAAAAAAAGGATTTTTTTTTGGGCTGTACTTCTTTTGTTGGTCACAGGGGGGTGCACTTACTTTTGCTCTCCTGTGACCCAGAGTCAGCTGACAGGGGGATATTTCTAGAAGGAGAGGCAGACTAGTGTAGCTTCCTAAGGGCCAAAGGAATGAGCCACCGGGGTATGGTTCTGAAAATAATGAATGCCATAAAAAAAAACATTACAAATTTATTGAATATGGCAAATAACAACAATGTATAGAAATAAAGAAAAAGAATTCCAAAAAAGGAAAACCTGTAGGCACAACAAACAGTAGAAATATACAAAAATATTAGCATTTATTGAAATATATATATAATACAAACAACAGGAACATGAAAGAAACATCGATAAAAATCATATATACAAAAAAAATCTATATATGATATGAGGCCTAATGCATCTACGCGTTTCATTGTACACTTCTTCAGGACACATTTGGGGTTCAAGAGTTGCAAAGAAGAGAAAGGGGTCTCACTATCTAAGGATAAAAACACACAGATCACAATAAACATATAATAAAAAGAAAAACACTGTTTATGTTGAGACAGAGGACCACGGCACATGTATACAAAGCAGAACCATGGCAGGGTTCCGGCAACAATGTATAAAAAAGAAAAGGAACCGCCCACCATCACTAATAAAAAGGACGACGAAGAAAAAGATGCGCCGGACGCTTCATGCTGAACCTCAATATTCATTTCCATTCCCAATCTTTTGTTTTTTTCTATGACGGGGATATTACCCACTAGACATGTCCATGACAGAAACATTTGTTTCGTTTCGGATTAATTTGTTAAATTAACAGTTTTGTTTTTTCATATTCGTTATGTTTCGTTTTCAGAATTTATTTTGTATATTCGGATTCGGTTAGTTTAATTGTTATTTTCGAATTGATTAAAATTTCAGAAGACGGCTATATTTGTTCTATTCTATTCTTATCATCTTATTTCACTTTTATACCTTACTGTATTTATAGTGCCTTTAAAAAGTATTCAGACCCCTTGAAATTCCCCACATTTTGTTACAACCAAAAATGTATTTTATTGGGATTTTATGTGATAGACCAACACAAAGTGTCACATAATTGTGAAGTGGAAGGAAAATGATAAATGATACAAATAAATATGTGAAAAGTGTGGGGGGAGGGACATTTGTATGGAGCCCCCCGGAGTCAATACTTTGTAGAACCCCCTTTCTCTACAAGTCTTTTTGGGGGTGTCTCTACCAGCTTTGCACATCTAGAGAGGGACATTTTTGTCCATTCTTCTTTGTAAAATATCTCAAGTTCTGTCAGATTGGATGGAGAGCTTCTGTGAACAGCAATTTTCAAGTCTTGCCACAGATTCCCAATGTGATTTAGGTCTGGACTGTGACTGGGCCATTCTAACACATGAATATGCTTTGATCTAAACCATTCCATTGTAGCTCTGGCTGGATGTTTCGGGTCGTTGTCCTGCTGGAAGGTGAACCTCCGCCCCGGTCTCAAGTCTTTTGCAGACTCTAACAGATTTTCTTCTAAGATTGTCCTGTATTTGTCTCCATCCATCTTCCCATCAACTCTGACCAGCTTCCCTGTCCCTGCTGAAGAAAAGCATCCTCACCACATGATGCTGCCACCACCATGTTTCACGGTGGGGATGGTGTGTTCAGGGTGATGTGCAGTGTTAGTTTTCCCCACACATAGCGTTTTGCTTTCGGGCCAAAAAGTTGAATTTTGGTCTCATCTGACCAGATCACCTTCTTCCACATGTTTGCTGTGTCCTCCACATGGCTTCTCACAAACTACAAACAGGACTTCTTATGACTTTCTTTCTCCAATGTCTTTCTTCTTGTCACTCTTCCATAAAGGGCAGATTTGTGGAGAACACGACTAATAGTTGTCCTGTGGACAGATTCTCCCACCTGAGCTGTGGATCTCTGCAGCTCCTCCAGAGTTACCATGGACCTCTTGGCTCTTCTCTGATGAATGCTCTCCTTGCCCGGCCGGTCAGTTTAGGTGGACGGCCATGTCTTGGTAGGTTTGCAGTTGTGCCATACTCTTTCCATTTTCTTATGATGGATTGAACAGAGCTCCATGAGATGTTCAAAGCTTGGGAGATTTTTTTATAACCTGACCCTGCTTTATACTTCTCCACAACTTTATCCCTGACCTGTCTGGGGTGTTCCTTGGCCTTCATGATGCTGTTTGTTCACTAAGGTTCTCTAACAAACCTCTGAGGGCTTCACAGAACAGCTGTATTTATGCTGAGATTAAAATGACACACAGGTGGACTCTATTTACTAATTAGGTGACTTCTGAAGGCAATTGGTTCTACTAGATTTTAGTTAGGGGGTATCAGAGTAAAGGGGGACCACTTGACAACGTCCTATTGGATGAAACGCATTGGGGAGGAGACATTAGTGCTGACGTCAGGCCACTGTCTGATACCGGATCGGCAGTGGCACCCATTGTCATATGTTTTCATGATTCATTTTATTTTGGCTTTTAACATACAAATCCAATAAATACAGTAAAGGGGGCTGAATACAAATGCCCCCCCCACACTTTTCACATATTTATTTGTATCATTTATCATTTTCCTTCCACTTCACAATTATGTGACACTTTGTGTTGGTCTATCACATAAAATCCCAATAAAATACATTTACGTTTTTGGTTGTAACATCACAAAATGTGGGAAATTTCAAGGGGTATGAATACTTTTTCAAGGCACTGTATTGTAATATCTTTTTATTTTAAATTCGAATTTATTTTCAAATATTTCAAATTAATTTTCAAATTTTTCGAATTTGAAATTGTTATTTTGTTTTGATTTGTTTCATTATATATATTTTTTGTATTCTTTTCGAATTTGTTACTGATGTGATTCGGAAATTTAGATCCAGTTAGATACAGTACATCCGAATCTCCGAAAAACTTAAATTTTTTCCGAATTTTTAATTGGAACTAAACCAATCACACTTGTCTATTGCCCACTATCAGCTGACAGAGTGGCTCCAGGCTCTGGAAGGATCCCAACAATATTGTCAGGTTCCACCAAGATGCCCGATTGACAGCTGGCTCAGCCTTTCAGTGCGTGGCTGAGAGCCGGAGCCAGCTGCACCCCCCCTCCCCAGGCTGGCTGTCATGGTCAGGGGTCAGGCTTGGAGGCCAGTGACTATAGCATTGGAAAGGCTCACACAGAAGCTAGCAGAATAATTACACAAGAAGACTTCACTGGTGGATGATGTGGGCTCATCTGAGGTGCGGGGACTAAGCACTAACAGGTATTCACCAGAGCTCCTGATGGTCGGGATGGGTTTTACTGCATGTTAGTACCAGGTTTCAGTCCTCGGGATTGCCCCACCAGCAGGTGAGCAAACCGGCGTGCAGTAGCAGGTATAGCAGGTAGGGATCAAGCAGAAGAGTAGTCAGTAAAAAAACCAAAGGTCAGCAACAAGTGGTTGCAGATTGACATCTAGTGGAAGCATAGTAGAGGAACCAGAGCTCCTGATGGTGGGGATGGGTTTTGCTGTGTGTGTTAGTACCAGGTCACGATCCTCAGGATAGCAGGTTTGGATCAAGCAGAAGAGTAGTCAGTAAACAAACCAAAGGTCAGTAACAAGTGGTTGCAGGTTGGGATCAAGCAGAAGCGTAGTCAAGGAAAAAGCCAAAGGTTGGTAACAAGTGGTAGTGAAGATGTGGACAGCAGCAGGAGTGTAAGGAGCGAGATATCGGATGGAGAAGAGCACCAAAATCTGGCAAACAGGAAGTGAAAAGACAAGGCTTAAAGTGAAAGGTCATGCTAAAACTAAAAGCCCTGCATCTATAGACGATGCATGATCTAACACTAACCTATCTAGCCCTGTAAAGAAGAAATCAGTATACATACCTTTTCTGAAGCCGATCGGACGCGATCCCACGCTGAGCTGTCAGCCGCGGCTTCGCTATGGAGATGGGTGCTGAGGACAACAGAAGCCCCATAGTAACGCTATCGGTGACGTCACTTCTCATTCATTTCACAGCCGTTGACGGCTATGTCCTCTGCAGAGCTTCCGCCGCTAGAGATCGGGTCGGATCGGTTTCAGAAAAGGTATGTATCCTGATTTTTTTCTTTACAGGGCTAGATAGGTCAGTGTCAGATCGTGGATCGTCTATAGATGCAGGGATTTTAGTTTTAGCATGGACTTCCACTTTAAATATGAAGTTCATGGGAGGAGCAAGAAGTTCATGGTTCACCAGAAACAAGAAAGTAAGTTTGTCCAAGGGATCTGGCAGGGAGCTGTCCGGAATCTCTGGTGGCTCAGCAAGATGAGCTAATGCCAAATGCAGATCCAGGTTCTGACACCGGTGCTCCCGTGTAAGAGAATTGCAGTACGGCGACTGGATGAGCATAGATATGAGCATGCATATAGCATCACTTATAGAAATGAGCATAGGGGCATTGTTAATAGAAATAAGTGTGGGTGCAATGCTCACACAAATGCGCATGTGCGCACACGGTGCCCATGGTTTCTGGTACCAGCTATTTAAGGCATGCTCTCGTTCACTGTCAGTGCTGAGTGGTCTTCAGCTTTCCCCGTGTCCGGAGTGTATCCTGTATCTTACCTCTGTTGATGACCTGGCTTGTTACCGACCTGATCCTGGATTCTGCTTGTACTTCTGTCCACCTGTTCCTGACCCCGGCTTGTTCCTGACCACGCTTCCGCCTACACTTCTGAACCTCGCTGCCTGCCTGCTACTGACCACGCCTCCCTCTGTGACCTCGCTCCTACTTCCAACTTTGTCTTCATACTACTTCTGAGTGTCTGCTTCGGCTGTCCTTCATATCAGCTCCAGTCATTGCAGCATGTTCCTGCCTAAAGCCTGCTGAGAGCTTCAACAAGTCACTCTTCAAGAACCTGCAGTACATGTGGAGTGTCCCTTTAGCCTGAGCTGGTCCAGCGTGTATCACATCCGCTCCTCCTGAAAAAAATGGGGATTAGAGATCACCAAGAAACCTTATAAAGGAACACCACGGACTTCAAAATATCAACTTTATTAAATATGGCTAAAAAGAATTAATGCAAAAAACTACCACTGATGCAAACATTAAAAATGACAACGTTGTCAAAAAACTCAGAGACCTTGGTGGACAATTGAAGAGATTGGTCTGCCTGGGTCTCTTCTTTTACATGTTTTCGAGTTATCTGCTCCTCCTGGCCTGACTTCTCAAGCCTGCATCTCCTGCTGCAAGTTCTGCTACCAACTGTCATATACCTGGGTGTGTCTTCAAACTAGAGCTGCACGATTCTGGCTAAAATGAGAATCACAATTTTTTTGCTTAGAAGATAGATCACTATTCTCTCACGATTCTCGCGGCGTAACATCATCTTTCACGTTAAAACAAAAAAAAATAAAAATTGGGCTAACTTTACTGTTTTTTTTTTTATTATTCATTGAAGTGTATTTTTTCCCAAAAAATTGCGTTTGAAAGACCGCTGGGCAAATACAGTGTGACATAAAATATTGCAGCAATTGCCATTTTATTCCCTAGGGTCTCTGCTAAAATATATATAATGTTTGGGGGTTCCAATAAATCTTCTAGCAAAAAATATTGATTTTAACTTAAAGCGGGATTCCGGCCAGCTAATTTTTTTTTTTAAAGTCAGCAGCTACAAACACTGTAGCTGCTTACTTTAAATAAGTACTCACCTGTCCTGGGTGCCCGCGATGCCGGCCGCCTGAGGCCGACCCGTCCCTCGGCTCTCGGGTCCCGGCATCCGCCATCCTAAGTAAGGGAAACAGGCAGTGGAGCCTTGCGGCTTCACTGCCAGTTTCCTACTGCGCATGCGCGAGTCGCGCAGCGCTTTGTGAATGGGAGGTGATGTGTTGTGGGACACACACAGTTCCCATAACACACCGCGTCAAATTCCCCAGAAGACAATGGGAGGAGAAGACTGAACATCACTGCGGTGTAGGAAGAGGCAGATTAGGAAGACTGCCTAGCAACAGCCATTTCATGTAAGTAAAAAAAAAATTTTTCCCTCCATTTTTTTAGGTATTTTTTTGTGCAATTTTTTTTTTCAGAGTGGACCTCCACATGAAGAAACAAGTGTCAGAAAAAGATTTAGACTTTAAGTAGTTAAACTTCCTGCATTTACACACAGAAGTTTTATCCCTTGTGTTAGTTACAATGTTTCATGTTGTTAAAAACTTGGCAGACTGCCTAGATTTTTTCTTTACACACAGAAGTTTATCCCTTTGATCTAAGAAGGAAGCATTATAGTTACAATGTTTTTTGTTAAAAACTTGGCGGACTGCCCGGATTTTTTCTTTTGACAGCTGAATGATCGGATAAGTCTCTCCACTTGTTATATGAAAGAACTGGCAAACTCTGCAATAAAGATCGTCAGGGGGGTTGAATCGAGATCATGATTTTTTAACGATTAATTGTACAGCTCTACTTCAAACCGGGACGTTCCTGGTCCCACAGCTGCAATCTTACCTGTTGTGCCACGGAGGAGCTCTGGAGTTATTGCAATGTTCTCCCAGCTTGATGCATTGCCTTGGACTCACCAGCCCCACCTGCTGCCAGCTGCGGACAATGTACAATCAAGCAGCACATAAATAGCAGCACTTCCTGTTCCTCGGTGCCCGTTTGTTTGGAGTGGCTTCCTGGGTGTATGGATAACACTGTGATTTGGACGACTGAGTATTGAACCTCTGCCTGAAACCTTGACCACTCTCTAGCCTGCTGATTTGGTACTTCACCGCCAGCCCTCTGCCTGTCTGACCATTCTTTGGATTTTGTACCGCTTTGCCTGATCTGTTGCCCACTTGACTTGCCTGACTACGTTTTTGTCTCAATCCTCAGCATACAAACTCCACTTCGGACACCACCTACCACAGGTACCTTACACCAACACCTGCTGGCACTTGTGTTCCTCCTGTCCCTCGGCACCTTCAGTGCGTCCTGGGCTGGAGATACAAGAGAGGCGGACTTCGGCACTTCAGTCTCTGACCAGGTACATGACTTCCAGCAAACACTAGAGGAGCAGAGCAGAGAGTGATGACTGACAGTCAGTGCTCTCCTCTCTGAACAGACAGAGAAATGATCACTCTCAGGTTCTCAGGCTTAGAGATGGCTGGAGGTGAGGATGGATTCTTACACCTTTTTTTTTTATAAATTCCAAGCTTCTCCTTTTATGGCCCTGGTTCCCTTTAGAACGACCTGTGCCTAATTTAGGCAAGCATTTGCACCAGATTCTGTAACATTATGACATTAGGACAACAAGTTTGTGCAGTTCTAATTATCGCCACTTTAAGGACCTGTTGCTATGACAGCCACACATTTTAGAAGTTCCCACCAGTTTGCAGATTAGGAATCTGGTGGTAATTAAGAGCAGCTCTGAGCTCAGAGTGGGGGATGTCTGGGCTGAACGTCTCTCTGTCCCTAAATCTGTCCTTAGAGTTAGGACCGCAGTATACAGAGGACCACAATATACAGAGGACCTCAATATACAGAGGACTGCAGTATACAGAGGACCGCAGTATACAGAGGACCTCAATATACAGAGGGCCGCAGTATACAGAGGACCGCAGTATACAGAGGACCACAATATACAGAGGACCGCAATATACAGAGGACCGCAATATACAGAGGACCGCAGTATACAGAGGGCCGCAGTATACAGAGGACCGCAGTATACAGAGGACCGCAGTATACAGAGGACCACAATATACAGAGGACCGCAATATACAGAGGACCACAATATACAGAGGACCTCAATATACAGAGGGCCGCAGTATACAGAGGACCGCAGTATACAGAGGACCGCAATATACAGAGGACCGCAATATACAGAGGACCGCGGTATACAGAGGACCGCGGTATACAGAGGACCACAATATACAGAGGACCGCAATATACAGAGGACCGCAGTATACAGAGGACCGCAATATACAGAGGACTGCAGTATACAGAGGACCACGGTATACAGAGGACCGCGGTATACAGAGGACCGCAATATACAGAGGACCGCAGTATACAGAGGACTGCAGTATACAGAGGACCGCGGTATACAGAGGACCACAATATACAGAGGACCGCAATATACAGAGGACCGCAGTATACAGAGGACCGCAATATACAGAGGACTGCAGTATACAGAGGACCACGGTATACAGAGGACCGCGGTATACAGAGGACCGCAATATACAGAGGACCGCAGTATACAGAGGACTGCAGTATACAGAGGACCGCGGTATACAGAGGACCACAATATACAGAGGACCTCAATATACAGAGGACTGCAGTATACAGAGGACCACGGTATACAGAGGACCGCGGTATACAGAGGACCGCGGTATACAGAGGACCACGGTATACAGAGGCCCGCGGTATACAGAGGACCGCGGTATACAGAGGCCCGCGGTATACAGAGGACCGCGGTATACAGAGGACCGCGGTATACAGAGGACCGCGGTATACAGAGGACCGCGGTATACAGAGGCCCGCGGTATACAGAGGACCGCGGTATACAGAGGACCGCGGTATACAGAGGACCGCGGTATACAGAGGACCGCGGTATACAGAGGACCGCGGTATACAGAGGACCGCAGTATACAGAGGACCTCAATATACAGAGGACCGCAGTATACAGAGGACCGCAGTATACAGAGGACCGCAGTATACAGAGGACCGCAGTATACAGAGGACCGCAGTATACAGAGGGCCGCAGTATACAGAGGACCGCAGTATACGGAGGGCCGCAATATACAGAGGGCCGCAGTATACAGAGGACCGCGGTATACGGAGGTCGGGGGTGGTGTGGCCATTGCGGCTTCCACATATATTTGCAAATGTGTGCAACTAAAACCTTTTGTTTTTACCGTGAATTGTTAGTCAATTTGGTTTTTGCAGGCTGGCTGTGGGGTTCATTTTAGAAATGTGCACTGCTGAAAAATGTCTTCGTTTTCATTCCATTCATTTTTTTTTTTTTTTTTCCGAGTCATTTGTTACTAAACCACAATTCGTAAATTAGAAACTTCGTAAATTTGTAAATTCGAAAATCCGAAAACTCTAAAGAATAACTAACCTGTGAGAAATTCCTTAAGACCCGCACACATGATCGAACTTTTTGACAACAAACTTGCAAATTAGCTGTTTTAAGGCAACATCCGACCGTGTGTACGCTCCATCGGACAAACTTTTTCGGTTTTCATCGGACAAATGTTAACTGTGCGAACAGACACAAAACCATCGGACTTTAGTACAAAGTACCAACACGCATGCTCAGATCCAATGCAAAAGATCAGACAACAATACCGAAGTTGACCAAAGGGTGGCGTCTGAAAATTGAACGTCCTCTTTTGAAGTGTCGTCAGTACGTTGAAACGTCACTACGTTCGTGTTTGTTGCCTAAAAAGTCCTGCCGTGTGTATGCAATACAAGTTCACGGCCAACGCCCTTTGTACAGAAATCCATGGAAAAGTTTGTTAGTCCGATCGTGTGTATGAGGCTTAAGGGAAACCTCTGCTGGAGCATGGAGAACGATTGTCGTATTCCCAGGATGATTGCATTTCATATAGTGTTATGGAAGGAAGCCTAGACATGTGCAATTCATTTCTGTCGGAATGTAAATTCTGACACATTTTAGGTTATTCAGAGATTAGGATGTATCCGACTATCCAAAAGGAAATAATAACGAATTTAGCTGAAATAAGTTTAATTTGGTTGTGTTTATTAATTTTCAAACAAATTCCAAGTTTTTGAAATGATTTGGATCGGTTGAAAAATTATTGACCAATTCGAAGTGTGTGAAGAACAGCTGGTTGTTAAAGAGGAGTTCCACCCAAAAGGGTGAACTTCTGCTCATTTGTCTCCTCTCCCCCTCCGGTGCCAGAATTGGCACCTTTCAGTGGGGAGGGGGGGATGGGTTACCTGTCTTTGACCGGTATCCTGTTCCCACTTCCGGGAGTCCGCACCATGGCCGTGACGTCACAGCGGGGCTCCCTCCTCCCCCTGTATGTCTACAGTATGTGTACAGTATATGTATAGTATGTGTATAGTATGTGTGTAGTATGTGTATAGTATGTGTATAGTATGTGTACAGTATATGTATAGTATGTGTACAGTATGTGTATAGTATGTGTGTAGTATATGTATAGTATGTGTACAGTATGTGTATAGTATGTGTACAGTATGTGTATAGTATGTGTACAGTATATGTATAGTATGTGTACAGTATGTGTACAGTATATGTATAGTATATGTATAGTATGTGTACAGTATATGTATAGTATGTGTACAGTATGTGTATAGTATGTGTACAGTATATGTATAGTATGTGTACAGTATGTGTGTAGTATGTGTGTAGTATGTGTATAGTATGTGTATAGTATGTGTACAGTATGTGTACAATATGTTTATAGTATGTGTAGCTGCTAGCTTTTAATTTATTTATTTTTGGAGGACCTCCGCTTTAAGGACGCCGGCCTTTACACACACATGAACTTTAATGGCATCCCAGTAAATGCTGAGAACTTGGGAACAATGGACTTTGTAGGCACGTATAAAAATAATAACAAATTGTAATAGTTCACATAAAATTCATACATATACAACACTCTACATGTTTCGCGACCTAAACTGTCGCTTCGTCAGGAGCTTCAAGCTTTCTAGTTAGAAGAACATACTTTAATTAGAATACAATAACGATTATAAGTATTAAGGTACAAATGTGCATATGTATACAAAATATACATCACCTCACCAATAATATAGTGCTTGAACAGAAAGTTTCAACGCTCGCCTACGCCAGGGAAATCGTGACCGCAAAAAGGCCCCCTCCGAAAGGAGGTAGTGACTGAGGACTGCAGTACTGGGCGACAGCCAAGAGTAGGCACATGAGTTGGGATGTGTCGGGATGTGTCGGGATGTGTCGGGATCTGTCGGGATCTGTCGGGATATCCCTCTAAGGGAAGCACCTCCCTCTGCACTAATGACGATGAACTCAGTGTAATTCATTGAACTCCATTCCCCTTATCCCGGGATGAATTCATAGTTCTAAAATTAGGCCTTAGCTTCTGCCCTGGTAGTAAAATGGACAAATACGAAGTAAAAAAGCATTTATATCTCTTTGTGAGGAAACTCGCATACAAATTTAAATGACCCAGACAAAAAAGCGGATAAGGGAAAAAAAAAGAACTGTCGGAAAAAAATTAAGAAATTTACAATGAGGGATTTTTGAGCACTGAGGGACCTTATGCTCCTGTTGGAAGAAAATCAGGAGCATAATGACCGCTCACAAATAGAATCCAACTCAGCATCAAATACACAACCACAAAGTGATTCACGATTTAAGAATAAATCAAATCAATTCCCCGACCTCACCGCAAATCCCCGAATATCAGCTTTTCTCATTGGCATACGTTTGATTTCACTGATCATAGCAATGTCAACCAATACTCCCAACCTTACCGAGCAACAACAACAAGCTCTAAAACAACCACACTGTAGACAGGACACATTTATTAAGCCCTCAGATAAGGGTGGAAACATAACACTCATGACCCGGCAACAGTACGAAACAATGTGCTTCAACATTTTAAACAATGTTGAGTGCTATCGACCAATCACAGTTGAAACCACCTCTCAATTCAAGCAGGAATATAAACAGCTTATTTACACGGCTTTCATGGATGCTTTAATTGATAAACAAACATATGAGTATCTAAATATACCCTTTCCAAGAGAAGATATTTTTTAGGCTATTCCAAAAATACACAAAAATATAGAGACACCCCCCCCCCCCCCCAGGCAGACCAATAGTGTCCGGAATCGGCTCAATCACAGGGAATGCAAGCAGATTTGTGGACTTTTTCCTCATGTCACTGGACTTCCCTCCTATGTTAGAGACACGTCAAACCTTCTTAAACGATTGGATGGATTAACAATCCCCCCGGATGCATTATTGGTTACAATTGATGTAGAGGCATTATATATTCCAGCATTCCCCACCAACTAGGTTTACAAACCTTTAAAACGTTCCTAAGGGAACAGGACCATCGGCAGTGGGAGTTCTACTCATTTGTGCTGTGACTCCTATCCTACATCCTCAAACACAACTGGTTCTCTTTTCTTGATTTCCACTACCTCCAGGTACAGGGCATTGCCATGGGCACTTGCTGTGCCCCGGCATACGCCAATCTGTACCTGGGGGGGATGTGAGATTTTTTTTCAAATGAGGCATTCAGTCGATACCTGGACCAAGCATTTTGCTGGTTCAGGTATATCGATGATATCCTTTTCATTTAGACAGGTACTGTAGAATCATTACAGGAATTCATGCATCAGCTTAACACTAATCGGTTCAACTTGAAATTTACGGTGAATTGGCATAAGGAGTCCATATCGTTCTTGGATTTATTGATATACAAAGATGTATCTAATGATCTAGCCACAAAACTGTATCGGAAAAGTACAGTGGGCAATACGCTGCTGCATGCAGAGAGCGGACACCCTATCTCTCGTTTAGTACATCCACCTTCAGAGGAATTGTACACATGAATTTGATTTTAGGACTCAAGCAGCAGAGCTTCGTTCCCGCCTGCGGCAGCGGGGATACAGTAAGAGCCTGCTTAGGAAGGCATATAATAAAGCTCTAAATAGAGATAGGAACTCACTGCTTTATTCCAATGCGAGGTCTAACTCTAAACATCAGACTTCTAAGTTCATCACCAGATATTCCGCCCGACACCAACAACTTCAGACATGTATGCAAAAACATTGGCATCTTCTACGTGAAGACGCCATTCTTATTAAATATGTTAGAGACACCCCAGAAATAGTATTCCGCAAAAGCCCCTCAATAGGCAACAAAATCACAACTAGTCAATACATACCAAATAATTAATACCACACTGGAAAATCGAGGAATCTCCACTTGCGAACAATGCACTTATTGCCCATGGGTACAAACGGGTACAAGATTCCGTCTGCCCAATGGAGAAACGTTTTACCCACGTTTCCATGCAACTTTCACCACGCAGGGAGTGATCTATTTGATGGTGTGTAAATGAGGAGCATTCTATGTAGGCAAGACGATTCTCCAGCTTAAACAACTCATATGTGATCATATCTACTCTTCCCAATATGCTAAAATGCTTACTCCGGTTAGCCGCCACTTGGGCCTGTACCATCAATTTGATACCACCCTTGTTCACTTTATTGTTTTGGAAGTGATACCCCAAGACCCATGTGGCGGCAACTGGGACAAACGCATTCTCTAGAAGGAGACATTCTAGATTGAGCGTCTTGAAGCAACCAAGCCACCGGGTATCAATGAGGTGCTATCATACCGGCCCTTCCTCTGAGGGACCTGCAGGATGGCCGCATTGACCCCTGGCTAAGCATCAACAGTATATATGATATATGCTGTCCAAATGGGTACTGCGCTAAACTACAGAGACCATAGATGTATACATACTGCTGGCTCTGGCAGTTCTCAAATGAATATGAGACTTTTCTTGCCTGTCAATCGCCAAACAAACCCAAACAAGAAATGCTTTTTAAGTCATGTTCAATAAATAAAGTATGTCTCAGTATAACATTGATCATCCAATTTGTATTGGACTGCTAGATTTGAACTAATTATCTGCCAAAAACCTTGTTTTCTGGCACTGTGTTACATTATGTGGTATATATGTGTATATGTATATATGTATATATATATATATTTTTTGTTTCCTCTCACTTATGACCAAGGTTTCAACCGCAGTTCCTTTCTTGGCCACCGGTGGGGGGGGCAATAGCTGTGTGATGCCATGGCTGGTATAGCCGGGATGTGTGGCCGGCCAAGCCGTTGGGGTTGCGGCCCACTCTCCCAGGTCACACTGACCGGTGATAGTCAGGGCACGCATTCCACCCACAGCAACCACGGAGACACTTTCCAACTTGTGTCTCCTAGGTTCACTGCGGCCACCGCAGACGGCGGGCGCTAGGACCAGCGAGTCCGGTATTCTAGTGCACTTGCACCTGCGAGCGCGGGCGCGGTGCACCAGCGGCCCAGGCTGAGTGACGTCAGACGCCAGTCTGACCGAGCTCAGTCGGGGTGCACAAATAGCGGGGGGAGGGCATCATTCCCCAGGTGCTGATAGGAAATTGGATGCCCATTACACCCCGTGGAACTGCAAATAGGTAGCCCCACACTAGGAACCCGGAACTACCGCAACTCCAGGTATTTCAGCACTTTAGCCCCTGTATATATATTTTTCCTGTCCTCATGGCATTCTTGTCTCCTCTGCTCTTTAGGAAAGTGGATTTAAAAGCTTTGTGTGCACACTTCATGTTTATGTGCACACCCCACTGTGACTGAATCCCTCTATCCCGGAGCAGTGAATAGCCAAAGTACTTTTGTTTTTGTTTTAGTTACCCTCTTCCTTTCTTAATCATAGTAATTTCCTAATGTTTACTATTAAATGGTTAAAGACCCCGGGAGGACAAACTCTATGGTTTTCTCTATAGATAGGCAAGTACCTGGCTTAAGGAGATGTGAGCAGTAGTGGCTATTTATCAACCGACATGTGAGTATGGGACCCAGTATTGTAGCTTATCTAAATCCCAATCGAAGTGTCCACTAGTACTTATTTAAATATTCTTCACATCTATAGTTACCCTTCACATCCCGACGTATCCCGACGCATCCTGACACATTCCGACACATCCCGACTCATGTGCCTACTCTTGGCTGTCGCCCAGTACTGGGGTCCTCGGTCACTACCTACTTTTCGGAGGGAGCCCTTTTTGCGGTCACGATCTCCCTGGCGCAGGCGAGCCTTGAAACTTTCTGTTCAAGCACTATATTATTGGTGAGGTGATGTATATTTTGTATACATATGCAGATTTGTACCTTAATACTTATAATCTGTATTGTATTCTAATTAAAGTATGTTCTTCTAACTAGAAACCTTGAAGCTTCTGAAGAAGCGACAGTTTAGGTCGCGAAACATGTAGAGCGAGTAATTATTTTTAATCTATGAGGATTGTGGGAACCACCAAGAGGAATACACACATCTCAGTGTGGGGCATTTTCTTTATACTTCTAGCATTGCCCCCCAGGAAGTATATGATTCCGTATATCCTCCAGGAAAAACCACTGTGCCCCATATCTTTATAAATCACTGTGTTGTATATGTATGATTTTTATGTGATCTAATAAAATGTGTTATTATTTTTTATACGTGCCTACAAAGTCCATTGTTCCCAATTTCAGCATTTACAGATTATGTAGGATGTGGCACATTTATACCAAAGGTGTCCGATTGGCACCTTAGGGCATTGCAATCAATTGAATTTCGGCAATGACATCCCACTCTTATGCCCCGTACACACGGTCGGACTTTGTTCGGAGATTCCGACAACAAAATCCATGGATTTTTTTCCGACGGATGTTGGCTCAAACTTGTCTTGCATACACACGGTCACACAAATTTGTCGGAAAATCCGATAGTTCTAAACGCGGTGACGTAAAACACGTACGTCGGGACTATAAACAGGGCAGTGGCCAATAACTTTCATCTCTTTATTTATTCTGAGCATGCGTGGCACTTTGTCCGTCGGATTTGTGTACACACGATCGGAATTTCCAACAACGGATTTTGTTGTCGGAAAATTTTATATCCTGCTCTCTAACTTTGTGTGTCGGAAAATCCGATGGAAAATGTGTGATGGAGCCCACACACGGTCAGAATTTCCGACGACAAGGTCCTATCACACATTTTCCGTCGGAAAATCCGACCGTGTGTACGTCTGTAGGGTTCAATATTGAGTTGGCCCTTTTGCAGCTATAACAGCTTCAACTTTTCGGAAGGCCGTCCACAAGGTTTAGGAGGGTGTCTATGGGAATGTACACAGTCAACTGAACTCTTAAGGCGTCAGCATACCAAGACATTTTGGACAATTTCATGCTCCCAACTTTGAGGGAAGAGTTTGGGGACGGTCCCTTCCTGTTCCAACATGACTGCGCACCAGTGTACAAAGCAAGGTCCATAAAGACATGGATGAGTAAGTTTGGGGTGAAGGAACATGACTGGCCTGCACAGAGTCCTGACTTCAACCCGATAGAACATCCTTTGGGATGAATTCGAGCGGAGACGGCTAGCCAGGCCTTCTCGTCCAACATCAGTGCCTGACCTCACAAATGCTCTTCTGGAAGAATGGTCAAACATTCCCATAGACACCCTCATAAACCATGTGGATGGCCTTCCCAGAAGAGTTGAAGCTGTTATAGCTGTAAAGGGCGGAGCCAACTCAATATTGAGCCCTCCGGACTAAGACTGGGATGTCATTAAAGGTCATGTGTGTGTAAAGGCAGGCGTCCCAATACTTTTGGCAATATAGTGTATGTGTAAATTGACAGCGCTATATAAGTACCTGTAATAAATAAACTGAAGTAAGAGAGGGATGGTAGTCATATAAAATTAATTGGCGATGGTTTTGGATGCCATTGGTGGCTGTTGTTGTGTTTCTGAATACATTTCATTTCTGGATATATGGCGGTCGGCGGACTTCAAAGTGATTAAAAAATAAAGTAAACAATGAAGCCGAGAGCTAAAAATACCCTCAATGAGTAATGTGCGGAGAATTGTCCTTTTCTGATGGCTCTAATTGACCCGTTCCTCCCGGTAGATGAGGTTACGCGGCGTTCTGGTAGAGCAATGTGTCTCGGTCAGGTTCGGTATCTGCATAGATCGGCTCTTCCTTGTCATCCGCGGTATATTAATGTCACCTCATCAGAGGTCATTAACTTGCACAGGCGCTCGTTAAGGAGAAGGGTGTCTGCTCGGCGCGGACTTGTTTTTCAGGGTTTGGGAAATGGCAGCATGAATTTGTTCCCAATTAGTCACAGGTTAGACATGGTGCGCGCTGCGCCGGTGCGAGGGAGAGAAGATAATTGTGTGACAGCCGGAGAGGAGAGACGTATCGGGCTGAGAAGTAAGCAGAGCAGACACCGGGGTGATGCATGAACGCCGCAGTCAATCTTTTGGCGCAGTGCCATAGTAACCGAGACACTCCGGTCTTCTCTGCCCTTTCCTGTTGACACAAACAGAGGAGGATTGATTCAATGTAGGGAAGTCGGGTTCCAGGGACAGTACTTAAAGGTTTATTCCAAAAATATTTGACAGGGAAATAAAGAACATTCATCCGAATCCCAACTATAATATGACCTTATATTGGGGTCCTTCACACAGCAGATAGCGATATCCAATGTATTGTAATACGAGGGATGTACTGAAAGTAATGCAGCAATAACACCCATAGGTCCTTCAAATGTCTCATGGCAGCAGTGGTGGCTGGTGGGTTCTTCTCTTGGAGGGGCGACAAACAAACAACACTGGGACAGCAGCCCCTCCCCTGGGTGGTCTGGCACTTACCTGCTTGTGTGGCGGGGGCTCCAGTGTCCTCCCCTCCTCTCCTGGAGTGCGGGCAGTGGCAGCTCTGGTGTCCTTTCCTCTTCTCCCGGAGTGCGGGCAGCGGCGGCTCCGGTGTCCTCTCCTTCTCTCCCGGAGTGCGGGCAGCGGCGGCTCAGGTGTCCTCTCCTCCTCTCCCGGAGTGCGGGCAGTGGCGGCTCCGGTGTCCTCTCCTCTCCCGGAGTGCGGGCAGCAGCAGCTCTGGTGTCCTCTCCTCCTCTCCCGGAGTGCGGGCAGCGGCAGCTCCGGTGTCCTCTCCTCCTCTCCCGGAGTGCGAGCAGCGGCAGCTCTGGTGTCCTCTCCTCCTCTCCCGGAGTGCGAGCAGCGGCAGCTCCGGTGTCCTCTCCTCCTCTCCCGGAGTGCGGGCAGCGGCAGCTCCGGTGTCCTCTCCTCCTCTCCCGGAGTGCGAGCAGCGGCAGCTCCGGTGTCCTCTCCTCCTCTCCCGGAGTGCGGGCAGCGGCGGCTCCGGTGTCCTCTCCTCCTCTCCCGGAGTGTGGGCAGCGGCGGCTCCGGTGTCCTCTCCTCCTCTCCCGGAGTGCGGGCAGCGGCGGCTCTGGTGTCCTATCCTCCTCTCCCGGAGTGCGGGCAGCGGCGGCTCCGGTGTCCTCACCTCCTCTCCCGGAGTGCGGGCAGCGGCGGCTCTGGCGTCCTCTCCTCCTCTCCAGGAGTGCGGGCAGTGGCGGCTCCTGTGTCTCGCTCCTCCTCCGCCACGTGTCTCCTCTTCTGCCAAAGCGCCAGGCATCCAATAGGATCGCCTGACGCTTTGACCAATTGGGAAACAGGTTTCACAACCTGCCAGTGCCTCCTGATTGGTGGGGAGAAACTTTAGTGTGAAAATAGTGAAATTTCATTCGCTATCGTCACACAACTGGGTAGGCTCAGAGTGCAATGCTCTACACTCCAAGGCCACCCTTTTTTGAAGCCTATTAGAGCCTCTGACTCTAATCATGTACTTCTAACCCCCCCCCGCTCCCCGCATTGGAATCCAAGACGCTCTAATATGTTTACCAGGGGGGATAGGGGAGGCAGTGCCCCTGCGTCCTCTATGGATGGGCCGCCACTGCAGCGCAGTAGAGTAACTCTTCTTCTTTTTCTTCATTGCAGGTAAATAATGGATTTCAAGCAGAAGCAATGTGCTGTCATTGAGTTCTTGATGAAGGAGGCTGCCCAACATCTACAGAAGACTACAGAATGTTTATGGAGATGACACCAGTGATGAGCAATCTGTTGTCAATGGTTTTATTCTCCATAAACATTCTGTAGCCTTCTGTGGATGTTAGACACCCTCCACCCCTCCTTCATCAGGAACTCAATGGCGGCACATTGCTTCTGCTTGGAATCCATTATTCGTCTTTTTCATTGCAGGTAAATAATAGATTCCAAGCAGAAGCAATGTGCCGTCATTGAGTTCCTGATGAAGGAGGGGTGCAGTCTGTCCGATATCCACAGAAGGCTACTGTTAGGACAGAGTTTGCCTGCTGGTGGCACTGTGGTGCTCTGGGCAGAAAGCTGCAGTTTTAGTGTCCACCAGCAGGTTCCAGCGATCAGCCTTACCTGGCCACACCTGCTGGGAGCAGGCCTGGATTTACTCCCTTTGCCGCCCCAAGACCGGGTCCTTCAATGCCGCCGCCCCCCACACACCACCATTCAGGGCGTGGTTTACGCAAAATGGTGGGCGTGGCTTATATGGGCGTGGTTCTAATGGGGGTGTGGTTAGAGTCTGAGATGAATGAGAGGTGGAGAAAGAAAGGGGAAAAGAGGCAGGGAGGAAGAGAGAAAAAAGGAGGGAAGAAGAGAGAAGGAAGGAAAGAGGGATGGAGGGACAGCAGGCCCAGATCCTACACCACAATAGAAATATGTGTATTCCAGAGTTTAACAAATCAGCAGATAAAGATACTCCAAACACCTGGGGTTAGCGCTTCAATCATCCCAGCACCATGGTTGTTATGGTGTCAGGATGATTGAAGCGCATTATTACTATTATTACATTGTAATATAGAATTAAATCATTCAACTCACCATAATCCAGAATCAGTGGGACCCCTCAGCATGTCACCTGCCACGTCGCCTGCCACCAGATGCCATCAGGTGCCCCCAGCAGAGTCCGTCGTTACTTCAGGTGCCCCCAAAAGCAGAGGCCTTCCTTACAGATCTGTGTCCCTGGCAGCGGAGCCCCCCTTACATCTGGTGTCCCCAGCAGCGGAGCCCCCTTACATCTGGTGTCCCCAGCAGCGGAGCCCCCTTACATCTGGTGTTCCCCAGTGGAGAAGCCCCCCTTACATCAGGTGTCCCCAGTGGAGAAGCCCCCCTTACATCAGGTGTCCCCAGTGGAGAAGCCCCCCTTACATCAGGTGTCCCCAGTGGAGAAGCCCCCATCAGGTGTCCCCAGTGGAGAAGCCCCCATCAGGTGTCCCCAGTGGAGAAGCCACCCTTACATCCAGTGTCCCCAGTGGAGAATCCCCCCCTTACATCCGGTGTCCCCAGTGGAGAAGCCTCCCCTTACATCCGGTGTCCCCAGTGGAGAAGCCCCCCTTACATCCAGTGTCCCCAGTGGAGAATCCCCCCTTACATCAGGTGTCCCCAGTGGAGAAGCCTCTCCTTACATCCGGTGTCCCCAGTGGAGAAGCCCCCCCCTACATCCGGTGTCCCCAGTGGAGAAGCCCCCCCTTACATCAGGTGTCCCCAGTGGAGAAGCCCCCCCTTACATCAGGTGTCCCCAGTGGAGAAGCCCCCCCTTACACCCGGTGTCCCCCAGTGGAGAAGCCCCCCTCCCTCAGCAGCGGAGACTCTCTAACAGGCAGCGTGGAACAACAGGCGGAGCCGGCCGGGTGGCTGCCAATAGAAACTGAGCCGGCCGGGAGACTGCCCAACCTCCACCCCGTGGCCTTTCCCACAACATGTAACAGACATGTCGCCTGCCACTAGATGCCATCAGGTGCCCCCAGCAGAGTACGTCCTTACATCAGGTGCCCCCAGAAGCAGAGGCCCTCCTTACAGATCTGTGTCCCTGGCAGGGGAGCCCCCCTTACATCTGGTGTCCCCAGCAGTGGAGCCCCCCTTACATCAGATGTCCCCAGTGGAGAAGCCCCCCTTACATCAGGTGTCCCCAGTGGAGAAGCTCCCATCAGGTGTCCCCAGTGGAGAAGCCCCCCTTACATCAGGTGTCCCCAGTGGAGAAGCCCCCCTTACATCAGGTGTCCCCAGTGGAGAAGCCCCCCTTACATCAGGTGTCCCCAGTGGAGAAGCCCCCATCAGGTGTCCCCAGTGGAGAAGCCCCCCTTACATCAGGTGTCCCCAGTGGAGAAGCCCCCCTTACATCAGGTGTACCCAGTGGAGAAGCCCCCATCAGGTGTCCCCAGTGGAGAAGCCCCCCTTACATCAGGTGTCCCCAGTGGAGAAGACATCATGATGCTGTTTGTTTCACATATTTATTTGTATCATTTATCATTTTCCTTCCACTTCACAATTATGGGCCACTTTTTGTTGGTCTATCATAAAATCCCAATAAAATATAATTCCGTTTTTGGTTGTAACAAAATGTGGGAAATTTCAAGGGGTATGAATACTTTTTCAAGGCACTGTACATTCATGGTCTGGTCCCAGTTTCTGTGTGTAGCTACATGTATCTGCTCTCCCAGCTGCTGATTTCTGACAGTTACAGAATATTTATGGAGATGACACCATTGATGAGCAATGTCTTCTCATTGGTGACTCTTGTCAATGGTGTCATCTCCATAAACATTCTGTATCCCCCACCCACAACTTTCTAGAACATTCTCCAACATTCTAGAAACATGGGGAGGCACCAGAGAGCTGCCAGGATGAGTCATCCAGCCCTGACCTCTAATAACCCCGACCCAGTGACTTTATCCAGAAAATGCTTTTAACTACTTTCACGTCTAGTAGCACACACTATTATTCATGTCTGCCCCCCAAACCTACCCTCCAGGTAGATTGACCCTATTTGGCATGGCTAGTGGCACCCAGGGAAGGTGTCCAACATCTTTTGTTTAGTGTGCCTCAACATTCTACACGATATTGAAAAAAAAGGCCCATACATACCTAATATAGCGGTGTCATCTGCATTCATTACAGTGAATGAATGATAGGCGGTTGATGTTGAGGGGGGGGGTGTTGGGGGGTTGATGCACAGCTGATAGTTGTGGAAGAGGGGCCGGGTACACAGGAGAGAGTTGTAGACAGGAGGGTGGGGGTTAGGCTTGGAGGGGGCTGATTGTGCAGAGGTGAAAGCTGTAGATGGGGGGGGGGGGGTATAAAGAGGAGAGCTGTGGATGGGGGAAGGTGTAGAGGTGAAGGCTGTAGATGGGGGGGAGGGGGGTATAAAGAGGAGAGCTGAGGATGGGGGAAGGTGTAGAGGAGAAGGCTGTAGAATGTGAAGACCGTGGCAGATTCTAACGATTAAAGTTTTTTGAAAACAATGTCACACTCACCTGTTCCATGCTTCTGTGCCGGTGTTCCCAGTATCACCTCCCAGTGTCTTCCAGTATGATCTCTGTACCTCCAATGTTCCCAGTGTTGTCCAGCCTATCACCAGTGACTCTCTCCATATTTCTCTCTGGAACCCGAATCACAGTGTTCCAGCCAGGCGTCCATTACCAGCACCTGTGAGAAAAGCCGGCAGGAGGGAGGGGAGGAGAAGCCAGATTTCAGCTGCTGCAGGAGGAAAATAGAGGGGATTGGTTCCAGTAAATACTGCCCTCCTGTCTAGATTTTCCTTCCATCTTCTGCCCGGGCCCCTTTTGTATGCTCCCCTGGTCCCCTTCCCGCTTGCAGCACTGTTGGCCTCCCCTCCTCTCCTCTCCCGCCAGTGGGGATCCTTTCAGGATGGAGAGCGGGAGAAGGGGCTGGTAAATATGTAATTTACTACTGACACCGTCCACTGCCCTACTGACACCGTCCACTGCTCTACTGACACCATCCACTGCTCTACTGACACCATCCACTGCTCTGCTGATACCATCCTCTGCCCTACTGACACCGTCCACTGCTCTACTGACACCATCCACTGCTCTACTGACACCATCCACTGCTCTGCTGATACCATCCTCTGCCCTACTGACACCGTCCTCTGCTCTACTGACACCATCCACTGCTCTACTGACACCATCCACTGCTCTACTGACACCATCCACTGCTCTACTGACACCATCCACTGCTCTACTGACACCATCCACTGCTCTGCTGATACCATCCTCTGCCCTACTGACACCGTCCACTGCTCTACTGACATCGTCCTCTGCTCTACTGACACCGTCCACTGCCCTACTGACACCGTCCACTGCTCTACTGACACCATCCACTGCTCTACTGACACCATCCACTGCTCTACTGACACCATCCACTGCTCTGCTGATACCATCCTCTGCCCTACTGACACCGTCCACTGCTCTACTGACACCATCCACTGCTCTACTGACACCATCCACTGCTCTACTGACACCATCCACTGCTCTACTGACACCATCCACTGCTCTGCTGATACCATCCTCTGCCCTACTGACACCGTCCACTGCTCTACTGACACCGTCCACTGCTCTACTGACACCGTCCACTGCTCTACTGACACCATCCACTGCTCTACTGACACCGTCCACTGCTCTACTGACACCATCCACTGCTCTACTGACACCGTCCACTGCTCTACTGACACCATCCACTGCTCTACTGACACTGTCCACTGCCCTACTGACACCGTCCACTGCTCTTCTGACACCGTCCTCTGCTCTACTGACACCATCCACTGCTCTACTGACACCATCCACTGCTCTACTGACACCATCCACTGCTCTACTGACACCATCCACTGCTCTACTGACACCATCCACTGCTCTGCTGATACCATCCTCTGCCCTACTGACACCGTCCACTGCTCTACTGACACCGTCCACTGCTCTACTGACACCGTCCACTGCCCTACTGACACCGTCCACTGCTCTACTGACACCATCCACTGCTCTACTGACACCATCCTCTGCTCTACTGACACCGTCCACTGCTCTACTGACACCATCCACTGCTCTGCTGATACCATCCTCTGCCCTACTGACACCGTCCACTGCTCTACTGACACCATCCACTGCTCTACTGACACCATCCACTGCTCTACTGACACCATCCACTGCTCTACTGACACCATCCACTGCTCTGCTGATACCATCCTCTGCCCTACTGACACCGTCCACTGCTCTACTGACACCGTCCACTGCTCTACTGACACCGTCCACTGCTCTACTGACACCATCCACTGCTCTACTGACACCGTCCACTGCTCTACTGACACCATCCACTGCTCTACTGACACCGTCCACTGCTCTACTGACACCATCCACTGCTCTACTGACACTGTCCACTGCCCTACTGACACCGTCCACTGCTCTTCTGACACCGTCCTCTGCTCTACTGACACCATCCACTGCTCTACTGACACCATCCACTGCTCTACTGACACCATCCACTGCTCTACTGACACCATCCACTGCTCTGCTGATACCATCCTCTGCCCTACTGACACCGTCCACTGCTCTACTGACACCGTCCACTGCTCTACTGACACCGTCCACTGCCCTACTGACACCGTCCACTGCTCTACTGACACCATCCACTGCTCTACTGACACCATCCTCTGCTCTACTGACACCGTCCACTGCTCTACTGACACCATCCACTGCTCTGCTGATACCATCCTCTGCCCTACTGACACCGTCCACTGCTCTACTGACACCATCCACTGCTCTACTGACACCATCCACTGCTCTACTGACACCATCCACTGCTCTACTGACACCATCCACTGCTCTGCTGATACCATCCTCTGCCCTACTGACACCGTCCACTGCTCTACTGACACCGTCCACTGCTCTACTGACACCGTCCACTGCTCTACTGACACCATCCACTGCTCTACTGACACCGTCCACTGCTCTACTGACACCATCCACTGCTCTACTGACACCGTCCACTGCTCTACTGACACCATCCACTGCTCTACTGACACTGTCCACTGCCCTACTGACACCGTCCACTGCTCTTCTGACACCGTCCTCTGCTCTACTGACACCATCCACTGCTCTACTGACACCATCCACTGCTCTACTGACACCATCCACTGCTCTACTGACACCATCCACTGCTCTGCTGATACCATCCTCTGCCCTACTGACACCGTCCACTGCCCTACTGACACCATCCACTGCTCTACTGACACCGTCCACTGCTCTACTGACACCGTCCACTGCTCTACTGACACCGTCCACTGCTCTACTGACACCGTCCTCTGCTCTGCTGACACCGTCCTCTGCTCTGCTGACATCGTCCTCTGCTCTACTGACACCATCCACTGCCCTACTGACACCATCCACTGCTCTACTGACACCGTCCTCTGCTCTACTGACACCGTCCTCTGCTCTACTGACACCATCCACTGCCCTACTGACACCTTCCACTGCTCTACTGACATCATCCACTGCTTTACTGACATCATCCACTGCTCTACTGACACCGTCCACTGCTCTACTGACACCGTCCACTGCTCTACTGACACCGTCCTCTGCTCTCCTGACACCGTCCACTGCCCTACTGACACCATCCACTGCCCTACTGACACCTTTCACTGACCTACTGACACCGTCCTCTGCTCTACTGACACCATCCGCTGCCCTACTGACACCTTCCACTGCTCTACTGACACCATCCACTGCTCTACTGACACCGTCCACTGCACTACTGACACCGTCCACTGCCCTACTGACACCGTCCACTGCCCTACTGACACCGTCCACTGCTCTACTGACACCATCCACTGCTCTACTGACACCGTCCTCTGCCCTACTGACACCATCCACTGCTCTACTGACACCGTCCACTGCTCTACTGACACCGTCCTCTGCTCTCCTGACACCGTCCACTGCCCTATTGACACCATCCACTGCCCTACTGACACCTTTCACTGACCTACTGACACCGTCCACTGCTCTACTGACACCATCCACTGCTCTACTGACACCGTCCACTGCACTACTGACACCGTCCACTGCCCTACTGACACCGTCCACTGCCCTACTGACACCGTCCACTGCTCTACTGACACCATCCACTGCTCTACTGACACCGTCCTCTGCCCTACTGACACCATCCACTGCTCTACTGACACCGTCCACTGCTCTACTGACACCACCCACTGCTCTACTGACACCGTCCTCTGCCCTACTGATACCATCCACTGCCCTACTGACACCATCCACTGCCCCTACTGACACCGTCCACTGCCCTACTGACACCATCCACTGCTCTACTGACACCGTCCACTGCTCTACTGACACCATCCACTGCTCTACTGACACCGTCTTCTGCCCTACTGACACCATCCTCTGCCCTACTGACACCGTCCACTGCTCTACTGACACCATCCACTGCTCTACTGACACCATCCACTGCTCTACTGACACCGTCTTCTGCCCTACTGACACCATCCTCTGCCCTACTGACACCGTCCACTGCCCTACTGACACCGTCCACTGCTCTACTGACACCGTCCACTGCTCTACTGACACCGTCCACTGCTCTACTGACACTGTCCACTGCCCTACTGACACCATCCACTGCTCTACTGACACCGTCCACTGCCCTACTGACACCGTCCACTGCTCTACTGACACCGTCCACTGCTCTACTGACACCGTCCACAGCCCTACTGACACCGTCCACTACTTTACTCACACTTTTCACAGCTCTACTGACTGACGCTGTCTACTTTTAAGGTAAGTTAAGGTTACATTTTTACATTGAGATTTGTTTATTATATTTTTGTAAGTTTTCCTTACTATTTAGTCAGGCCTTGCTATTTCATTTCTTTAAGAAAAAAAGTCGCTGAACCCCTGGTGATCTTTGATCTCTTTCATGTTGTTTAGGTAGATCTCCATCTCTCAAAGGTTTCCCATCCTCGTGTTGCACTGTGTCGCTGGGGAAAAGCACTTGCCCCGTCACCCTGCGTAGGTAGATCAGTAATCTTAGAGGACCCACCCAGGCCCATCTCAGGCCCTCTGAGTTTCCGGCTTCACCTACACAGAGTGAGGGGGCAAGCCCTTTCCCCAGCAACCCACTCTCAGCCCTCCCCCGCCCATCCCAGTACAGCCCCTGCTAGTGAGAAGTGATAGTGGAACCCCCCGGGTGCTAATGGGGGTATGTCAGGTGATAGTAGTGTGTAAAAGTGTAAAAAAAAAACGCAGTACACAGGTTTTTAAAGTAATATATTAAGCAACTCCGGCGTCTCTTCTCCTCTCTCCGGGTCTTCTGTCTCCTCCACTGATGTCTTCTGCCGGTTCTTCTCCCCTCTCCGGGACTTCTGTCTCCTTCACTGATGTCTTCTGCCGGTTCTTCTCCCCTCTCCTTCACTGATGTCTTCTTCCGGTTCTTCTCCCCTCTCCTTCACTGATGTCTTCTGCCGGTTCTTCTCCACTCTCCTTCACTGATGTCTTCTGCCGGTTCTTCTCCCCTCTCCGGGTCTTCTGTCTCCTCCATTGATGTCTTCTGCCTGTTCTTCTCCTCTCTCCGGGTCTTCTGTCTCCTTCACTGATGTCTTCTGCCGGTTCTTCTCCCCTCTCCTTCACTGATGTCTTCTGCCGGTTCTTCTCCCCTCTCCTTCACTGATGTCTTCTGCCGGTTCTTCTCCCCTCTCCTCCGCTGATGTCTTCTGCCAGTTCTTCTCCCCTCTACGGGTCTTCTGTCTCCTCCACTGATGTCTTCTGCCCGTTCTTCTCCCCTCACCGGCTCTTCCACCTCCTCCACTGATGTCTTCTGCCGGTTCTTCTCCCCTCACTGGCTCTTCCACCTCCTCCACTGATGTCTTCTTTCTCTGCCGGTTCTTCTCCCCTCTCTGGGTCTTCTCCGCTCTCCGCTTCTAGCCCTCTCCGGTTCTTCTCCCTCTGTCCGCTGTCTTCTGCCTCTGCTGGGTCTTCTCCACTGTCTTCTTACTCTTTTGCCAGGTCTTCCGATGTTGACTCAACGCTCTCTCCTGCTCTAATGCCGGGTGCGCGGTGTGCCAATACTTATATTGGCATGGGGCGGGGTCATCTGGAGGCCTGCCCCTTATGATGTCCCTGCTGGGGTATGATGGGCATTGATGTCATAAGGGGCGGGCCTCCGATGACCATGCACACCGCGCGCCCAGCATTAGAGCTGGAGAGAGTGTTGAGTCAACATCGGAAGAAGAACAGAAGAAGAGTGGAGAGCAGAGAAGACCCGGAGAGGGGAGAAGAACCGGCAGAGGCAGAAGACATCAGCAGAGGAGGTGGAAGAGAACCGGAGAGGGGAGAAGAGATGCCAGAGCTGCTTAATAAATTACTTTAAAAACCTGTGTACTGTGTTTTATTTTTGACACTTTTTTTTAGGTGCATGGGTAGGAGTACAATGTACCCCATACTCATTCACATAGGGTGGGGGGCCGGGATCTGGGGCCCCCCTTGTTAAAGGGGGCTTCCAGATTCCGATAAGCTCCCTGCCCGCAGACCCCCGACGACCAACGGCCAAGGTTGTCGGGAAGAGGACCTTATCCTCATCAACATGGGGACAAAGGTGCTTTGGAGGGGGGCGCAGGGCCACCCTGCCTCAAAGCACCCACCCCCCATGTTGAGGGCATGTGGCCTGGTTTGGTTCAAGGGGGGGATGCTCGCTCATCCCACACCTCATTTCCTGACCTGCCGGGCTTTGTGCTCAAGTAAGGGTCTGGTATGTATTTTGGGGAGACCCCCACACAGTTTTTTTGGCGTGGGGGGTTCCCCGTAAAATCCATACCAGACCGAAGGGCCCAGTTTGCTCTTGGAGGGGAACCCATGCCAATTTCTTTTTAAATTTGGTGTGGAGTTCCCCCTAAAGATTCATATCAGACAGTGCCAGGTATTGTCAGGGATCAAAGTCGGATCCCTGTTTATTGAAGTCGGGTCCACAGTTGTATGACTGTCGTGTCGTACAAGTGTGAAAGGGGCCTCAGGCCTCGTTCACACTGCTGTGACTTGAAAGTCACGTGATTTCGCCGCGATGTTACAGCAAATTTCGCGGCCGCGATTTCAGGGAATGCCTGTATAAACCTGAGGTCCACTAACCTCGACTCGCATCAAAGTCGGACCAAAGTAGTGCAGGGACTACTTTGAAGTTGGTCCGAGTCGTACTAATATGAATGGTTGTCATTGGAAATCATGGGGAACGACTTGTCATGCGACTTTGCAGTCCGAAGTCGCAGGACAAGTCATACAAGTGTGAAAGGGGCCTCAAAGTTGTTTCGAAGTTGCCTGACAAAGTTGTGGCGACTTTCACACTTGTGAAAGCTCCCCGCCCGCAGACCCCCAACGACCAACGGCCAGGGTTGTCGGGAAGAGGCCCTTATCTTCATCAACATGGGGACAAAGGTGCTTTGGGGGGGGGGGGCAGTGTGAAGCGTCTCTCTTCTCTTTTATACTCTGTAGCTCCGGTGCAGGTTCATTTGTTTTATTCTTACACTTTATACCGTATTTTGTATTGCTGCTGTAATCATTTTTATATGAATAAATGATTGTGGAACGAATCATCTGAGTTTCCATTATTTCTTATGGGGAGATTTGCTTTGATATACGAGTGCTTTGGACTACTAGCATGTTTCCGGGACTAATTATGCTCCAAGGTTTTACTGAATTACGTTTTTTGTTTTTTTGGCTTAATCTTGCTTTAGGAAACAAGCAGGTGAAGAATCAAATATAAATGTGGATCTGTATTAAACAATTTTGCAGTCAGAATGTTATTTTAATAAGTCCTAATATTATATAAAATGATTTTCCATCAACTTTTATTTCAGTCTTTATATAATCAGACAAAATAAAAAGTCTAGTAAATTCCGACAGTGACTTCTCCATTAGCGGGCTCCGGATCTGTCGCGGGCGGAGTTGCTGCAAAGGCCAGATGATCAGATTAGCTTCTTGTAATCTATTTTTAAGGAAAAGTTCTGTAGGAGATTTATTGATCTTAATAACTTAATGCAGAGCAGTGCTGCCCCCCCCCCCCCCCCCCCATAGCATCACAACGACATTGATGGGAAACATTGTCACTCTCTCTATGGAGTTCATATAAATAATGTTGATTCAGCGTTTATAGTTCTGTATCTGGGTATGAAGCTATCATCCAACACACAAATATATCGTACAAATACATTTCTCTGAGCACCCCGATCCATATTGGTGATGACACCGTGCTATCTGCACCCAATGCAATGAATGCCAATGGGATGGAAGACAGAAGACGATCAATCATACTTCTGATAAACGACCGACCTCCATGCTACGGGGAAGAGCAAAAAAATGCAACTTCTACAAACACACATTCATATATTTCTTCACCGATTGGAGGAATAATGCGGTATATAGTATACATAGATATACAGTATAGAGTTTACATAGATATATAGTATATAGTATACATAGATATACAATATATAGCATGCAAAGATATACAGTATATAGTTTACATAGATATACAGTATATAGCATACATAGATATACAGTATATAGTATACATAGATATACAGTATATAGTATACATAGATATACTATATGTATAGTATATATAGTATAGTGTATATAGTATATTGTATAGTATATATACTAATGAGACCACCAAGCTACTCATTCACTCTATCTCTCACCTCGACTATTGCTTCTCCCTCCTCATTGTCCTCCATCCCTCTCCTTTTTCTTTTTTTAATTTGGTCATATTCACTTTTTGACTACACCCTCCTGGTACAAAGTTGGAGAGTACCTCTCTTTATAGGTTTTTTTTTTTTTTTTAAAAGAACATGTTTATTCGTGTTCATGACATACATAGATATCGTATACAACATAAAGTTACAGGTGTGAAATGTATTGCACATCAAACAAAGATGTATTCACAATGTATCTCAGGTTAGTTGTTGACATATTGTATTCCATGCAATATCATAACATAAAAGCATTAGTTACTTTTATTAATCCTGTTTCGTTATCATAGTGTACAATGGAATATGAAAGTATTACAAACTGTATAGTTTATCGTACTTGCATTACACCCTTATATCATGCCCACATCAAGCTATTCCATACAAGTCTCACTAGCTTCAAGCCATTTATCCCATACTCTATTGTATTTGTTCGGGCATCCCCTATGTTTGTATAGCAATTTTTTGTTGGGCAGTGATTTATTGGTCTCAGCAATCCAATTTTGGATTGAGGGAGAGTGAGGCCGCATCCAGTATTTGGCGATTACTTTTCTGGCACAGAAAAGAGTTTCCTGTAAGAATGTGGCTTGGTATTTCTCGATTGTGATGTCTGGGAGCAGTCCCATAAGGCATAACTTGGGATCCACCTGCACTGGAGAGCCCATTTGGTCATGTAGAAATTTGATGATTTGTGCCCAGTAACTCTGGATATGTGGGCAGGACCAGAGCAGGTGGAAGAAAGAGCATGAGTTGTCTGCACACCTTGGGCAGTCAGGGCTCTGGTCGGGACAAAATTTTGTTAGTCTGGCCGGAGTAAGGTAAGACCTGTGGATAATGTATAGTTGGGTGAGACGGTCAGAAAGTTTAGGTGACGCTTGTTTAACATTTTCCAGTATCTCATCCCAGTCCGAGTCGTCTATTGGGCCAATATCCACCTCCCATCTGAGCTTAGCTGTGTCAACAACCCTCGCTACCGTACGTGTGCATATAGTGGTGTATAGGGTGGAGATTAATTTCTCAGGGTCCTCTCCCATGATTACATCAACCATAGGGAGCATTTGTATGTTGGGAAATCCTGTCGCAAATTGGGTTTTCAGCGTGTGCCTTAATTGGATATATCTAAATTTCATGTGTAAGGGTAATTCAAACTCATCTTGTAGCGATTGAAAGCTTCTTACACCCAGAGGGGAGATCACCTGAAACAGGTACACTATACCCTTTGACGCCCATGTAGTCGCTCCCGACAGTTGCTTCAATTCTGGTAGTTGTGGATTGTGCCATAATGGTGTGTGTGAGTGGAAAAAATCCGCCCCGACGAGTTTAAGTGCACTTTCCCAGATGCTCTTGTGTTGGTGTAACAGGGGGTTCTGAACAGCCCAGCCCCTCCTGCTGCCTCTCCCTCTAAAAATCACCTGGAGAGGGGAGTGGGCAGCTGAGTTTGGTTTCCTACAAGTCAAGGATTGGTATCTAATGGTGTCAGTTTTGTGGAGATGGTATAAGTGAGCCGTTCCTCCTGAAGAGGTCGGGTTTTTCAATTTTGGGAGAAGTACCATTTTGAATAGATTAATCCTGCCCATAATTCCCAATGGGAGTCTTGCCCATGATTGTGTGCGCAGTTTTAAATATGCAAATAATGGCTCAATATTGTTGGGGAGAAATTCTGAGGGCTCTTTGGTGATCTGTATACCTAGGTATTTAAAAGATGCTACTCTTTGTAGAGGGAGGGATGCGGAGGGGTGTGTGGGTGCCGTTGGGTCCAGTGGCATGATTTGTGATTTGGTCCAGTTTATACTCAAACCTGAATGTCTACCAAAGTCCTCGATAGTCTGTAGGGCAGCCTGGAGGGACGGGCCGGTATCCTGCAGGTATAGCAGCATATCGTCTGCATATAAGCTCACCGTCTCCAACAGGTTCCCCAGCCTAAGACCCTGAATGCCTGGGTGTACCCTGAGGGATATAGCCAAAGGCTCAGCTGCCAGGGCGTAAAGGAGTGGGGAGAGTGGACACCCCTGTCTGGTTCCCCGTTGCAGTGGAAAAGGTGTCGAGGTCCTCCCATTCACAAGTACACTGGCCTCCGGTGAGAAGTATAATAGTTGTACCCACTTGACAAAGTTAGGACCGAAACCGAACCCCCTAAGGCACTCCCACAGGTACTCCCACTCCACGGAGTCGAAAGCCTTGGCGGCGTCTAGCGCCACCACTGCTCTGTCCCCGACGATGTTCTCTTTATAGGTTTACTTTGCAGGACTTCTATGACCATCCATTTTTGGTATACCCTCTATGCCAATCCCTCCACTGACCTCCATTCAGTGTCCTCCACCCCTCTCTACCAATCCCTCCACTGGCCTCCATTCAGTGTCCTCCACCCCTCTCTACCAATCCCTCCACTGACCTCCATTCAGTGTCCTCCACCCTTCTCTGCCAATCCCTCCACTGACCTCCATTCAGTGTCCTCCACCCCTCTCTGCCAATCCCTCCACTGACCTCCATTCAGTGTCCTCCACCCTTCTCTGCCAATCCCTCCACTGACCTCCATTCAGTGTCCTCCACCCCTCTCTACCAATCCCTCCACTGGTCTCCACTCAGTGCCCTCCACCCCTCTCTACCAATCCCTCCACTGGCCTCCATTCAGTGTCCTCCACCCCTCTCTACCAATCCCTCCATTGGTCTCCACTCAGTGTCCTTCACCCCTCCCTGCCAATCCCTCCACTGGCCTCCATTCAGTGTCCTCCACCCCTCTCTACCAAGCCCTCCACCAGCTTCCATTCAGTGTCCTCCACCCCTCTCTGCCAATCCCTCCACTGGCCTCCACTCAGTGTCCTCCACCCCTCTCTACCAATCCCTCCACTGGTCTCCACTCAGTGTCCTCCACCCCTCTCTGCCAATCCCACCACTGGCCTCCATTCAGTGTCCTCCACCCCTCTCTGCCAATCCCTCCACTGGCCTCCATTCAGTGTCCTCCACCCCTCTCTACCAATCCCTCCACTGGTCTCCACTCAGTGTCCACCATTTACAACTCTGCCCTGAACTACATCACCAAACTTGTCCCCAACTATCACCCAAATCATCCTCTCCATTCCTCTCAAGACCTCCTGCTCTCAAGCTCCCTTGTCTCCTCCCCCAATGCTTGTTTCCAGGATTTCTCCAGAGTCTCTCCCATCCTCTGGAACTCTCTACCTTAATCTGTCCAGTTATCTCCTACTCTTGCTGCCTCCAGGCGATCCCTAAAAACCCTTTTGTTCAGGGAAGCCTATCAGGCCTCCAACTAATCTTTTACCACTTCCATCAGCTCATTCCCCACAGTTATAACCTTTTGTACCACCTGCCCCACCCTATTAGATTGTAAGCTCTTCTGACCGGGGCCCTGCTAACCCTCTTGTATTTTATTGTATTGTAACTGTACTGTCTCCCTTTTATATTGTAAAGCGCTGCGTAAACAGCCTGTAGCACTATATAAATCCTGTATAATAATAATAATAATAATAATGATATATATATATATGTAGTGCTACAACCTCAAGATCTAATCACTGGGCACTACTGATTTCCAAGCCATTGGGACCAGACTAGCCACGTGCCAGAAAGTGGTCAGCTAAATTGCCCAACCAAAAGTTGGCCAACGTTAATTGCTGGGCACCAGGTATTTACCGCCACCTGCAGGGGTACCCCCGCACTAGAAATGACATGCCCGCCCGCCTTTGGGGATGTATGTACAAAGTGTACATCAGGACCCTTTGTATTCTTCTGAATCTGTTTACAGACTCTACTTATCCGGTTGTAGTTTAATTTAGCCTTGCCATAACCTTATAACTAGTGGGTAACCTTATATAACTAGTGGGTAATAGACCCTTTTACCCTTTAGAGCACCCCTAAAGGAGAACTAAAGTGAAAACTTTTTTTTTCTTCATTTTGGTCAGAGTAAGGGAGGGTTAAAACCCCTGTCAGATTTTTTCTGCACCTACTGAGACCTCACAAAACAGCAACCCACTACATAAGCTGCCTCAGGGGCAACAGCCCCCCCCCCCCAAGGCTGGGAACTCTCCTTGCTGTGGGAAGAGAAGGCAGGGGAAAGCTGTCATAGACTTTGGGCTGCAGGAGAATCATTGCCTGGAGAACTCTGTGTTTTAATGTGTTCTTAAAGCGGATCCTAGCATTATTGCTAATGAAATTCAAAAAACAGTATTCAATTATGATCGATTGTTCAATAATATAAATTTCTTACTGTAATTATTTATTCCTCCATTTGTGGCCATTTCCATCATGAATGTGGGCATGTGAAGCCCAATCAAGATCGCCTCCTGGAATAGCTTTTGAGAGGTGCATGCTGGGTAACTAGCATGCACCTCTGGATCTCGCGCATGCGCGATTCAACGGCGGCCATAGCGTAGACTCCTGGGAAATGATGACTCATCATTTCCCAGGAGCATAGGCAAGGGAGGAAGTCAAGAGGAGCTCTGCGGACCAGGAAGTGGCAGATTACGAGGACTACATAGCAACAAGGCCTTTCTGGTAAGTATGAAAAAAAAAATTTCCTCCAAATGTTTTTTTTCTAGGTTAAAAGGAGTCTTTTAATGCAAAACTCCGCTTTAAGTTATCCAGACAGAGCCGGTCACTAATTGCTTTGGCCTTCTTATGCATGAGTTAGTCCTATGGGTGAACCGGACTGTCTGGGGTGGTGGTCATTGTCATGATAATAGGACTAGCTCTACTGTCTAAAGTGACCATTGTGTGAGATAATGGGAGTTTCCCTTATCTGATGATTTTCTGTATAAATTCTGTGTGTTTCTCCGATAAAGCAGTTCTTATTCTAGTTCACTCCAAGACCAGTGTTGCCTGGTTCTTGGGGTTTCTATAACCAGATCCATTGGCCTCGGGTTTCAGGACTTGGGAAGCAGTTTCTTGGTGGGAATACCCAACAGGGAATCCGGAGTCCATCACAGAAGCAATCAAACTCTCAGCCTGTGAAGCCCAGAACTGACCAAGCCAAACAATCTCCTGCTCTCCTGGTTATAGAAGAAGCCAAAAATAAATAAAAAAATGTACCTAGCAGCCTAACTAGGAGGGTCCTACATCTTCTTATTAGCATTGACTATGACAGTGAGCAGCAGAGCACACCCATGACATCATCTTTGTGCCATCACGTCTCTGGGTTGAGAAATGAGACGAACACAATATTTTTATATTTTAGTATTTCAGTACCTGATTTCAGTCTGATTTCCAGAGAGATGTTTTAGAATAGATTTGGCGCAGCGACTGGCGGGAGGTGATCTGTCTCGAAGTTCGCCGTGACGCCAATAATGCTTCTACAATGGAACACAACAGGAAAGTCAGAAATTTTAATGAAAACAACAAACTTCCAAACAGCAATCAGCAGATTACAGAGGGGTAAGGTGGGGCTCAGTAATATTAATCGCTTTTTAATTTCAGGTTGTCGCAGGAGTTCTCAGAACTGGCAGCAAGATGCCGGAATATTCTGGCACAGAGCTGTCGGCACAGGTGTGGGGATTGGGCTGTTCCTGGCAAAGAATGTGCTTACAGAACGGGGGAGGGGGTGAGGGGGGTAGACTTAGCGCTCAGTTTATAGGTAGCGTTGAGTTTATATTAGTTTTGATTTAAGTTTTAGGATTAGTTTATGTATTGGGGTTAACGTTAAGTGCTAAGCGTTGCTTTGGAGTAAAAAGTTGGGATTGGGCTTAGGGTTAGGGATTAGGTGTTAGGGGGTATATATTAGGGGTTGGGGTTAAGGTTATTTTATGTATTTATTTTTAATCATCATTATTATTATTATTATTATTATTATTATTATTATTAATGATATTATTGTTATCATTTATTTATGTATTTTATTATTTAAATATATTGATAATAATTATAATTATTTCATTTGAGAAGGAAAACGTGCAACAAAACGTACGAATCAAGTGTTACCATGCATTTCTATGGAACAAAAAAAAAACATTAAAAAAAAGGAACCTTGGGCATCTGCCCAATTTCGAGCTAAAAAAAAAGCTCCAGAACTTTTTTGAGCTTCAGGCGTTTGGCTTCAGGTGACTTCTAGTGGAGATATGAACCAACTCCATAGAGAATAATTGATTTTTTTTCTCCTCCAGCATTTTGGAGCTTCGAGGTAAATAAGGGACCCAAGGCGTGTGCGCATAAACATACATGCCTTGGGAGCCTAGCTAAGCATGCAGGAATGCATGGGCTTGCGCAGCTGCATAGGAACGTGTTCACAAGGGCGTGCATCTGGACGCACAGACATGTCCACCACAGATAATGGTGCCTAGTGTAATAATATGAATGAAACATAAGGACTCTATTTTAATAATTCCCATCATTGGATTTGTTCCGGCTATAGTCTCTCATTGGTTCTGGTTTCAGGTTGTATATGATTATGTAGGAATGTCTGTATAATAGCATACACCCTATAGTGTCTATTTATGGTCAAGCCCTTTCAAGTTTGTATCTCCTATTTATCAAAGGAAATCAACTTCATTTTATGACTAAATGACCAGGTGTCCAGTTTACTGTTTTTTGGTATCTGTACTTCAAAGTCTATCTCTTCCTGTCACTAAGACCACCCCCCCCCCCTTTTCTTTTCATCTGTATACTATATAAGCTGGATGATCTCCCATTAAAGACAGAGACCCTATGAATACACATCTTGCTTGCTTCCTGTATTTTTGGGGTGTCTCTTGGTACCGAGGGTCCAAGTGGCTTGCCAAATTAATCAAGGATGGCCATCCAGAACCAGAATTCCTTTCACCTAGTGGACTATTTAAACCTGGGTCCTGCATGGCATCATTGCTGGATGGTCTTTCAGCTTGTATCTCTGTTATCCTCCATCCTGAATCTCCTTGGCTCTGTCATTGACCCGGCTTTCATCTGACCCGCCTCTGGACTTCCCCTGCCAGTTTGTGTCGGCTGCCTACCTGTGTTACTGACCTCGGCCTGAACTCTTGACTACGATTTTGCTTATCCATTCTGTACCTCTTTGCCTTGATGTTGCCAACCTCTGCTTGTCTCGGAGCTTGATCCTGCTCGTGATTTGTCCTGCTGTTACCAAACTCGGCTTGTGATATGGCTCGGCTCTCTACTGGTCAGGGTGAAAATCAGGGTGCCCTCATTGCTGTGCTTCTGCTACCTGACACCAGAGAGCCCAAATTCAAGTCTTCAGTTCCAGCTTCTTGACACCTGTGGCCTTCCATCATCCTAGCAGTCCCTGTCCCACCTTCCAGGGGTGCTCCAGTTAGAATTGTGCAAGAGGCCACCCTCATCATCTCCAGCTTCTTATACAGATACAAGAAACCCTGGCTGGATCACCCAAACCTTGCTCCTCCCACTCAGCCGGCCTTCCCTGGGTCACTCTCCTTCATTCTGCACCCTCCTCCATTCTGCACCTGGCTTTCAAGTTCTTCAAAGTCTGATTTATGTCAAATGTTTGATTTACCGTGGGAACCATCTTAATATGAAGTTTTGTAGCAGCCGTCTCTCATTTATTTATCTTTGTCCTTTTCTTCTCATGGCGTTGAATGATCCCCCGCCGGCCTGTTTGTATTGCTGCAAAATGTATGCGTTCAGAACAAAGGTTAACCTTTTTAACAATTTACATTGTGGGATGTAAGAGATGGAACGCGGTGGACTCCTATTCATAGCTCATACAAAATGAGCTCATTCAACTGCCGGAGAAAAAAAAAAAAATTTCCCCTGCAAACGACTCCTTAAATTTTCACAGCGATCTGCGGGAATGTAAAGGAGTCCAACAAAGGATGATAATAATTATTATAATGAGGCAGCACAAGCTGTAATTGAATTGAAGGACTACATTACCAAAGCAAATTACCGGTGAAACATTTCTGACGCCTTCTTGTAAGCAGAGAAAAAACTCCCTTTATGTACCGGCAAACAAAGGATCCAGTTTACGTTACAAAGAGGACATTCACGTGTGTGGAAAGACTTATCTCCAACACCTGCATGTATAAAGAAGAGAAGGTGGCCATTTATGGGGGAAAATCTGTGGAATTACAATAAAAATCTGGACACATTGGTGAAATCCATGTATGTGTTGTGTTTTTTTTTTTCCTTTGTTAGCTGAACTGGATGGACTTGTATCTTTTTTCAACCAGATTAACTGTGTAACTATGTGAACTGGTTGACCTTCCAAAGGATTCTGCGATTCCAGATGCAAGCTTGTAGGTATCTGCTGTGTGTGTCTTCCTTCCAGGGGGCTAATACCAAGTGAAGAGACAATGTCGGTAGACCCTGTTATGGTCTTGGGTTGTTACCTCTGTGATAGTATCAACAAGGACATTCAGCAGAAAACACTTGGATGGAGAGAGAGGAGTGCCTGGTATAAAAGAGAGCCTCACTTGAGAGTCTGTTTGAGAAGTTTATTGAAGATAACAAGTCGAACTGGATGGACTTGTGTCTTTTTTTTCAACCATGTAATCATGACTCAGGGGTGTCCAAACTTTTTTCAAAGAGGGCCAGATTTGATGAATAGAACATGCTTGAGGGCCGACCATTTTGCCTGACATTCTTAAACCATTAAAATTTGGTCTAAGTGTGTCCGTCCGAGCGCTAATACACGGCCCAACAAGAATTCTCTTGGCTTTGTGCTGTGTGTGGTGAATAGACGTGTTATAGGTGTTATTTGGATATACCGTATTTAATCGGCTTATAACACGCACCTTCGCTTTAAAAAGGAAGTTTCAGGAAAAAAAAATCTTAAATTTTAAATAAAGAACTGTGAAGCAAAATAAGGGTCAGTGCCCATCAATGCAGCCTAATCAGTGCCTATCTGCAGCCCCCACTCTATTGCCATGAATGCAGCCCCCACCGTATTGACATGAATGCAGCCCCCGCCGTATTGACATGAATGCAGCCCCCACCGTATTGACATGAATGCAGCCCCCACTGTATTGCCATGAATGCAGCCCCCACCGTATTGACGTGAATGCAGCCCCCACCGTATTGCCATGAATGCAGCCCCCACCGTATTGACATGAATGCAGCCACCACCATATTGACATGAATGCAGCCCCCACCATATTGACATGAATGCAGCCCCCACCACATTGACATGAATGCAGCCCCCACCGTATTGACATGAATGCAGCCCCCACCATATTGCCATGAATGCAGCCCCCACCACATTGACATGAATGCAGCCCCCACCACATTGACATGAATGCAGCCCCCACCGTATTGACATGAATGCAGCCCCCACCATATTGCCATGAATGCAGCCCCCACCACATTGACATGAATGCAGCCCCCACCATATTGACTTGAATGCAGCCCCCACCATATTGACATAAATACGGCAGCCCCCACATTGACATGAATGCAGACTCACCATTGCTGTCAGTGCAGCCTGATTTATGTCCATCTGTAGCCTTGGAGGAAACAGGGAGGGGGCGGGACGAGCGCCAACAGATATACAGGAGAAACTCCTGTTTTTATCGGCAGCCTCTTTAAATGAAAGTCCCGCCTCCTATGATGGACAAAACAATTGTCCAATGGCAGCGCAGGACGCCGTGTAAACAGGAAATTCTTCTGTATCCTGTACGGCGCTCGTCCCGCCCCCTCCAAGGCAGCCAGCATATCTATCTTTTGTGGCCCCCGGCGCTTGGTGATTTGTTGGGGGCCACAAAAGATATATATGTCAAAATTACCAGGCGGGCCGTCCGAAACCGGGTCGCGGGTCTCGATTGGCTCGCGGGCCGGACTTTGGACATGCCTGAACTATGTGAACTGGTTGACCTTCCAAAGGATTCTGTGATTCCAGATACAGTTAGGTGACCTCACTTGTTCAATACAAGCTTGTAGGTATCTAGTGTGTGTGTGAGCGACAAAGCTGGACCAATTAAACCAAAGCTTGGTATTGATGGATGTATTATGAGGCGAGTCTTCCTTCCAGGGTGCTAAAACCCAGTGAGGAGACAATGTCGGTGTAGACCCTGTCACGATCTTGGGTTGCTACCTCTGCAATAGCAGCAACAAGGACGTTTAACGGAAAATACTTGGATGGGTATAGAGGAGTGGTGGTATAAAAGATAATCTTACTTGAGGGTCTATTTGAGAAGTTTATAGCAGGTGAAGTCAATGCATTTTGGGGAAATGCCTCAACCTTCCTCAGGGTTAGTCTGCGAGCAAACAAGCCCTGAGAAAAGGGAGGTATTTTTCATGAAATGTGTTGGCCATACCAATTATCTCCCCTTACTTCTTCTGGGCTAGCCAGTTTTATCTCACACACTAGCCCTGGTAAAAGTTAAGCCATTTTTCCTGAAACACTAAGTCAACTTTGACCATACCTGTTGCCTTCAATAAACTTCCAAAAATAGACCCTTGAGTGAGATGAACATTTTATACCAGGTGCTCTTCTATACCCATCTAAGTCAACGCAAGCTTGGTCAAGGACCACCTCTCAGTCTGGGATTGGATAATGAAAGAACAGCATTTAATCTATGGGGTCAACCCTCTGCCCCCTCCTTCTGACGCCAGGTTCTATGAGTTATATGAACACTCTACAATGCTGGTTGGCAAGCAGTGCTTCCCTTCTTCTCCTCATCCTGCTACAGGAGGTTGAGTAAGTCAGCAATCATTTGAAGAAGAACTCCGGTCATTTTTGCAAAAATTAAGAGTCAACAGCAACAAATCCTGGAGCTGTTAACTTTTAAGAAACAGACACCAGCCCAGGAGTCCAGCATTGTCTTCACCCAGCCCACTCTTTGGATCCTTGGTGCCACCATCTTCGATCCTCGCTGTGCTGTCAGATTGGCCCCGCAGCCTATTGGGATGTTTGATGGTTCCCAGGAGGTTGTGGGCATGGGGATGAGTGGGGCAAACTTACATAATTCTTGCCTAGGTGGAGAGGTACCTGGAAGTAGGTACCTACTCCCCAAAAAAATAAATCATTCAAATATGGAAGAGGAAGGAGGAGGAGGGGGCAAAATAGCAGTACTTTCACTTTGGAGTAAAGATCCACTTTAAATGAATGCATATTAATGTGTAGGCAAGTGCAGATAGCCTTCCATCCTCTAGGTTAGTGGTTCTCAACCCTGTCCTCAAGTACTCCCAACAGGCCATGTTTACCTTGCACAGGTGCTTTAAACCAGAGTCAATGGCTTGGTATTTTGGACAGCTATTTTATCTAAGAGAAATTCCCAAAACATGGCCTGTTGGGGGTACTTGAGGATGGGTTGAGAACCACTTCTCTAGTTGGTCTAGTGTGATTGTTGCAGGGAAAGGGGAGCCTTGTAATGGGACTAGTCCCTTATGCCGCGTACACACGGTCGGACTTTTCGTCTACAAAAGTCCAACGGACGCTGACGGACTAAAGCTGGCTGGTAATCCGATCGTGTGTGGGCTTCTCCGGACTTTCAACGTACTTTTTTAGCCTCAAATCCGACGTACTTTAGATTTGAAACATGCTTCAAATCTTTACTTCGTAACTACGACGGACCCCGAAGTCCGCTCGTCTGTATGCTAGTCCGACGGACAAAAAAACGACGCATGCTCATAAGCAAAAACTAAACGGAAGCACTCGGTCTAGTAAAACTAGTGTTCGTATTATAGGTAGCACATTCATCGCGCTGCAAAATCTGTGATCGTTGAATGCAGCGCATTTTATTTCTTCATTACGAATGCTATAAAGAACGAAGGTGTTTTGCTGTTCATATTCAGAGTTCTCCCAAACTGATTTCTGGATTCTTTTTCTCTTTGATCTCATGAATGATATAGTATGCTTTTTAAAAACAATGTTTCCATACTAATATAATACTTTTTACCTTTTTTTTTTTTTGTTTTTTTTGTGTGGAATCATATTTTCTTGGAATTTTTATCCAGATATTTATTTTATGATTGGTGTTGAACTTTTTTATATGTTTATCTCTAGATTTTTAATTTTCATTTTTTGGTGTTTGTAAAGTTACCACAAATAACCCATTTGTATTTTTTTTTTTTTAGATTTTTTTTTTTTTTTTAGATTTTTTAGGTTTGTAAAGTTAACACAAAGAACCCATTATAATTTTTTTTTTTTTTTTAGTGATTATTTTTTATTTTTAAGATAAAGTTAACCCAAAGCACCGTTTTTGGTTATGTATATTTTTGTTCTTTCCCAGACTTAACACTCGAACATTATTAACATTAGTAGTTTTTTTGGTGTGTTTTTGCAAACTCAATGAGATTGTTGTCCCTTGATAATTTAACATTGTGTGTAAAATCAATGATTTAAAAGAAAACACATAAAGTCTTTTGCTAAACTCAAAAAAAGATCCATTTATTCATGGTCAAAATAAAATAAAGAGGAAGTCAACGCTGGAAAAAGTCTGTGTACCAGAAAATTGGGATCTTGAGGAGTCCATATAAGAGGGAGCACAATCTGGTCCAAGAATCCCAGAGATCAACAGCACCAGCAGATGATATAGATGTCCCCAGACCGTGGTCCTACAACAGCCTGCGTCTTCTGTCAGACCAGACTGAACCCAGGTCATCACTTTCTTCTCTTCCCTGCAGCCTTCCCTCCACGCTGCCCTGCACCCTTCCCTGCAGCCTTCCCTGTAGCCTTCTTTGGAGGCTGTGGCTGTGGTGTTTCAGTTGTGGCAGGAGGAGGAGGAGGAGGAGGAGGAGGGGGGGCTGCCTCATGTAGTTGTGTGTTTCGGGTTAGCGTGCCCTGCAGCCCCTTCTGGATAGTTTCCCCAAATAGGCGCTCGCAAATGAGACGCTGCTCCCAGTCCATTTGTAGAAGCCTGCTGGCTAAGTAGCAGCCATAGGCCTCTTCTGCTTCGGGGGGGCTCCTCAAGAAACGTGTGGCCTCTTGCATGAGGCGCAGGGATGCCTCCTGTGTGACGGCCCCCTTCCTGGCCCTTTTTTTGGGAAGGTGGAGGGGAGGCACTTGTGATTGGGTCATGCTCCTACTGGGCCCAGCCACCTCACTGGGACCAGCCACCTCACTTGGCCCAGCCACCTCACTGGGACCAGCCACCTCCTGCCTGACACTGGGCCCAGCCTCCTCCAGGATGATGGGGAATCCGGCCTCCTCCAGGCTGTCCATGGGCCCGGTCTCCTCCTGCCTGCCACTTTCCACACATTCCTCCTGGATGGACTCATCCTGTGTATAAAAAAAGGACATAGTTTTAGTATATTTTTTGGGGTTCATCAATGACACACAATTTGCTTCTCATGACTAGCAAATTTAATGTGAATACATCTCTTTAATAAAAGAGTCTAATCAGACACCCTAATTTTTTCAAGCAGGTGCCAAACATATTTAGCTACTCCTGTCAATTGATATGTCTACACAATTTTGAGTGCAAAAATCTGGGAGAAAATTCTAACATCCAGTTAACCTCATTAATATTAGTACAGTAAATATTGTTTAAACTAATTTACCTGACTCCAGATGGTCATATCCGGTTCATCCAGGATGGAAGACCCAGCTTGCTCCTCATCAGCCTCTGCTGGGGTGGAGGGAAGGGTGGAGGGAAGGGTGGAGGGAAGGGTTGAAAGTGATGCCCTGGCTTCAGTCTGGTCATCAAGAAAACGTAGTTGATTGTAGTACCACAGCCTGGGTACATAAACATCATCTGCTGATGCTCCTGATCTCATTGATTCCTGGATCTTCCTATGCTCCCTCTTATACATATTCCTCAAGACCCCAATTTTCTTGAGCAATGTCTCCATTGTTGCGTCCGGGATGGTCGCCTGGACAAAGGACAGAAGTCTCTCCAGCGTTGACTTCCTCACATGCTTAGCATAATACTGAGGGTGTTTTACCTCCCACAAATTCCTCATCTCTCGATATTTCGTAATGAAAGCTGTAAGGAACTCTGGATCCTTAAATAGGGGATTCATTATATCTGGAAAAGATAAAGTCACAAGACAAAAAACACTTATTAGGTTTCTGCTAACCCCTCATCATCTTCTCCCTATGTAGGCCTCATCAATCTATCAAGCCATATAGGCCGCTTGCTACAAAGTCATGACCATAAAACCAAAAAAAAAAAAAAAAACATTTTAAATTACCTTCGTTAAGTAACGTCCCGGTCCACTATCACCTACGCACAGAACGTACGTACGACACGTGCACAAGGCCCCTCTTTATACACTACGCATGTGTGAAACTCCGCCTGCGTCGCCCGCCCCTGACGTTCGATTTTAACTCATGTTCTCCGCCCATTTTTAATTACGGCGCGTAGTGGGGTGAATAATGGCGGAGACACATGACATGTTAACTACCTCAGGTAGCGAAAAAAGCCCGGAGGCTGGAACGTCAACAAGATCTGTGAGGCCTAGATTTAAGGCCTCCAATATGAGTTTTGAAGAGATGGTGGAGATGGTGGCCATTCTTCGAAAAAAGGACTATGATGGGAAGTATGGGCCGTACGCCCGGCCAAATTTGCGCAAGGCCAAAATAATGGCGAAGGTGGTGGACACTTTACAGGCTTCTTTTGGGGTCCAGCGCTCCAAGGATCAAATTCGAAAAAGATGGTCTGACCTCAAGCTCAGGGAGCCGGATCAGTACAGACGGATCCGTAAAGTGCTTAAAAAAAGTAAGTACTTGTCGTGTTTTTCTCTTGTGTTTATTACCTTGTATACTGCTCCATGTGCTTTTCATTCCTATACGATTTTTGTTTCGTCGTTTCAAACGATCTTTTTAATAAACATCGTTACATATCTATATATGTATATATGTGTATGTATATATATATATATATATATATATATATATATATATATATATGTATGTATATATATATGTATATATATATGTATATATATATGTATATATATATGTATGTATGTATATATATATATATATATATATATATATATATATATATAGAGAGAGAGAGAGAGAGAGAGAGAGAGAGAGAGAGAGAGAGAGAGAGAGAGAGAGAGAGATAGATATAGGTAGATAGATAGATCGATATAGATAGATATAGAAATGTAAAACATTATTTTGGAATAATTTAAGTTATGTTTTTTTTTTTTTTAACATTTATTTAGATATTTATATTTTGCTACAGATATAGAGAGAGAGAGAGAGATTAAAAGATTATTAACTATATTTCGAGATATTGATATCTATCTATCCGATATGTATTTTTCATTTTTAATATTGAGGTAAAATAGGAACTCTACACAAACAGAACATTTGTACACCACTTCACTACAAAGGTAGGAAAATTACTATGTACTAAAATATCTGTGTGCTAAGTAGATTAATTTTTTGTTTCACATAGGGGAAAAATCACTCAGCCAACAAGAACACAGTCCACCCCAAGCCAAACAACATACTTGGGAAATCAGCCCAAGCCCCACTGAGGATGTGGATGAAGGAGAGGTGGGCGACATGGGCACCCCACCAGGTGAGTGTCTGACACACCAGCTTCCGGAAATCTATGCATGGCTGCCTTTTCTTTTATGTAATTATTCTACTCTATTTTAGGTGATCTGGTTGTGCTTGAGTCAAGCAACAGCCCCACCCCCGAGGATGTGGAGGAATTATGCGACATGGGCACCCCAGCAGGTCAGTGTCTGAGACAACAGCTTTATTATGGTAAGGTAAACTATGTATGTGTGCATATTTCTAAACACATTATTTGTTTTCATTCCACTTTAGGTACAAGAACTGAATATTTCACCTCAGACAGTGCCCAACGGCTAATTGGTCAAATAATGGCCTGGAATGGGGAGATCGATCAAATGCGGAATCGGCTGGATTGTATGCAGCAGGAAATGAAGGACATGATTGATGTTTTGGGTCGAATCTAAATTCCCTTTTTGAAACCCCAAAACATCCATCATGTCCTTCATTTCCTGTTTTGCTGACCCCATTCTGGGCCTTCTCTTTATTATTTTTGCATTACGTATATGGCTGTTTAACAAAATTTAAAAAAGGAGGGCTGTTTAATGAAACGACATTAAAAAAAAAAAAACTTGATTTTAACAAAAAAAAAAAAAAAAAAATAGATTTAAAAAAAAAAAAAAAAAAAAAGTAAAAAAATTGATTTAAAAGAAAAACAAAAAAAAGTAAAAAAATTGATTTAAAAAAAAAAAAATTTAAAAAATTGATTTTAATAAAAACACAAATAAAAATAAAAAAATGTATTAAAAAAAAATAAAAAAAATAAAAAGATTTTTAAAAAATTAAAAAAAAAAAAAAAGGATTTTAAAAAAGCCCCAAAAATTTTTTTTAGGGATTATGTACAAATCTTCATATATAATTATATTTTTCAAAATTATTAAGATATTATATTTTTGGCTAGGAACATTTTATAATAAATGCATAACTGAATGCATAACAACGATTAATAAAAAAATCTCCTTATAGGAATTCAAGAAATGTGTGGTTTGTTATTTCTATGCGCAGTATCAGTTTGGTTATAATTGTCAACAAGTTGTTTACAGTGGCAATGGAGCTTATTTAGACATTTAAAAGGAAAATACAGTTGGCACTACAACTGATCGACCATAACCTTAGGAGAAAGCCCAAAAGAAAGGCAAGCAATAAATCTAATTCAATATTTCATCCAAATTTTTTTTATTTAAAAAAATTAAATATCCTGGCCCATTGCAATGGCCCCCCTACCCATAAAATAATTCACATATTGCTGTCTAACTTGACGGGCACTTTGGGGGGCCAAGCCAGTACGGACAGTATCCAGGCCCGTAAGGTGGTCATCTAGAAGTACGGCCTCAGGCCCAACTGTTCCGATATAATTTTGCGAATGTTTTTGTAAAAAGTTGTGCAGAATGCAGCAGGATAAAATGATAAAATTAAGTTTGTATTCCGCCAAATTAATCGATGTTTGAAACAGGCGGAACCGGCTGGCCAGAATCCCAAACGCATTCTCAACCACTCTTCTAGCTCTGGCCAGCCGGTAATTAAAAACCCTCCTCTCCGGGGTGAGGGTTCTTTGGGGGAATGGCCTCATGAGGTGCTTGCTCAGAGCGAAGGCTTCATCGGCAATGAAGACAAAGGGGAGTCCTTCCACGTTATTCGCATCAGGTGGCAATCCCAGGCCACCACTCTGGAGACGCTGGCAGAACTCCGTCTGGGCAAATACTCCTCCATCCGACATCCGGCCATTCTTCCCCACGTCCACATATAAAAATTCATAGTGTGCCGACACCACCACCATTAAAACAATACTGTGGAACCCCTTATAATTAAAATAATATGACCCCGAATGGGGTGGTGGCACGATGTGGACATGTTTCCCATCTATAGCCCCTCCACAATTGGGAAAGTCCCAACGGCTGGCAAAATGGGATGCCACAGTCTGCCATTCCTGTGGCGTTGAAGGAAACTGGGGAATCAAACAAGAAAACCAAAATCATTCATTTGGAAGGTAACATTGCAAGAAAATTATACAATTAAAAACATTATTCCCCAGCATCAGTATAACATTAAATAATTTAAATCTTCTGTAATATCTAATATGGAAAGGCACACTTATCAGATTGCTCACCCCCTCTGATGGAACATTGATTACATTTTAGGGGGTTGTGAAAACCATAAAAAAGATTACTTTTAGGACACGCAGGAATTTAGGGACTAAAAAGGCTACAAGACTGCAGTTGTCGCACTCTGCAAGTGCAGTTGCTAACCAGCTTACAGTAAATGAGGGAAGGTAAAAAGGCAGTCATGTTGCAAGGAGTACACAATCACATGCAAGGGCAATTAATGAAAACACTTTGTGGCTTGCATATGATTTGATGATGGAAATCAGCAGAGCTTCTGCTCATTTACTAAAGCACTGGAACAAATGCACTTGTAGAGTGCACATGCATTTTGCAAAGTGCAACATATATTTGCTTTATACAAATCAACAACACAGAACATTCAAGCCAATTTTTACGAGGGTGGGGGGGGGGGAATCAAGCTAATTGCTAATTAGCAGCACACTATTTGGAGTGAATTTAGGTGGGGGGGTGGGGGTTTGGGAAATCAAGCTAATTGCTAATTAGCAGCACACTATTTGGAGTGAGTTTAGGTGGGGGGTGGGGGTTTGGGAAATCAAGCTAATTGCTAATTAGCAGCACACTATTTGGAGTGAGTTTAGGTGGGGGGTGGGGGGTTGGGAATTCAAGCTAATTGCTAATTAGCAGCACACTATTTGGAGTGAGTTTAGGTGGGGGGTGGGGGGTTGGGAAATCAAGCTAATTGCTAATTAGCAGCACACTAAATACACTCAAACAAAATACATTCAAAATGAGTAGACTAGGTGGATATGTTCCCATCATTGCATGTTGGGGAGGTTATTGAAGGAAAATATACATGCATGACAAAAAAGAACATGAAAAAAATGCAGCATGTGTGAGGATAAAAAGGGGACATTCACACTATATTGCAATGATGGTAAGTAGTGTTTGAAGCAAGAAATACATTACATTATCAAAGATTACATAAAAGAACATGTGATGCTAATCAAAGAAAAATATCTTACCTTAATATAGTCCTTCTGCAGGACCTGTATGATGGCAGAACAGGTCTCTGGGATAATGATCCCCAGAGCCTGGGGGGAGATGCCTGTCGAGAACTTAAGGTCCTGCAGGCTTCTCCCTGTCGCCAAATACCGCAAGGTAGCGACCAGCCTCTGCTCCGGAGTGATGGCTTGCCTCATGCAGGTATCCTGCCTGCTGATATAGGGGGTCAGCAAAGCCACCAAACGGTCAAAAACGGGGTCCGTCATCCGGAGAAAGTTCCTGAAATCCTCAGGATTATTCTCACGGATCTCACGGAGCAATGGCATGTGACAGAACTGGTCACGCTGGAGCAACCAATTCTTGGTCCATGAACTCCTCCTCGCCCTGTTCATGGACTGGTCTTGGTCTGAAGAATAAACTACAGCACCAAACACATACAATGCACGAGCTCGACGACGAGTACGTACAGGTAACATGGTTACAAAACGGTCGGCTGGTCAGAACGCACTAAACAGAACGCACTGAAGAACAGCAAGGCCTGTGAAGAGCGACCTGAAAATCAGGAACGAGCGGACAATAAAACAAAGATTTCTCAATGCCAACTGACCAAACGCACTGAAAAGCAGATACAAACCTCACAAGCACAGACTGAACAACAGTTAAAACGAACTGAAAAATACGAGTCTCACAAGCGCGAATCGTCTCTCACCAAACTTCTACTAACACGAGATAAACACGAGATTAGCAGAAGGAGCCCAAAGGGTGTCGTACGGGCTATTGAACTTCCGTTTTATAGTCTCGCCGGACTTGGTGTACGTCACCGCGTACTATGCTGTCGAACTTTTGTGTGGTCGTGTGTAGGCAAGTCCGTTCGTTAGAAAGTCTGCCGCAAGTCCGCCGAAAGTCCGCCGGAAGTATGTCGGACAGGCTGTCCGACTTTTGTAGACGAAAAGTACGACCGTGTGTACGCGGCATTAGAGATTCCATTCAGTGACCTGAGAGGGGAAGGTGGTCTGATTGGACACAGAACTCTTAAGAGACATTGGCAGCTAGGGAACCTTGTAAATAAGAGACTCCACGTCATTTTGGCGTGCTTCTGGCAAGTAAATGGTCAGGGACCCACTCGTGAGGTTAAGTGCTCAGCTCAGGGCAGGCTCCTTCTTCACTTCATACACTGCGGTAGGCGGTATGGAGGCATGGAGTGCATGTCCCGGTAAAGAATCCTCACTCCTCCCCTGCTAACCAAAGACGTCCTCTGGTAACCCACCTGATTATCACTGAGACTGTATTTCCTCTATATCACTACATACCAGTGTAAAGAACGTTTGTTACCTCCACCAAGTTTGCTAAAGATTTAGATAAAGGATATCAGTGCAATATATATTGTGTGAGAGCGCCATCCCTCCCAAACAACATACCTAATATAGGCCCTGCGTGTACAAATGTGTTTAATGTAATCAATTCCAGGTTTTTATATCTATCTGAAGTTCAGGTTTCCTGAAGACCATTATACACCAGTTTGGGCATTTATCTAGATGAAGGCTGTATTTGAACTCTATATTTTTATGGCTATGAATGCTCGCAGATGCACCACCAATCATGTGCACACATTCAAAATTCTGCCTAAAAGTGTACATTCCGCACTGGCAAAATAAATATACTGACGTGACAAGTCTAGAGACCAGTTTTCCTACCATGAACACTGTTGGTTAACAGTGATCACCTGAAGAAAAACTATTTTTACAATACACTGCTGGTTCTAAAGATCTACCTTACTTTCCTCCTACAGAAACAGAAAGACAATCTGTAAACTTTGAATGGTTAATACGAGGGCGGTACCCAACGTAATGCAAAAGTGGGCATAACGTTCTTATTACCTTAGATAAGTCGGTAAATTTGACATGTTGCAGAGTAACTTTTCCTCTTATGCCGCATACACACGATCGGGATTTTGGTCGGAAAAAGATATGATGGCTTTACCAATGGGATTCCGCTCAAGCTTGCCTTGCATACACACGGGTCACACAAAAGTTCTCTGAACTTTCGACCGTCAAGAACGCGGTGATGTACAACACTACGACAAGCCGAGAAAATGAAGTTCAATGCTTCTGAGCATGCATCGAATTGTTTCTGAGCATGCGTGATTTTTATTGCGTGTTCGAATTGCATACAGAGGATCGTTTTTTCGGATAGGAACTTTTTCTGACCGAAACTTAACATTAATAAATCACCGGGACCAGATGGCTTGCATCCGAGGGTACTTAGGGAACTCAGTCAAGTGATTGCCAGACCGTTGTTCCTAATTTTTACAGACAGTCTACTGACTGGAATGGTACCAGCTGATTGGAGAAAAGCCAATGTAGCACCAATATTTAAAAAGGGCCCAAAAAACATCCCTGGGAATTACAGACCAGTTAGCCTAACATCAATAGTATGTAAACTCTTGGAGGGGATGATAAGGGACTATATACAAGATTTTAGTAATAAGAACGATATCATTAGCAGTAATCAGCATGGATTCATGAAGAATCGTTCTTGCCAAACCAATCTATTAACCTTCTATGAGGAGGTGAGTTGCCATCTAGATAAAGGAAGGCCCGTAGACGTGGTGTATCTGGATTTTGCAAAAGCATTTGACACAGTTCCCCATAAACGTTTACTGTACAAAATAAGGTGCGTTGGCATGGACCATAGGGTGAGTACATGGATTGAAAACTGGCTACAAGGGCGAGTTCAGAGGGTGGTGATAAATGGGGAGTACTCAGAATGGTCAGGGGTGGGTAGTGGGGTCCCCAGGGTTCTGTGCTGGGACCAATCCTATTTAATTTGTTTATAAACGACCTGGAGGATGGGATAAACAGTTCAATCTCTGTATTTGCAGACGATACTAAGCTAAGCAGGGCAATAACTTCCCCGCAGGATGTGGAAATCTTGCAAAAAAGACCTGAACAAATTAATGGGGGAGGGGCGACTACATGGCAAATGAGGTTCAATGTAGAAAAATGTAAAATAATGAATTTGGGTGGCAAAAATATGAATGCAATCTATACACTGGGGGGAGAACCTCTGGGGGGATCTAGGATGGAAAATTACCTGGGGGTCCTAGTAGATGATAGGCTCAGCAATGGCAGGCAAGACTCTGGTCCGGCCGCACCTGGAGTATGCTGTCCAGTTCTGGGCACCAGTCCTCAGGAAGGATGTACTGGAAATGGAGCGACTACAAAGAAGGGCAACAAAGCTAATAAAGGGTCTGGAGGATCTTAGTTATGAGGAAAGGTTGTGAGCTCTGAACTTATTCTCTCTGGAGAAGAGACGCTTGAGAGGGGATATGATTAGATAATCACCTGAATGACCACAACATACAGGGATATACAATGTAATACTGACACATAATCACACACATAGGTTGGACTTGATGGACTTGTGTCTTATTTTCAATATCACCTACTATGTAACGATGGGGTTGATTTACTAAAGGGAACAAGACACTTTGCAAAATGCAGTTGCCCTCTGCAAGACCAGTTGCTCTAGAGCTTAGTAAATGAGCAGAAGCTCTGCTGACTTCTATCATCCAATCATGTGCAAGCAAAAATGCTGTTTTTTTTTTATTTTCCTTGCATGTGATTGGGTACTCTTTGCAAAGTCAAGCCTTACCCCATTTACTAAGCTCTGGAGCAATTGCACTTGCAGAGGGCACAGTCTATTTGCCTTTAGTAAACCAACCCCATAGTGTTACTTCTCACACTCTAATGTCATTGCATTTAGATGTAAATATGGAGGCTTTTGATAATCTATATTAGCCGCATATCGGCGAATAGTTTGCTGTTAGCCAATAATTCCCGACTGAAAGACATCCAGCAGTCATCGGAAGGTTATACATCACATCTATAAAGTGACTTTGTTACATTCATTTAGGGTGGGACAGGCAAATAAACGATCTTTCAACCGATCAAACAGCATCTCTATATGTATGTCTCTGTCCGGTTCTTCCTGGGATCATCGTGTTTATCTGCTTCTTTGCATTTATCTATTTCTTTCCAGTCTTCATGTTATAATATGTATATTTGGAAGGTGTTCTCGATGTCCGCAGGGGGTGTATTGGGTACCTGTACACAATAGATTGGATTATATCGATGAACGTCTTGATTGTGGGTGGAAGTTTGGTCTTCATACATTTATCTGCTCCTTTTATCACGAGGATAACAGCAGATTTTTCGTGCTGTGATGTGTGTTGTGAATCCTGATTGCCTGCGGGTGTTTTTGTGTCAGAAATTGGGTTTACCTACCTGTGCATGCGCAAGAGTAATACATATATATTTTTTCTTCTATACATGTTTACATGAATATTCCAGTGCTGGGCATGCACAGGGAAACTCCGCAGGCATTTTATCAAAGTACTTCTACATATATCAATGGAAAGTCTTTTAGATAACATTTTGTTTCTAAGAAACTCTCCTGAGTGGGATTTTTTTCCTCTAGTTTAGGTGTTTTTATGTTATACACACATTACCGTTACATTCCTGGTCTTTATATTTATAGGGTTTGTTTCATTCTTTTCCTAAGAGTTCATTCTGTGATCATGTGAAGGAGAAGTCCAGCTCATTCATCTCAACATCAATCTAGAACATCGTCTCACCTGTATCCGGCGTTCACCATTTCTAATTATACACATTTACCGTTTTGCCTTCATATATAAATGTCATTGTTTTAAAACGTAGCTATGAAGAAGCACCTGCTATAACGGTGTGAAACGCGTCAGTGGTTTTATCCTTGCTGTATGGATTTATCATAACAATAAAGAAATCGTTTTCACTGCAATACGGCCATCCAAACCTTTTTGTTCAGTTCTTGAATAACAGAAGTCTATGGGTCAGTACAGTTAATAATAGAAGTCTATGGGTCAGTACAGGTAATAATAGAAGTCTATGGGTCAGTACAGGTAATAATAGAAGTCTATGGGTCAGTACAGGTAATAATAGAAGTCTATGGGTCAGTACAGGTAATAATAGAAGTCTATGGGTCAGTACAGGTAATAATAGAAGTCTATGGGTCAGTACAGGTAATAATAGAAGTCTATGGGTCAGTACAGTTAATAATAGAAGTCTATGGGTCAGTGCAGGTAATAATAGAAGTCTATGGGTCAGTACAGGTAATAACAGAAGTCTATGGGTCAGTACAGGTAATAATAGAAGTCTATGGGTCAGTACAGGTAATAATAGAAGTCTATGGGTCAGTACAGGTAATAATAGAAGTCTATGGGTCAGTACAGGTAATAATAGAAGTCTATGGGTCAGTGCAGGTGATAACAGAAGTCTATGGATCAGTACAGGTAATAACAGAAGTCTATGGGTCAGTACATGTAATAACAGAAGTCTATGTGTCAGTGCAGGTAATAATAGAAGTCTATGGGTCAGTACAGGTAATAATAGAAGTCTATGGGTCAGTGCAGGTGATAACAGAAGTCTATGGATCAGTACAGGTAATAACAGAAGTCTATGGGTCAGTACATGTAATAACAGAAGTCTATGTGTCAGTGCAGGTAATAATAGAAGTCTATGGGTCAGTACAGGTAATAATAGAAGTCTATGGATCAGTACAGGTAATAATAGAAGTCTATGGGTCAGTACAGGTAATAATAGAAGTCTATGGGTCAGTACAGGTAATAATAGAAGTCTATGGGTCAGTACAGGTAATAATAGAAGTCTATGGGTCAGTGCAGGTGATAACAGAAGTCTATGGATCAGTACAGGTAATAACAGAAGTCTATGGGTCAGTACATGTAATAACAGAAGTCTATGTGTCAGTGCAGGTAATAATAGAAGTCTATGTGTCAGTGCAGGTAATAATAGAAGTCTATGGGTCAGTACAGGTAATAATAGAAGTCTATGGGTCAGTACAGGTAATAATAGAAGTCTATGGGTCAGTACAGGTAATAATAGAAGTCTATGGGTCAGTGCAGGTGATAACAGAAGTCTATGTGTCAGTGCAGGTAATAATAGAAGTCTATGGGTCAGTACAGGTAATAATAGAAGTCTATGGGTCAGTGCAGGTGATAACAGAAGTCTATGTGTCAGTACAGGTAATAATAGAAGTCTATGGGTCAGTACAGGTAATAATAGAAGTCTATGTGTCAGTACAGGTAATAATAGAAGTCTATGTGTCAGTACAGGTAATAATAACACAAGTCTATGGGTCAGTACAGGTAATAATAGAAGTCTATGGGTCAGTACAGGTAATAATAGAAGTCTATGGGTCAGTACAGGTAATAATAACACAAGTCTATGGGTCAGTACAGGTAATAATAGAAGTCTATGGGTCAGTACAGGTAATAATAGAAGTCTATGGGTCAGTACAGGTAATAACAGAAGTCTATGGGTCAGTACAGGTAATAACAGAAGTCTATGGCTCGGTGCAGGTAATAAGAGAAGTCTATGGGTCAGTACAGGTAATAACAGAAGTCTATGGGTCAGTGCAGGTAATAATAGAAGTCTATGGGTCAGTACAGGTAATAATAGAAGTCTATGGGTCAGTACAGGTAATAATAGAAGTCTATGGGTCAGTACAGGTAATAATAGAAGTCTATGGGTCAGTACAGGTAATAATAGAAGTCTATGGGTCAGTACAGGTAATAATAGAAGTCTATGGGTCAGTACAGGTAATATTAGAAGTCTATGGGTCAGTACAGGTAATAACAGAAGTCAATGGGTCAGTGCAGCTGCGGATCAGCTTGAAAGCAGCCCAGTAACCCCTGCAGAACAGAGAGCTGGAGAGAAAGAGGGGAGAGGACACAGCCTGCTATGGGGGACACATTCCTCAGCCCCAGCACTGAAAAACAGTGACCCCCTCTATATCTGTGGAGGGACTGAGTTCCCGTATGAGGCTATCGTTTATAGGACTAAAGGTTGTCGCCCCCATTTACTGGTCTTACGTTGGTACCCCATCACCGGGAAGGATCGAGCCCCTGCACCAGTAGAAAGGGCCGTTATTCCTAATATTGGTTTATGCTGTTACCCCATTAGCTGAAGGTAAGGGGCCACTACTTATAAGTGTGTGGTGTGTTGCACGAAGAGGAAACATCACTGTGTATATTTCTTCCAGTCACCTCACCCCCTTCAAGAGGACTACTATATGTGCACTTTAATTTTGGACATTTTTAGTCATTTGTCACAAGGATTTGATGCTTGTTTGCACCAGTCACTTTGTCTATCTGTTGGCTTGCTGTGTGCCTGGTGTGCACATTACTTGCATTGTTTTACAATCCCAGCTGAAGATTTAGTTCCCTTATCTGTACTTCATTTACTAATCGGGGCTGTTAATTGCACTTTCATTCACTGTTACTACCTTGCCCATGTTTTGGTCACATGTGGATTTCTCTGTTATGTTGCAGCTACTAGTTATCATTGAATATTAGTATATCATAAGCACTGTCACTTTAAAGTATTATTTTAGGTTATTTGACTAGTGGATTTAATACTAGCACTGTCACTTTGGTTTTATATTTTCACATTTTTATGTACTATGTTCTTGTTGGATTAACGCAGCACCACGTTTTAATTTATTTGTCACTAACCAATACCCTATCTATGGTTGCCACCTCATCCCTTAAGGCTCCATTCACACTAGCGCGTTTTTTGATGCATTTTGCATTTTGCAGAAATGCACGGGAATTTTTTAACATGGGTTCCTATGGAACATGTTCACATCAATGCTTTTTTGTTTCTTTGCGTTTTTGGAAAGGGTCGGGGACTTTTTTTCATGCAAAATGCAGCGTTTTGCATGTAATGGATTTCAATGGACAAGCATCAAAAACGCAAGTGCACCGTTTTTGCAGCGTTTTTGATGCGTTTTTGGTGCGTTTTTGATGCGTTTTTGCCGTTTTTTTTTTTTGTTTTTTTTTTTATTTTTTTAACATTTTCTTTTAGACTGTAAAAAAAACTGTAAAAAAAAAAAAAAAACGCAAAACGCAAATCGCGGCAAAAACACGGCAAAAACGCGGCTCAAAAACGTGGCAAGCATGAAAAAAAAACCCTCCAAAAACGCTCAAAAGCAAAATGCATAGGTGTGAATGGAGCCTAAGGCTCCATTCACACTAGCGCGTTTTTTGATGCATTTTGCATTTTGCAGAAATGCACGGGAATTTTTGTTCCTATAGAACATGTTCACATCAATGCTTTTTCGTATCTCTTCATTTTTGGAAAGGGTCGGGGACTTTTTTTCATGCAAAATGCAGCGTTTTGCATGTAATAGAATTTAATGGACAAGCATCAAAAACGCAAGTGCACCGTTTTTGCAGCGTTTTTGATGCATTTTTGGTGCGTTTTTGATGCGTTTTTGCCGTTTTTTTTTTTGTTTTTTTTTTTTACATTTTTTTTTGACTGTAAAAAAAAACTGTAAAAAAAAAAAAAAACCGCAAAACGCAAATCGCGGCAAAAACGTGGCAAAAACGCGGCAAAAACGCGGCTCAAAAACGTGGCAAGCATGAAAAAAAACCCTCCAAAAACGCTCAAAAGCAACATGCATAGGTGTGAATCGAGCCTCAAACCCGAACACCTTTGAATTACTCGGGTTCTGTGGCTGATTAAGGTGGTAATTACACTCTCTTGGTGCTTTATCTGCATTTAATTAGCCTCAGAACCCGAGTAATTCAAAGGTCTTCGGGTTTGAGGCTCCATTCACACTAGCGCGTTTTTTGATGCATTTTGCAGAAATGCATGGGAATTTTTTTACATGGGTTCCTATGGAACATGTTCACATCAATGCCTTTTTCTACCTCTGCGTTTTTGGAAATGGTCAGGGACTTTTTTTCATGCAAAATGCAGCGTTTTACATGTAATAGAATTCAATAGACCAGCATCAAAAACGCAAGTGCAGCATTTTTGATGCGTTTTTGGTGCGTTTTTGATGCGTTTTTGGCGTTTTTTTATTTTTTATTTATTTTTTTAGAATGTATAGAGTCTAAAAAAACTGTAAAAAAAACAAAACGCAAAATGCTACAAAAACGCTGTTCAAAAACGTGGCAAGCATCACAAAAAACCCTCCAAAAACGCTCAAAAGCAACATGCATAGATGTGAATCGAGCCCAAAGGGATGAGGTGGCAACTCTAACCCTATCCAGTGTAGGTAGCTTTTCCACTAAAGTGGTGTTCCGGCCGAATTATACTTTTTAAATAAAAATACCCCTATAATACACAAGCTTAATGTATTCTAGTAAAGTTAGTCTGTATACTAAGGTCTGTTTTGTTAGTTTATAGCAGTAGTTTATTATTTTATAAACTTACAGCAGGCCGTGGCCATCTTAAGTGTGGGCATCTGAAGCCAGACTGTATTTCTTCCTGGATCTCCTCCTTGCAGATCTCGCACATGCTCAGTGCAGCACAAGCAGTGTAATAGGTTTCAGGTCAGGTTTCCATAGCAACGGCAGTTTCAGAGGAAGTTGCCGCCCCTTCCCAGAAGG